>CM052815.1:23614008-23694542 GCA_028533885.1 Nasua narica | reverse complement strand
AGTTAGATTTAGGCTCATTCTTTGATCACTTAAGCTATAAAATAGAAAGTATTTATAAAACAGAAAATAAACACAGTAATTCAACAAACCTCATAATTAACACAATATTTTAAATAATAGATTTTTCACTAGTGACATAGTAGGGGAAATGCTATATGACATTATGAACTCAGGAAAATCAGGGACTTTTTGTATATATTTTTAATTTTTAGTGTCCAACAAAGTTTTGGACAGAGAAAATAAGGTACTTAATAAATAGTCAAAGATTGAATGATGCATTCCAGACAGAATTAAAGATGTTTGTTACAGTGCAATTTATAAACTTGAAAAATTGAAACTACCTAAATTGTTCAATAACAGAAGAATGATTAAACTACAGTATTATTATGAGTCATAAAAAACAAATGGAAAATTTATATCTGAAAAATACCATAACACACATGAGGAATTCAACATATGGATTTAGCAGCAAATTAGAAAAGTTGGAGAACTGATGATCTGAGAGGTCAAAAGAAAATATTCACACTAAAGCTTATGGAAGCAAAGGATGGAAAATACAAAATAGAGCATAAGAAACATAGAGCTTAGATTTAAAAAGGAGTTTTTAATATACATTTCATTAATGTTCCTTCAGAGAAGAGAGAGGAAATACAGCTGAAATAGTATTTGAAGAAACAATTGCAGAGAATTTTCCAAAACTGATAAAACACAGTAACCCACTGATTCAAGTCCTAAAACCCCCAAGTATTATAAATACAAAACAACAAAACAACAACAACAACAAAGGAACCACTAGGAAAAGCACAGTAAAAACCAAATGCAAAGAGAAAAACCTTAAAGTCAGCCAGAGAAAAACATTGCCTTCAAAGGAGCAGTAAGACTGATACATGACTTCTCAATTAAAATGAGCAAAATGGAAGCCAAAGACAATGGAATGATATTTTCAGTGTGCTCTGGGAAAAAAAAAATAGCTGACAACCTAGAATTTCACACTTTGTAAAAATATGAAAATGAGAATTTGGAAATGAAATATATATATATAATTTTATATATATATATAATTTAAAATTATATTCATGAGCAGAGAGAATTCATGAGTAGCAGAACCCCACCTAAGGAAATATTAAAGGATGCTCCTGAAATAGAAGGAAAATGATTCTCAATAGAAGTCCAGAGATACAGAAAGAAAGATCAACAGTAAGGTTTAAAATGTGGCTAAGACTAAATGAATACTGACTAAAAATAATGACTATGTTGTTTTGTGGGGTTTGAAATATATATAGAATTAAAACATACATTAGCCTTTTGTCAGAAAGTATATATACAAATAATAGGAGTTTCAAGGTCCTTGAATTATCTGAGAAGTGGTAAAAAAATTAATTTATATTAGGTGTCGATAGGTCAAGGAAGTATGTGTAATCTCTAGAATAATCACTAAAAGAATAGTAAAAGAATGTATAACTACCAAGACAGTTGGGAGGAAGGGAATAATATAAAATGCTCAATGAATCCAAGAGAAGGCAAAAAGAGAAAGAGAAGGAAGAAAACCGTACATAGAATATATTGAACACATAAAAATCAAATAGTAGCATGTTAGATTCAATAATATCTAACCCCAAAATCAGTGACTATGTTATAGGTAAATGGACTAAATATTTCAATTAAAAGACATAGGTTATAATACTGCATTAAAAAAACCATAAGTTTTCAAAAAAGCACTCCACTCCTTCAATATAAAGATCAAATTTGAAAATAAAAGGATACAAAAATACATCATGCAAACACTGACAAAAAAGCTAAGGTCACCATATTTAATATGAGACAAAATATAGTAAAAAAAATTACTAGAGATAAAGAGGAACATTCTATAGGAGCATAAGGTTTAATTCATCAGAAAGAAGGCAAGATTCTAAAATTATATGCACTCAATAAATAGCCTCAAATTACAGAAATGAAATATTAATAAAATTAATAAAAGGAGAAATAGAAAAACCCACAATTATAGTGGGAGATTTTAACCATATTTCCCTCAGTAAATGATCTAACAGGCAGACAAAATATCAGTAAGTATATCCTGAAAACACATTTATCAAGCTTGATTTAATTGACATATATAGAACATGGCATCCCCAGACTACAGAATACATATTCTTTTCAAGTACACATGGGTCATTTATAGAAATTGTCCAGATATTGAGTGGGCCATAAAGCAAATCTCAATAGATGGCAGAGTTGAGATCATACCAAAAATGTTCTTCAACCACAATGAATTAATCTAGAAGTCAATAACATACATACAAACCAGAAAATGTTTCATATATTTGGAAAATTAAGAAATATACTTCTGAATAATCCATGGATCAAAGATTAGAACAAAATGGAAATGATAATGAACATATGACATTAAAATTGGTGGAATGAAGCTAAAGCCATGCTTGGAGGAAAGTTTTTAACCTTGTATGTATATATCAGAAAAAAGAAAGGTTGAAAATAGTCGGTGAAAATGGGCCTTGCAGAAGGTAGGGTTGATCAAGCAAACCACCATAATCCAAGTACACAGTCAGTCTGGGACAGGATAGGGACAGGGAGGTTCTGCCATAAGAATATGGTGTGATGGGTCTGCCAGTTGATGTTTCATTTAACTTAGCAGGAAATGAGTAAACACCGAAGAACTGTAAGTCAGTAAGTGAGATGTTCAGAGTCATACTTCAAAAATGTATCACCAAGGAGGAGTGTTTAGGATGAACTGCCTTCTCCCTACAATACACTCTCTTTCTACTGTAGTGATTTGTTTAATATCTCTATTCCCTGTTAGATTCTATGGGGGCAGTTCTGTGAGGCAAGAAATACTTTTCAGTATTGTATCCCCAGTGCCTAGGATGGTGCTTGGAATATAGACAATACTCAATAAATAGTCACACAATAATAAAGGATGAAAGGAGAAATATGAAAATCAGAAAACCACTGTTATAGGTACAATTTTGGATTGACATATGAGTAGGTCATAAAGCAACAGTTATCCAACTTGAATACACATATGAATGATCAGATTAGTTCCTTTTCTATTTTCTTATTTCCATTAATTGTACTCCTTCCTTCCTTCCTTCCTTGTTTCAACAATGTTGTATTAAGTATCCACTACGTACTACATTATGTTATGGTCCTGGAGGTACAGATGTGTATAAAACAAAAGTTCCTGCTAAAACGGAGTTTACGTTCTAACGGGGCAACTCAGACAGTAAATAATTATGTATATGATAGGCAAAGTAATGTGAAGAAAAATAAGGCAGGGAGAGAGTGATCGATTGTGAACATGCCTGGCAAACCTGAAACATTGCCAGGAAGCCAGGCTGACTGGAGGAGGAAGGGAGGGGAGAATGGTGTTCAGAGAGATACCATGGGCCTGGTAAACTAGGACCATGTAGCATATAGTAAAGGCGTGGGTTTCATTTTAAAGGAAATAAAAAGTCATTGGATGATCTGAAGCTGAGGACTGCCAAGATATGACTTATGAAAACAAAAGGATCACTCTGGCCATTAAGTGGAGAATGGATTGTCAGGGAACAAGAATTAAAGGAGGTAGACAAGTTAGGAAGCTAACCTACAGGTAACTTGACTGCTTGAACTCAGCTTTCATCCAATTCCATATATCACCCTAATAGTTCCTTCACAGTCTCCTCCTTGTCCATCCACATTACTCAAATCTAGAACCTCATTACCTACTACTTTCACTATTATGATACTATATAGACATTCTAGTTTGGGGGCTACAAGTTTGAAGAATGTAGGAGTAGAGTTTCCCATTCCTACATTGAATAGCTTTATAGACAACACTGAATAAAATAGAAAGATAAATAGTACATTATAAAATAAAGAACTTAAGCAGCATAATTGAAGGTTTGGACAATAAATGAGAACAAAAACTATCATAAAATGCTTATTTGAAAGCTCCTGATAATTTCTGAATTAATGCACATTTATGGATATAAACCTAATCGTTTGGAATGTTTGTTTTGGACTTTGTTTCAAAGAAGCAGGTGCAATTAGATTATTTGTTTGCTTTATTTTGATTCACAGAGAACATATGGGAATTCATTTAAAAATACACCAAAACTCAAACAGGCAACAGTATCCCAATATCAGGATATTTGACTTTTCTAATTAAAAAATATATATATAAGCATATTCTGCATCTCTGGAATACAAAATAATTTTGTGTTCTTAAATACAACACCATAGTCTTGTATATACTATAAAAGAGTTAAAGACCAATGCTTCAAGCTGAGCATTTCAATAGCTAGGAACAGAAATTTAATCTAGTATGAGATTTTTAATTTTTGGAAGTATAATTAGATTTAGTGAATATCAAAGGCAATTATTATATTAACATTTTCCTTAATTGGTAAGAGTTCTAGAAATAAGAATTTGAGGGTAGCAATTTAACAGTTTGCTTTCCTTAAAAATACAGAGTCCGACTATTATCAAAACTGACCTGGGGCGCCTGCATGGCTCAGTTGTTAAGCATCTGACTCTTGATTCAGATCATGATTGCAGGGTTTTGAGATTGAGTCCTGTGCTGGGCTCCACAACAGGCATGGAACCTGCTTAAGATTCTCTCCCTCTCCTTCTGCCCTTCCCCCAGCTGTCCCTCCCTCTGAAACAAAAAACAAAAAAACAAAAAAAAAACCTGACCTATACACTCACTGTCTCTATAAAAATTGTGTGGATATATGATGAACAAAATGAGAAAAATGTTCTAAGCAGAAGATGGTTATAGATTACCATCAACTATATGCAAAACTACATAAATTATATAACAGAATAATAAATCATATGCTATTGAATACTCAAGAAAATCAGAATATGACTTTCAATTTTTAATATGTGGGTTTTTTACAATTTATAATTATATAGACATGATCATTTGTCTGCTTAAAGAACTTCTCATTATTATTAATTTACCTTTCTTTGAAATGCAGGAGACTATAATATAGTTCCATTAGCTGGTGCATCTCAAAATTGTTACTAAGAGAAAAACCTTGAATGCAGGAAAAAGCATGTAATTTCTTTCAAGCTTCATTTCTTCTATTTTATAATGGATAAAAAAAGAAGGCCTAATAAAAACTGACCATGGCAGTATAGTTTGGATTTAAATTCTCTTCAAAAAGTAAATACAACTACATGAATACCATATACTCAGTGTTTATTATACACTAATTATAGCCAGACCAAATTGTATTAGAACTGATTTTATAGCAATTGTAAAAATGTAAATAAGGCTTTAAAATTGATTCAGAAATTATATTTTATAAATGAAGCTTTGATTTTAATTTAAACAATTCTCTTAGGGTATGATATGTAATATACAGAATGTTCTGCTTTTGTTGCCATTGAAATGATAGTGATACTTCAGGAAACCAGGAGACAGAAACACCTGTTTCCTATCAAATTATATCTCCTAATGATTATAACAGTTTTATGCACTAGATTAACTTTAAAACATAAATACTACAATATTTAAAAGTTTAAATTATTCGATGGAAATATATTTAAAAAGTAGCAGTGGAAAATGTGAAACAAAATAGCGCATATCCTTACCTATTTTAGTCCAACTATTCCTACTAATAAAGCATGTATCAAAAGTATCTACATTAAAAATGTCTTTCATAACATGTTAATTTTTATCGTATTGCAAATATAATAATCAATTACTGAAATTTGGAAAATAATAAAGAAAATTTAGAACTCAATAACAGCTGTCAATATTTGGATATATTTTCCCTCAAGTCACTTGCCCATCTGCTTAACTATCAATTTATCGTTACTTTTATCCATATAAAATCGGGGTAATACCAGACATGTTTTAGAACCTGCTTTGTTGTTAGTCTTGAAACTCAGGAGACATTAAAGTACATTTTAAATGAGAAAAATCGAAGGACTTCTAAATTTATGTTCTTTTTTGAAAGAGTGAGGTATATGCCAAGTTGAGTCATAAGGAGAAATGTCAGTGTGATCCACGGCAGCTGCTTGCTTCCCTGGGAAGGAAGGGGCCGCTTAAGAGTCCAGTAGCTAGCAAACCCCTCAGCGCTCCACAGAGTCACTAGTGGGAAAAGAACAAAGGCCTTTCCAATGCAACTAACACAGATGTGCCCAAAGGCAAACTGTCAGAAACAGTTAAGATGACAGCTACTCACAGTTCATTATTTCCTTCTCACAGGTCACTGGGTGACAAGCTGGGTCAGCGTGCTTTGTTGGCTGTCCCAGTCCTTCCCCACCCCCTATTCAATTTGAATAAGGTAAAGGGCTCCATCAGATAAACTAATGTAAACAAACACATTCCAGACACTTAAAGATGCCAGAATACGGCATTTATCTTATTTTTGGACCAAACTTAGAATTAAATGTACACACAACTCAGTTTATCCAAACAAGAAGATAACCACATTTCTATATCTCACTGATAGAGGCAGAAAAAACATTTTAAGTGTTGATAAAGCAAACAAGAAAATATAATCTATCATGCACTTAAGAACTTTAAAGACTTCACACAGTCAGAGATTTTCCTTTTTCTTAACAGGAAAAATAATTTTTTCCACATTACAAAAAAATAATAATAAAGATCAATAATCAGACTGCTTTCCACAAATGTTTGAAATGTATATTAAATTAAATTCCGTAGGTGGGAAAGCCTGGTCTGCAGGTTTGTGGTGATGATTGTTAATAGTTTTTTTTAAGGCTATAATTCAAAATAATGTACCCATCGAAATGGCAATAGTCCGATCAAATGTTTATGATGTAATACACATAAAATTTTAGTAATAACCTCAAATGATTACTCAATATGACAACATCCTGTTATAAAATCACTGAAATACATACTACTAGGAATGAAGAATAGAACAGTGGTTAAGAGCATGGTCTGTAGATCCAAATGGTTGTGGGTTTGAATTCCATTCTCTCCCATCTCCAGTTGGGCACATTAGGAAATCACTCTCAGCCTCAGTTGCTGTATCTTTATGAATTTTAAGAGTCCCTCCACCTTCAGATTATCATGACAATAATTAAATTTGTCACATTGTTATAAGTACTTTCAGTAGCAGTTGACATATGATAAGTATTCAACAAATGACAGCTATTAGTTACATATCACTAAATTTAGTATATACAAAGCTGAACTGAACCACCATTCAAGGTAGGAAATACCTTGGCTAATGATGTCAAGTTATAGTCACCTTATTAGAAAGAGATTTTTAAAAATCTCTAATTCATTAAAGTGCAAGCTTTGTAAATAAGTAAATCTAGGCTATTGGATTCAACAAGAAATGAGGGGTTCAGTCTACTTTTGTATCTTCTACATCTTATGTAGTCGTCACTGAAAGCTACATATATTGACATATCTTTTATTATTCCCTTTCTAAACTGTTCCACTTTATTTAAAGGTCCCTTTCCCAGATATCCAGTCAAAATGATAGGTCCCATTTGAAAGGCTAAAGATTTGGAAATATCACTAAGATAAGAAAATGAATGGTTAGGCAGAATAACATAGAGGCTAAGAAAAAGACTTTGGGCTCAGATAGGCCTGCCTTAAATTACTACATAGAAGGCCTTTAGCAAAGTAACTTAATCTCACTATGCCTCAATTTCCTTATCAGTAAAAGAGAGAAGAATACCTCTATTTTACATACTGCATAGGTTATTGGGCAATAATGCATATAAAGCACTTAACCAAAGTCAGTATATGTTATTAAAAATCGAATATTGTCTTTCATTTTCACATATTACCTGCCACTAACTACCAATCTCTCTCTGTCTTTACCAAATTTGGCTACTTGTGGTTCTCTCCTTCGTTGGCTAGTTCTAGGAAAAACATACATTTATACCTCTGTATCTTTTTATTCCTTTCAATTATATGTTCTTTCTCCAGATTAATTGCTCATTAATGGGTTTTGTTCCAAAATTCTATTTCTTTCTCCATTTCCATAACTCAGATCACTTCATAGTATTCTTTTATTTTTTGTAATGTATTTATTCTGCATTTTGCAAAATTATCCTTGATAAAAGCAAGAAAATGTAAAGCCCTCTCTTAAAGCTGTGATAATATAATGCACCGATTCTCTTATATTTGGACTGCTTGTAAACTTAACAAGACAACCGAAGGTTCAAAGTAATCAATATGCCACATTCAGTACCATGTTCTAATTTTGCCCAACAATTCCTTCCAAAATGGGAGGAAAGTAATTGCTCTAAGTACTTACTCTCTACTCAAAATAACTTTGTTAAGGAACAGAAAGAAGGAGAGAAACTGAAATTACATCTATTATGGTAAATTGTGGGGGTGGAGAGGAGAATGAGGATAAATCCCCGTGGCTTTAAGAAAAAAAGAGGACTAGAAGAGTGGCTGTAGCCTGAGACACAAATCTGGAGGAATGCTCAGTAAGATAAGGGCCCTGGGAATTTTCTTATGAAATAAAATCCTAAATGCATTTAGTCAATCCCTATTGATTAAAAATCACAAATCTATCTGCAACTCCTATTAAAAACTGTTTTCAACTCTATTTCCTTATAGCACATTTTCACAGACTACTCATTCAGTGCTTACTACATTCCTGGAAATTTAAAGACATGTAATTATAATAACTCAAACAAATATTATGTTAACTGACATTAACTGCTTTGTTGTTTGTTTTTCTGTTTGTATTGTGGGGACTTTTTGGCTCACGTTCCCTAATACAATATGCCTTTCTCCCAATGTTCCATCATCAGACTGTACTGCTTCAGAGCAGAGACCACCACAAAATATAGAAGACAAATCCCTGAACCTTCCAATGCCCTAAACCTTCAGAGAAAATATTTCCAAGCTGGGGAAGGAGGGACTCATGGGGAATTAGGTGAGTTATCACTGGAGTCCCTGCACACTGATACTCTCCCACCCCCCGGACCAGGGTCAGTAGGAGACAAACATGGAAATCCCATACAGGTTTCAGAAATCCCGGAGCAGCAGGAACCTGTGCCTCCTTGAGTAGAACCCAGGATAATGACAAGCCCCCTCAGGCTCTCAAAAAGCGTAGAGTAGAAATGGCTGCCTGGTGAGGCTGGAAAGGCCAACAACAGTCTCATAAAACTGTATTTAAGTTTCCCAGTGGCCCAGTTTTCCCTGAGTTCCTGTTTTACATGAAAACTTCAAAGATTGCTCCCAAGGGCATTCCATTCTAGTGACCTGAACAGAGAGGCCTGGCTGGATTATTGTGGCTTTGTGGCCATGTGGTGGGGTGTCAGAGAGTTGAGAATCTTATATATGATTAAAAAGCAAATAGCAGGAAAAGAAACCAAAGCTTAAGTTTTTGTACAGGTCCAGGATATTCTCAGACTATGATATAGCAAGGTACTAAATTTGTTCTTTTGTTCATCTGTGCCCTATCTCACTCAAAACAATGAAAGCAAGGTGAGGCTTAGAAAACAGACAATAAGTTGAAAAGTCATTTTTGTTATCAGGAAAAAAAATGTTTCCCTCTTGTTAAAATCTGAGACAGGAATATATAATTTAAGAATATAAGAGCTTTTAATTGAAATAAAAGCTGTTATATTGTATACCTTAAATTTATACAATGTTATATGTCAATTCTATCTCTATAAACCTGGAAAGGTTCTTTAAAAAGAAATTAAAAGTTTTCATTTTTTCCCTTCTTCATACAGCTGACATTTCTATCAACAGAATATTTAAAGTTAAGAATTCCCTTGAACGTTAGAAAGTACTATAGGAATTATATTACTCCTTTAAGAGTATTCAGTCAATAGTTAACTGCCAACAATTATTATATTAAAATTGCAATTTGTACATTATTTTGTGATTTATAATATCAAACCAAAATAATAACACTACTACTAATAGTAAACATAAACTTTAATTTTCCAATTAAATAAAGAGGATCAGAAAAATAGTTTCTATTTTCTAACCAAGGGTGATTTTCAGTTGGTTAGCAAAATCATTGGTTAGTTTCATTCTATAGAAATTATGGCAATTTTTAAAATTATCACTGCTTAAGAACCATCCAATGTGCATTTATCCTTAGGTCTAAATATAATAATTTTGCCATGGAACACAAAATGGATTGTCTATATGTGTCTGATATTCTTAAAGACCTCTTGGTATTTTCACAATTGTGTGTATATATATATATATATGTTCAGTATCACTTTAACTATGGTATTTCAGAGTATTTTAGTGAGATCCCAGGACAGCAACCCTTCCTAAGTATACTTATAAACAATACCATACATCAAACGTTAATGAAATACACATAAATGTCACCTCTCTTCATCCAATGTGACCCGAAAACGACAGTGCTCACAAGCCAAAGGGCTTTTGAGATATTTCAATAATCTTCAAGAAATCAATCTTACATGAAACTGAAGGAAAACATCGAATGTCATTGAGCAATAAAACTCCATTCTGTCAGTGCCCTACCTCTGAGCAGAAGCCTTAGGATGTTTCTCTTCCAGTTTCCTCACCAGTGCCACTGTCAGCTGCCTTGTCTCCCCAAGAGAAGCTTCTGGCATTAAATGGGTGTCTGGAGGCTCTGGCAGTTGCTTCAGATCAGGGATGCTGGCACATTCTTGCAGAACCTAAGAAATGAAATATAACAATAATGCAGCTAATTTCATTGAGTGGAAATATCTAAGCTACATATGCCCCAAATTTAACATTATACTTTTTAGGGTTCCTCCAGTCTTCCTCATTCAGCACAGAAATCATTTGTATGTGACCAGAAGAAAAGCCATCAGTCCTAACAAAAGCTACAAGGTCAACCACTATTTAATAAAATAATGTTTATATGAGTATATATAGATGTTTACATAAAAATAAATGTGCATACAGATATTTATATTATGTGTATGATTTAAAGTCAGTATCATTAAGATGTGAATTTGTGCTTGTCTCCTGAAAACAACTTGAACATTTTCTCTTTTCAAAATACATTTTAGAGATCTATTTCTGTCTTGCCTCTGGCTCACTACACTGACCTCTTCTGCTAAGCTGCTACCATGTTCCTGATGAGCTGTAGTCCAGGCACCACAGTGAATGTGATATTCTGTCTGGGTCGTTTCCACTTGTGCAGTGAGCTCCTCTAGGTAGGTCAGAACAAACTGAGGATAAGCCTGTAGGAAAAAAATTGAAAGTATATTAGCCTTGTAAGTAATAGCCAATAATCTATACAACTGGAATGATGGGAGGATAAATTAAATCCATAGCAAAAATATACGATTAATAAGATACACCTTATTATCTATTTCAGATCAAAATCAAGCCAAATAACTTTAATATTAGGATTTTCATTTAGTTGTTTAATCTGATCAAGTTTAACAAGATTGCTAATCTTCACTCTTAGATTGATGATAGCATTAAAATACTAAAACCACCTTATATAATAATAATAGTAGTAGCTAGGATTTATAGAGTTATTTTTACATAAAATGTGCAAATTGCTGTATTGTCTTGGAATAGTCAATTCTGCTCTAGAAGACAAGAAAACAAATGGGATGGATGAAATTCACTAGCTGCATTAACCATAGATAAGTAAGTTAGTAAGCTGAGGAGGATCAGACAGAAAGTAAGGAGAACATAAATCTATGAACACAGATAGAAAGGATAGAGGGGAAAAAACGGGCATTTAATAGTCATGATTTGCTAAATAACAATTGAAGCAACAGATACTTATGACACACTAAGTATATATGAAGCACATGAAAAAAAAAAATGAAGCACCTGAGACACACAATAATTGTGAGATCTTTAACTGGCCATCTATTGCCAACTCTGATTTTAGATTCTCAGCCAAATAAAATGTATAGCTGCCCATCAGGCTAAAAGGGGAGCATAGCTATTGGCCAAATGTACTTGCCAACAAGCTCTCTATGAAGCAAGTGTGTGTTGTTTCCTCAGACACCTTTAGTATGTTGGGCTCCCTTGTTCAAATTTCCATTCCAGTCCTTGTAACCACATCATCAGCAGGGAGGGGTGATGCAACAGAGAGAATGTGTCAACTTTGCAGAGATTCAGGTATTATGACTCTTCAACACACACCTTAAGTGTGTTTACCTAACCCACCTCTCTTTCTATACATTTTGCTTCATATTTGGAATTGATTGAATAAGCTGTGATCTGAACATTTTATTTGGTCTGTGCACCTTTCTATTCCATGAAATCTATGACAGTTTATCTAGGAGCATACTTGTAGACTACTATTGCATCAGAGGAATTTCCACATGATAGTTTATTTACATTTTAATCCCTGCTACAGCCCTTTGAAATGGGTACTATTATTTTGCCCATTTTAAAGATAAAGAAGCAACTTGCTCAGTGTCATCTAGCTTGTTTACTAGCCCATAAAACCTAGACACCATGTCTCAAGTGTGATATAAACTTCTTTTCTGAAGTGTACAACTAAAGTTCTGACAAAAATATGAAGAGATGCTCAGGGTGTAACTAAAGGGCAATAAAATCCTTATATTGCTCTGGAAAAAGAGGTATTAAATAACCTTAAACTTTTTTTTTTTAGAAACTATATAACTAAATATACATGTTAAAAATGTAAGGGGCTCTAGAACCTTAAACGCATATTACTAAGTGAAAGAAGCCAACCTGAAAAGGCTATATATTATATTATTCCAACAACATGACATTCTGTAAAAGGCAAAACTGTAGACATAGTAACAAAAAAAAAAAAATCAGCAATCGCCAGGGGTTAGGAGGAAGGGAAAGATGAATAAGCAGAGCACAGAGAATTTTTAGGGCAGTGAAACAATTCTACGTGATACCATAATGGTGGATGAATGTCATTATACATTTATCCAAACCCAAATATACAACACTATGAGTGAACCCTAATGGCAACTATGGATTTTGGGTCATAATGCGTCAATGTAGATTCATCAACAGTACCAAATAACCACTCGATGGGGCATGTCAATAGTAGGGGAGGTTGTACATGTGTGGGAAGTGGGGTATATGAGAACTCTTTTATTTTCCACTCAATTTTGCTATGAACTTAGAGTTGCTCTTAAAAATGAAGTCTATTTTAAAAAATGTAAATAACTCCACCAAAAGTACACAAGTGACAAAAGAAAAATAGCTAAATTATATTGCATCAAAATTTATAACTTTTGTGCTACAATGTCATCAAAAAATTAAAAGGCAACTGACAAAATGGGAGAAAATATTTGCAAATCATATGTCTGATAAAAAGGATGTGTATGGGCGCCTGGGTGGCTCAGTTGGTTGAGCAACTGCCTTCGGCTCAGGTCATGATCCTGGAGTTCCGGGATCGAGTCCCACATCAGGCTCCCAGCTCCACGGGGAGTCTGCTTCTTCCTCTGACCTTCTCTCCTCTCATGCTCTCTCTCACTTTCTCTGTCTCCCAAATAAATAAATAAATAAATCTTTAAAAAAAAAAAAAAAAGAAAAACACAGTGCTTAGCACATCCATTTAAAAAAAAAAAAAAGGATGTGTATACTGAATATATAAAGAACTCTTGAAATTCAATAATAAAAAGATAAATGACCCAATTACCCAATTAAAAAATTAGCAAAGGATCTGGGTAGAAGATAGTTCTCCCAAGAGGGCATACAAATGGCCAACAAACACATGTAAATGACATGGCTCTGATTGTGAGAGTTGTAAATCCCTTGAATTCTTTAATTTAGATGAAACTGGTGGATTGTATAAAGGAAGTAATCTACCTTTACCTTTTTACAAATGAATAGAGAAATTTTTAACCTTAAAAACAAGCCAAATAAAAAAAAATTTATCCAAGTAAAAACAATATAACAAAATGCAATATTATATTTAAGTTTGTTCATTATTATTATCATTAATAACTACAAATTATAAATTAGCTAGAATCAATATACCAGAATCTATTGGTAGGTCAGAATCTGTGTTAAATACCTAAAATGTTAATATCTCCCTTTTGCTGACAAGTAATGCGAATCTTGCAAAAGGCTAAATGATTTGGATAATGCCACACAACCAATAAGTGGAGAATCCAGATTAGTTATTAATGTCCTAAATTAATTCTGTCTTCTTTTTTAATAAATGGAATGAGCTCCATTTATGATCCAGCCACAAATAATTATCAAATTCTTCTCCATTTTAACTAACTTAACTAGATGGATATAACTTTGGATGGGACTAAATTTAGATCTAATCAAAATTTCTAAACCTCTAATAGAATAAAATTCCTCATCAATAGTTTTGCTCTGTGAATTGTAATAAAAAAAGAACAGCAATTGTGTTTGGCAATGGAATATTAAAATTTTTAGAATCAAAATCCTCTTAAAAATTATTGTGTTTAAAACACAAAAGTATGAATTATTCGCTAGCTACTATTGGGACTATACTGTTGGGAATAATTAGGAAATTATAAATTGAAAGAAAGGGAGGTAAAAGTGATAGAGTAAAAGTGGATGTTTAAGACCTGAATTTGGGGAAAGAAAAGAAGAAAATACACTTAAACCTTGACCCCGCTCTTCAGTGTCTGTGGTACTAGGAGTCAGCTCTGTTTAGTTATATCTCAGAATGAAGTGCAGGCCAAAGAGCTAGAAGAATATTTAGCCCAGTCTCAAATTCTTTTAATGGGGTGCCTGGGTGGCTCAGTCAGTTAAGCATCTGACTCTTGATTTTGGCTCAGGTCATAATCTCAGGGTCATGAGATTGAGCCCAATGTAGGGCTCCACACTGTGCAGATCCTATTAAGATCCTCTCCTCTCTCTGCCCTTCCCTCTGTTCATGCTCACTCTCTGTCCCTCTCTCTATCTCTCTCTAAAAAGAAAAATGCTACTTTTTATTTTTACCAATATGTATAAGTAGTCTTGGTCTTTCTGTGATTTCCTCTCCACTAACCTAGAGCTTCTGGCTCAGGAACGTAGTAGAGTCAGAAACAGGACAAGGGGAAAGTGAGGGTGAACCTGTGAATGAAGTTGGATAAAGGTTATTTTAAAAATGCTTTGACATTGATGCCTAAGTCAAATTCTCTGTTGGGTGGCTCGGTGGGTTAAAGGCTCTGCCTTCGGCTCAGGTCATGATCTCAGGGTCCTGGGATCGAGCCCCACATTGGGCTCTCTGCTCAGCGGGGAGACTGCTTCCCCCTCTCTCTCCGCCTATCTCTCTGCCTTCTGGTGATCTCTCTCTCTCTCTCTGTCAAATAAATACATAAGTAAAATCTTTAAAAAAAAAAAAAGAAGCAGAGCTAAAAGTGTATAGTCCTGCCTGAGTTAGTGAGTGGATTGGAATTTTAGCCAGTGTGCCAACAAATAACTACTCAAGGAAATGTTATTATGTTAATTTTTAAATTTAAATTATATCAAAGTTTCTAAATTTCTAAAACAGTGCAGGTCATGACATAATGGCTCAACAGTGTCATTCTAGAACACTAGAGAAATAAAGCTATTATTTTTAGCAGTCAAAGGTACAATAAGGAGATATAAACCCTATAGTAATTTGAATAGGAAAAGTTTAATATAAATAATTATTAACAGAGGATTAGAGTGTCAGGAAATTGGCAAGTAAGAGTCAAAAAGAATACTGAAGAATATGTGAATAGCAAGTGTGGAGCAGTCAGTACTGCTAGGCCCGAGATAGATAGAATGCTCAAAGAGGCCTGACCCAAGGCTGAGATCCAAACCACATCAAGAGCACGGCCATGGCTCACTGGATGTTGAAGAAGTTCCTGAGGCGGTTCACCCACAGGATATACTATAAATCTGCCTTTGGAGCACCAGGAGAAGCTGTTTACAGGAGGTTCCTAGCTAGTGACACTCCACTATAAACCCACCCATGAGGAACATGCTCAAGGAAACCCTTCATATGAAGATGCCCCACTGGCAATTCTCTACTCTGAAGCTGCCTGAGGCAGGTGCCTGGTGGAAAACTATAGATCTGGAGCTGAGAGGGAATACTTCGATAACTCTCATGCTGAGTTATAGGTTGAATTGTGTCCCACCCAGAAGTACATTGCTGGGTTGAATAGATATGTTCAACTTTAGTAGCTATTGCCAGTTTTCCAAAGTGTCAATCTCCTCATTTTAGTGACTAAGAAAACTTATGTAGGTATCATTTGGATATTTACTGCAGCATTACTCACAATAGCCAAGATGTGGAAATGACCTAAGTGCCAACTGATAAATGGATAAAGAAGATGTGATATATACAATGGAATATTCATCAGCTATGACAGAGAAGGAAATTCTGCCATTTGCAGATTGGATGGATGGACCTTGAGAGCATTATGCTAAGTGAGATTAGTCAGACAAAAGACAAACACTGCATGCTATCACTTATATGTGGAATCTCAAAGACCTGAACTTATAGAAACAGAGAAAGGAATGGAGGTTACCAGGGGCTAGAGGATGAGGGAATTGAGATATTGTTTACGGTGTAAATTTGCAACTATTAGATCAATAAATCTTGGAGACGCAATGCATAGCATAGTGATTATAGTCAACAATAAGGTATTACATACTTGAAAGTTTTTAAGAGAGTAAATCTTAAATCTCCACAAAAAAAGCCATAATTATATGATGCAATAGAAGTGTTAGTGAATGCTATGATACTGTCATATTGCAATAAAGTAATAAAGCAGTATGTTGTATGTCTTCAACTTATACAATGTTATGTATCAACTATACCTCAATAAAAAGTGATGAAAATAAGTAAAAAGTAATAAATAAAATTTAGTTTAATTTAAAATTAATAGAAAGAAAAAAAAACTGGTGTCCTGAAATGCCAGGTTGTATCATAGTGATGAATTGGAAAGAATTATTTTTGGTCTTGGAAAACTTGTATTTTAAAGTCAAACAAAACCTCACAGGAAAATATTGAGTTAAATTAAGTTAAATTCTAAACTTCTGGGCACAGGGAAATATTTGTGCAGAAAAAGCATTCCTGCTCTCAACAAAAAGAATATTTATAAGAATCTGAGAACAGAAAAATTTAGGAATAAAAGCAATGGCTTACAAAGTCCTTACCTTTGAATAAATGCAGCTGTCAGTTCCAAATACCCACTTTTGAGAATTATCTTCTTTGTGTCTGTAATGAAAATGTAATTTAGAGACTGACAACTTTTCACCACATTGAAATATTTCATAGGTTTCAAATGAAAGGATCATTTTCCACATTCTGGCAGGAGGAAGACTGCCCAGACACACCTAAGGATTCTGCCATTCTACCATCATTGCTGCTACCTCAGCAACTGAAGCCTTCCTTCCCTAAGACAACCAATTTCCTTGGTACCCAACGTGGTGGTGGTGCGTGTATTACACATGACAACAGTGATTAGGAGTTATACAGACTCAAGAGAATCAATAAAAATATATTTTTTAATCTTTTTTTTTAAGATTTTTTATTTATTTCAGATAGAGACAGTGAGAGAGAGCACGAGAGGGGAGAAGGTCAGAGGGAGAAGCGGACTCCCCATGGAGTTGGGAGCCCGATGTGGGACTCGATCCCAGGACTCTGGGATCAGGACCTGAGCCGAAGTCAGTTGCTTAACCAACTGCGCCACCCAGGGGCCCGAGAATCAATAAAAATATTATAGAAATTTCTGTCCCCAAAAAAGATCCTCTCTCTATGAGGCAAAAAGAGGCTTAATTATGTATAAGGATTAAGAGGATAGGATGGAAAAGGATACCATGGAAAATTGGGAACCTTGGGCACCTGTTTGTGAAATGACCAGAAAATTTTATAAGGAATATCAGATTTTTTAAACCAAATCTGAGTAAAAAAAAAAAGACAAACTAGAATGTGATGAACTTAATCATGCCCAAATTAACTAATCTTATATTCATTAATATTTAGAAACCTTACAAAGGCAGGACAAATGTATTAAATTAAGTGTAATGGGATGTTAAACAAGACTTTTCCTACTGCCACTGAGTTTTGACAGAAACTTCAATGATTGGGAATAAGAGGTGTCAGGTAATGCTCTATTCTAAAGCAAGGTGCTTTATGATCTGGGGAGAACATGTCAAGGTAGCAATCCAAAACTGGCTGAGTGTGCATTAGCCTTTTACCCACATCCAGTTTATATTAGAAAATGTGAAGAATTCTTGACATGTTGAAATAGATGCTTGATTCTTAAGGTCTGGACCCCCCCCAAATTTACATTAACAGGTATTGCAAGTGATTCCCATCGTTAAGAACCCTAGGGAATTTGGATGTGTGTGGTCTGGGGATGAGACTTTTAAAAACACTGAACTATAGTGACGAGAGCCGTGGGGGGAGGAAAGACCACATTCTTATTATGAAAGAAGAATTGATTTGGTGATTGAATAAATGGGGTGGAGGTTAGAAACAGAAGGCAAGGATAAGTGCCAGACGTCAAATTTGAGGAAAGAAGAGAATGTGACCCTATGAAAAAAGAAAGTGAATTTAGAATGGAGAAGAGAAAGCAGGGATGTGAGAAAACATGAATACTTTGGTGATGGTTGTTTTTTTTTTTTTTTTTTTTTTTTATGAAACATCTTTCAAGGTCTAAATGAGGCCTAAACGAAGAATGTTGTTATCAAGCTTTAGACAAATATAACTGTTGCTCTATTTCAGCACTGGGTAGGAGAGGGGAAGTTTTAGGGGAATTAGTCCTTCTGGAGACCTTTTTATGTTGTAATTAATAAAGAAAAAGAGGAGCTTTAAAAAAATTTTTGACTTACAGTCCTGAACTAAAATGTGTGATTTTGATAACAGTCTTCATTACCCAAAACAACAACACATGGACTGAGAATCTGAAGGGAACTGAGATGAATAAAGTGAGATAGAGATCGAAGTGAGCTGGTCAAAAATCACAGAGCTAGGTAGTATCAAATAGATACTAGAACCTAGAGCGCCTGAATTTCAACTTGTCTTCTCAATTAGATTGGAAAAGTATAACACAAATTACTTTTGTGTTACTTGAAGATTAAAAATGGAACCAATAGTTTAGGCTCACTGGTTAGAATCTGATGCATAATCTTAGCGACTTAAAACACTTTGGTGTGAATATAGTTATTTTTATACAATTGTGTTCATATAATCACTAAATATTCTCATACTATACGAATCCTCCTGAGGTAGCAAATAAACTCATGTTTCAACCATTGGGTTGTCAATCCCAAGCTTATAACTCTACTCCTTTTAAAAATAGTAATAGAATTACTGCTATAAGATGGAAATGTGCTGGGTTTTGATAAAACTTAGATCATTTTAATGTGGAACAGCTATAACTCAGTACAACATTATTACTCATAGGCAATTCCTCCTGTTGCATAAATTATTGTGAGCATATTTCTTCAAGATAAATAAAGTGGAAAATGATAGTTTTTCAAAGCGTAAGACATCTGCAATTGGTAATTAATATACTATGCTAACTGTCAAAAGCTGTAAAATCCAGAATTTTGTCTTTTAATTGAATTACAGCATTGACTTGAGGATGAATGTGTTTATAAAAACATGAACTACATCTATTTTACTTTTGATTTTCTGAATTTGTTGCATCTTTTCCCCAAATAATACTACAACAGGAGAGATGTTTACCAGACTGTCAACAGTGTGAGGGCAGAAACCACATGTGTCCTAAGAGTTGATCACAGTGTCTATGATAGGAGATTAAAGATATCTTTGAATAAATAGATATGTGAATAAAATATCAAAATATTATCACCCTAAAAATTAAGGCCATTTTTCAGTTATGAAAAATGTTTTGAATTTAATATACAGCGGTTTAGAAGATCTTCTTAGTGTAGCCAAAGAACATAAATTATACCTTGGTTAAGAAAATAAGAAATAATTCTGAAATATAAATTTTCTAGCATTTCTCAAATTTTATCACAGCTCAAATTCTGTTCAAGAATTGCCTAGGAAACTTGCAAACAGCATGTAGTTTCAAATCATTTATAAGACTTGTGAGCTTGCTAGTAATTTCCATATCAGGAGTCTAAGCATTTATCTATAAAGTTACATTTAAATTTAATTACCAAAGTTATAAAAAACAAGACTCTCATGTGGCATCTACACTAGGCAGGGTGAGAAGATATCATTCTAATATATAATAACTTCTTTAAAAAATAAAATTACTACAAACACAAGTGCATCTTTCTTTTTTTAAAGACTAAGATCAAACTTAGATCCAATATGCAATGATGTTTATATGGGACTGAATTAGAAAATACCATAGAATTTCCTCTTTTTGGTAAACAAGCAGCAAGCTAAAAAGATTTTTTATAGAGAAACAAAAACAAAATTTAAAAATAGCAATAACAATATCAATAATGAAAGGAGAGGAAAATGAAGCAGCAGTATTCCATCTAAGAATCAAAGTTATAAATAGCAGAGCATGTGCTGGACCAAGTTCTGGTCCTGGATCTGACATTAACTAGATCAGATATGTGACTTTTCTAAAACAGTCTCTATCTAGTAGGCTTGGAATTTCTTATAAAGATAATGATATTATTATCACTATCACAACCACCACCATCACCACTGCTACTACCTCTACTTTTAAAGAAGAGTTTGGAATAGATGGTTTTTAGAGTCCTTCCTTCTCTGAAAGCATAGGACTTCCAAGACTAATTGCATTCTCTTTTTGCAGGTGAGGAGAGAACTAACTGCCCTGGGAAGCTTGCTTATTGAGGATGCAGATGCATTTTACTATTTCTATTGGGAATCTATAAAATGTGTGTATACACACACACACGCACATACACACATATATTTTTCTTTGAAATATGCCATTTATCAGATAGCAGGGACGAGAAGGCAGCACATAATCACAGTTCAGTTAGGGGAAATTTCCTAAGCTAAAGCTCATTATTTCCCAGTTGACTATAAGGAGGACCACCATCATCATGCTTCAGAAATATAAATCTATTTTCCCAGACAGCTGCAGATAGCTCGGGCATCTTCCAATGCTACACAGACCAAAAGTAGGATCCATAGAAAACAGAGGAAAGGGATTTCCCCTCCATGATTCTTAACATAGTAGTAATAGGGATAAGAAATGTGATCCATCAATCCAACTGTGAAGTTACACATAGACAGTTTTCTACTTGATGCTGACCTTTCTAATAGTGTTATCTATATGTTTGAATATTACTTAAACGTCCAATGCATGGCAAATGGTCCTTTCTACAAATGGTGCAGTCTATCATTCTGCTTTATTCTCTTAGCCTCCTAAACTTCAAGACTTGACCAGAGATGATTTTCCATCTCTGATTATCTGTTGATGTGTCTGTTTTCCCGTCTATCTATCTTTTCGTCTCTGCACCTAGCACTACACAGCTACACTTGCTGGTTGTAGTTAATGGTGTCCTTAGAGTAGGGTTTGTTTAACCTACTCTAGATTAATGTTGGCAGGTTATCACTCTATTTCCAGTAAGACCTAAGTGGGGAAAATAAAAAGGAGATGCAAAACACCATAACTGAAAGATCGACACTGAAATAAGACAATAAATAAATAAATATTATATTTGTTGGGTGATTTCTACCATGAAGAAAAAAAAGAAAGACAGTAAATATTATCAGACAGGGAATAGAAATGAATGAAGCAGGCTAGAGCTAGAATGAGGGCTACTTCTGGGAATAGTAGACAGCAGAGCAAACCAGAGGCTGTATGTTCCATCTGAGTCTGTTCCTGCCTCACTGGTAAAATGAGATGATGAGAGTTCAGTACTGCCCATTCTTCTGATTTTTTGCAAGAAAAGACAGTAATACGTAATACGTAATTTTTGTATAAAATCTCCCTATATCTATAGGCTCACAACCAATTCAAAATATTATAATAATGTGCAGGTCAAACGAAATCTATGGGCCCAAGTTTGTAGTCTCCATAATCTAACCTCTATGTGTGGAGGAATGGGGGTGATGCCCTAATTAGACTGTGAATTTAACACTAAAAGCCAAATCCTACATGTCCACTTTCTTTACAAATGAAGCGAAATAAGATTAATTGGTGGCCTTATTAAAGGACTTTGATACAACTGGTTTGTCTATAAGATGTCCAAAATATCTTTTAGAAAGAAGCATTTTTGATTTTAAGGTTTATGATCTTTTAATTTTCTATGATTTTAGATCACTTGGTAATGACATCGTTAGTTTGCCTTTCATCCACTCATAGTCAGGTGCACACAACAGAAAAAATATTAAATACACAAATATGGGCAAGCACTTGCTATATTGAATAAGAAGATGAGAAGCACCAAATTAGACATGACCAAACGAATGAGGCATGATATGTTTACAATATTCTCTGTGAGTTGTCAGGTTGCTACTTTAAGCACTAGTTCTATTGTTTTTAGTATTTAAAAGACTATGTCTTATTTCATAGCTTTTGTTAAGATCATATTATACTACGTAGGAGAAAAGGAAAAAGTTTTGTCTCTAGAAGTTGCATGAGGATATTTGTTACTTATAGTAAAATATGGTTTTGTATTAAAAAAATAAGACAAATAGGCACTTCAGATACTCTTAGAAAAGATAAATATACTTGAAAAGTAACAGAGGTGAGGCAAACTCTAAAAATCTTGGTCCCTACTGCTTTCTAAAAAACAAAATGTAGCTTCACAGTTAGTGAGAACTTGTAGTTTTCCAAATTTTCTACTATTTGCTTCCACCTTACAACAGATTTTGATGCTCAGATAAAATCATGTTACATTAATATAAAGGCAAATCTTCATTTGCATAGGGATCCTCCCTTTCCCCTCTACCCACTGGTCCTACCTCTCTCATTGTCTCCCTCTCTCTTCTTCCCTTCTTTCCTGAATTAAAATCTTTCTTCTAAATGGAGGTTTTTTAACGTAAAACTTACTACAGTTTTGTTTTGTTTTGTTCTGTTTTTTTTGTTGTTGTTGTTCTGTTTTTTTAATTATCATCTCTTTTGCTCCCAAGCTCTTCTCTCTAGGGAGCAAGGACATCAAATTTGTAGTTTCAGTACCACTCGGTTCTGTGACAATCCTGGCCAAAGTTGGAAGTAAACCTCAGCGGGCTCAGGCCAGATCCGCACTAAATTTCAGGATCCAGTAAGTCCAGGGAGAGTCATGGGCATGAAGAATGCGTTCATCAAGCTATATATAACCTTTCCAGACACCTGCCATTTTGGCCTAAACCACTGGTTAACTCTTCCACTGAGGTGCTCTTCCCCCACTTCCCTCCAAAGTAAGCACTCAGTCATTCATACCCATTTTGATTTGTTTGTTCCCCTAGTTTGTCTTTTTGTAATTTTTAAAAACAGCATTTTTGAGAAACAACATACAATACTGTAAAATGTTGCACAACTGACAGGCACATATTTAAAAGTGTAAAGTTTGACAGGTTTTGAAGCATGTATAAACCTGTTAAAACATTACAACAATCAAGATAATGAGCAAACCCATATCCATCTCTCCCCCTAAAAAAATCACCCACAAAGTTTCCCTGTGCCCCTTTGTAATCGTGCTCTCCTATCCCTCCCCATCCTCTTATCTCCAGGCAAACACTAATCTGCTTTCTAGATTAGTTACCAAGTCAGCAAAAACAAATAGGAAGGAGACTTTTAATTCCCTACATGTCATGTAGGGTCTCCTCAATTTTTCTTTCCCAGTTCAGTATTTCCTATTCAGATGATTTAGAAAAGGTTAAGAATACACACAGAACATTAAATATTTAAATTAATAGTCAAAATGCATATAAAGAAATGAGTTCCAACAGTTATAGAGTAAAGCAGTAGCTTGTCTACAACATAGGTACATGTTGAATGCCAACATTTCACTTTTAAAAATACGTAAGAAATACGACCAAACAGGCTGACATACACTTTCAAGCTTATTTGTGGTTAGAAAATTAATATTGAAATTACAGAATACAAATTTAAACACCTAATGAATATTCCACCTACGCTGGGAGGCATCGTGATTTGACTGCTCAGAAATCTTGAAATTCACATTTATTATTTTGAGCTAAATAGCTCATAAGCATTACCTTTTCTGTAGGATTAATTTATATCCTTCCAGTGACGTTCCCTCAGCAGCCTTGACTCTGATTGGATGACCAATAGCTAGGCAGCCCTGCGTTATCGCCTGGTTCAGGATCATTCCAGCCTTCCAATGAATAGAGAGGGGGGAGAAAGGTCTAAATAAGTTAAAAGAACCAGAAAATTCAACAATGTGTCACAAATAGTGAGGTCATTATGCCTGGATAACCCCGGATATTAACAGTTGCTGAAAGTGAAACACTACCCACAACTTAGCAGTCAGCGAGCCCTGCTCAGAATCAGTGATCTTCTGTCCAACAAGGGTGGCATTTTACAGTTCAGCGCAAAATAAAACAGACCTTGATATCTTCATTTGTCCTTTTTTTTTTCTGTGCATATTTCACAGTGCAGTGATTTGGGGTCCATCATGTGTCACTTGTTATAGTTATAACTACAGAGCTTACTTGAAATATGTATGCACAGGGAAAAAAAAGTGCAGTGAACTGAAAAGACTGAAACAAATCCTTAACCTTCGTACCAATTTAAAGTTTTACTCTGGGTCTAAATACCGTGAGTTAAACATTTTAAGGTGGTTTGTGAACTGCTTTTGTTTTAAATGTTAGGATACTCTGATAAGGAAATTGAGAGTTTCAAAACTGTCTTCTTTTTAGCATGTAACTTTTATAGCTCATGCTTTCACTGTGTGCTAAAGAAATATACGATAACTTGGGAAAAGTATTTTTTAAAATTTTCGTTTTAATAAGTACTAGATGTAATCCTCATTTGAACAAGCTGTCTCTACAGGAAGAAAATTCCTTGGGGTGAGGATAAAAGAATATTTATTAACCACTTTCTGTATACCAAATACTACGCGTGAACTTCACGGTGCTTTCTTATTAGTCACCCCAGCAACTGTGCAAGATAGGTAGGACTAACTTCAGTTTACAGAGGAGGAAACAGTGGTTTAGTGCAGCTAAGGAACTTTCTCAAGGTCACACAAGGCATTCTAATTCCCATCCATCTAACTCCAAACGCCCATCCTCTTTTCAGTAACCATTTCAATTATTTTTGAGGAAATTTTAGACAAGTATAGGTTTTTTGCTATCATGAAATTACAGAAACAGATACCATAGAATTACAGGATATGAGATCTAGAAAAGAACTTTCCATATCATATCAGTGGGTCCAACTCTTTTCAGATCAAACTAAAGCCCAGATACAGTATGTGACTTACCCGAGGTCACACAAGTGTTCAGTGGCAATGCTGACGCTAAAGCATTTCCACCACGTTCAGACATTGGCCAAATACAGAGCAGCATTTTACATTACAGAGAAAAGGTGTAAATTTTGAAGTCAGATAGACTAAGAATCTTTCCTCTGCTAGGTACTAGCCTCAGTTTTTTTAGCTGTATAATGTATAAGATTAAGTGAGATACAAAATATGTAGAAGATGCTTAACATATAGCAGATATTTAACAAAACGGCAACTGTTGCGATTAAGTCTGAAACAAAATACAACTTAAAAAGGGTTTGTAGCTCATAGAGTCTCCAAGTTGGAAATAGATTGAAGAAATATCAACCTCATTCTGCCTGAATATATGAAATGAAAATTTCTTGGTGCCCTTGTATCTTAATTACTCTATATGTTTGTTATTAGCTCTCAGAGGATCAAAAAATAACAGTTAAGGACAATCCCAAATTTCATTTGAGAAAATAGTTGCAACCCCTCACCCCAAAAAAGCGGCAGCAAACCTGCATGAGTGACGCTGCACCCACAGAAGTGGTAAAAAGAGGCAAAAATAATCTATAGTGAGGGGGCAAAGGAAGACATAAGAAGGGTAGATACAAGCTGCACTATCTCTTTTCAGACACAAATATTTGGTGGCAATTACACAACATATTTCAATAGTAAGAAGGAGGGAGAGGGCAATTACGTGTTCTCAATTTAAATCAGATCCACCAGTATAGTAGTAAAGTTAAAAAATTAAATAGTGTCAATACATGGGAATAAAATGTGTTAGTCATTGTTCACATTTTATACTCAGGGATTTCTCTTAAAACTGTCCTTACCAGGGGCACCTGAATGGCTCAGTCATTAAACGTCTGTCTTCGGCTTGGGTCATGATCCCAGGGTCCTGGGATTGAGTCCTGCATTGGACTCCCTGCTCAGCAGGAAGCCTGTTTCTCCCTCTCCCATTCCCCCTGCTTGTGTTCCTTCTCTCGCTGTATCTCTGTCAAATAATAAAATCTTTAACAAGAACAAAAACAAACAAACAAAAACTGTCCTTATGAAGACCGTACACTGTCCTTATATGGTGCTCCCCCACCAGGCTCCATGAGGCTCAGCAATGTAGACTAAGGAGTGGAAGCAAATGACATTCAGACAAACTTTATGAAAATGGTGTGTGTGTGGACTGTTCAGAAGTTCTGTGCTGAGTTTAAATACTCTCTGAGTATGAACTAATCAGCACATGTGAAAGTGAATTGAATGCTCACACGGGGATCTACAGAAGCCCTCCACACGAGACAGACCAGGAGCAGAGAGGTTGCATTCCTGACAGCCAACAATTGTTCATGCCTCCATTTGCAGGCTTGTATGCGTGAGGACACCAGGAGCCGGAGCCTCACGGTGACCAGCGAGCACAGGCAGTCACTCAGGGGGAGCACACCCTGTTGTGTACCTTCGTGATTAGCCACACACTGGCTGCAGGCCACAGGATGGATGGCGCCGTCTCACTTCTGCTGCTCACTTCCCTACTTGAGGAGCTCCGCTTTCTGATGGAAACAGAGGCATGAAGGACAATATTGGGATCCACCTATACCGTGAGAAGAAGTATGCATTTTTAAACGTGCGGTCTGAAAGTCCATCCTCTCAACACACCCAAAACAGGTTATCCTAGAACATTATATTTCTGACTGAAAAGGTTTCTTTTGAAGTAGTAGTGCTCAATCCCATTTAATTCAATTCAACTAATATTTATTGAGCACCAGCTTTCACACGCAAGGCCCTAGACTGTGTGGTATGGGGTATTATAAAATATTTTTCCTGCCTGGGACCCGAGGGTGGCTCAGTCGTTTAAGTGTCTGCCTTTGGCTTGGATCATGGTTTCAGAGTCTTGGGATCGAGTCCTGCATCAGCCTCCCTGCTCCGAGGCGAGTCTGCTTCTCCCTCTCCCTCTCCCTCTGTGCTCTTCCCCCACACAAGTAAATAAACAAAATCTTTTAAAAATATTTTTCCCTGCCCTAGAGAAACTTGCAACAAAGAGGCATTAACACACACACACACACACACACACACACACACACACACACACGGGCAGACAGCATGGATTGTAGAACAGGGACATCAAAAGAGAGCAGTTAAGAGTCCCACAATTTTCTAAGAATAAAGGGACATGAATTGAGAATTTAATGATAGTTGTGGGAATGGACAGGAGGGAACTAACTGGTAAGACACAATATCTGTGCCTCCCATATTTGTTATCAGCCTATATACATCAAAGAAACTGTATACCTTCTAGCATTTCTCACTTAGCTATGATTGTAAAATTAATAGGCTTTCACATCACCTGTAGAAATTCTACTTCATATTTAATGAACTCTTCTGCTAACTTATATGATCACTTTTCCTGAGTAAATTTTTAAGTATCAATATTTACTTATATAGGATTATGGGAATATGTCAGTTTATACTTTAAACCCAATAAATGGTATTGCTTCAATAACAATTTAAATTATTTTCTAATACTAAAAAGTGTACTCTAAATCTGTGCTGATACTAGATATTTGCTGAGTAGCAACTGATACTTAAAAATTCAAAAATTTAATGAAAATTTAAAAGGCAATATTTACAAGTGTGATCAGGCAATAACAAAAGGACATAACTAGTATATTTGGTAATTATGCCACAATGGAAGATAGTTACTTCTCAAGAGAAATATTTCTCTTTATTTTTCTTTATTTTTTAAATTTATTTCTCTTTATTATTTCTGTGAAAATAAAATTAAAAAAATACAGCAACCCCACGATGGAAACAGATTTGACTTACAGCTCTTTGTGTTTTCCCCAGTTAGCCAGTAGTGGCCTGATTCTGGAGGGGAATCCCCCACAGTTTCTGAACAATGATAAACTATATTCTACTAATCCACCCGCCACAGGACTCAGCATTTAAAGTAACACTCTTACTCAACCTCCTAACTCCAAGTTGCCATCACACTCAAAACTCTCCTCTGCAAGAGGGAAGAAGATTGTTTTGACTGGAATTAGTCACACAGAAGAACCGTACTGCCAACTGCTTCTTTGTACAGCACCTGCTGCCAGCGCCTAAATTCTTGTTATCTCCACAACATGGTTTAATCTTTTAACAGTTGGCTTATTGGTGAAGAGCGAAGGGGTTCTTTGTGTCTGTCTTGGGTTGGCACCCAGTATTAACACCATGCTGTTCTTCGAGAGATATTTTGCTGGACAGTTCCCAAGTGATTCTACATAGACCAGACTCAGCCAGGCCCACTAACTCGGCTTCATTGCCTGTTATTAAAAGAAAAAAAAATCTTGCCAAGTCTGGAGTTCTGATACACTTAAAATTGACAATGGCCATTAAATTTCAATTAATGACTTCACCTTCATTTCCCTTTTTAGTTTAATTGGATAGTTCAGCTTTAGACCCAACATTTATGAAGGTGGGAAAGATAAAGACAGTGAAAATTACAATTCATAAAAGAAAAGTGCTTTGACAACCTGCAACATGGTCTGCCATGCTTGTGTGTACACACAGGTATGTGTATGATAGCATCGATGCTGAGACTGTTCTTTAATGCGCACCATCAAATGTGTCATTAGGTCATTAGGAAACCTCTTTTATCCTTTTGAAGACCTATATATGTATACAGGAGATAGAAATAGATAGACAGACAGATAGATAGGTAGATAATGTATCCCTTTAAATGACTGTTATGATTTTGGTTGTCTGAATAAATTGTATTAATACAGAAGCTGCCAGTGATCAAAAATGATGCATGCATACTCTGGGCCTCTTAAAACTTCTTGTTTAATTTTCTTTTCCAAATCACTAATGAAAGCTGTCGATATTCCTGTGAAAATTGAAAATAATAAGAGACCCACTTATGGTGTTTACTTACAGATCTGAGGAATAAAACAGAAGACAGTGAAATTTTCTTAAAAGGAGAAGCTCACAGATCACACCCTTTATCCTAAACAAATTGTTTACTACAGAGAAATTTTATAAGATTTTTCACTTCCGATAGTGAATTTAGGGCCAAGTTAAAAAATGTGATACACAAGTTAAAATCATAACAATAAGAGGCACCTGGGTGGCTCAGGAGATTTAGTATCTGCTTTCAGCTCAAGTCACGATCTCCAGGTCCTGGGGTCGAGCCCCATGTTGGCTCCCTGCATAGCGGGGAGTTTGCTTCTCCTCTGCCTCTCTCCCTTGCTTGTTCTCTCTCCCTCTCTCTCAAATGCATAAATAAAATACTTAAAAAAAATAAAATCATAACTATAATAAATGTTATGAAATCTATTTCCTCATGTACCTACTGTTCATTCTTAGAGTTTTAATTCCCTAAATCTATAGCTGATTAATATACCCACCTCAAAGGCCAAGAACTGGAAAAGTCTAAAGGTAGAAAACACCAGTGGGTACATAATTATGCAATCAAACACTGCAAAATATCTAAGATGTAAATATGCAGTCCTTAAATAGCTTCCAAATATTGGTTTAAAAATAAGGAAGGGACTCGGGATTTTATTTAAAGTTCTGTGTCCTATTCTAACGGCAATTGGTTCAAAATTAAAATTAAAAATTTGTATTTTCCCCAGTATAAGATATTTGTAGAAAACATTATTTTTCAATGACTTGCCCTCCAAAGAAATAGGACAGTAAAAAAATTATTCATTTTTGCCTAGCCTCCTTTGTGATATATAAAATAATTTATTCTGCTAGTCTCCATGACTACTGAAATTACAAGTTGGAAGTTTATAACTCTTAACGAGTATGCCATAATTGTAAAATTATTATTTGATATTGTTTTTGTTGTTTCCATACCCAAAGTTGTCACTAATGTCTTGCTACAGTCTGATTATACCAAAAGGCTACAATCAAAATATGTTTCCTTTCCATTTTGGCAGAATGTATTACCTGCTGAACACTGGAGTCCATTTTTCTGCTATTTTTTTCCCCCATAGCCAGGCACTATTCAAACTAATGTTTTTTCTTTTATATTAACTACCATGAAGTTTAAATCTCATCCACATCCAGTGCGTGAAAATATTAAATTGTATTGCCCTTAAACTGAAGCAATCTAAAAATGTTGTCAATTTAAGTAATAAGAGAGAACTATTTGAAGATGTATTTGCCAAATTGTCATTTTGTAGTAGATTCCACATCTTTTTTTGAAATGGATAGAAGAGCAACAGGTTGTAATTGTCAGGGTTATATCTATCTTCCACATTACTAATAGGGATTATATGTTCCAAATTTTTCCCTGTAGGAAAGGTTTTACTTGTCGATAAGAGATTTAAAGGAACAGTCAGGGGTTGGGCACTGATATCTCTATCTCAAGCCAATTTTAAAACGTATGCATCCAGAATATCGGCTTTTGCCTCCCTCTCTCTACGCCTGTGGTAATCCTCTTAGTGTCTTCTTTACCACAATGAGCATCAAGATTCTACAATAAAAGGCCGTATAGATATCTTTCACCTCTGCTAGAATCTTTCTTAAAAAGTGCTCCGTTTCAGGTTATTAAATTACTATTTCCAATGCACTGATCACCTCTCTGTATATAATTGGAGATGCTTTTCTGAAAGGATTGTAAAGGTTTTGTAGCTAAGGGAGGGCCATTTTTCTTTGAAAGCTTCTTTTTACTAGCCAGCTTATCAAATCGTTGCTTTCTTACACTACTATTTCTATTGGACTGAAATTTTATTCAAAACCAATTTCTTCTTTTAAAAATATAATAGCGTACAAACTTAAGAGTTTTCTCATTTTCACTGAATCATTAAAACCAATTAATAATGGTAAAATAACTGGATTGTTATTCTCTCATTTTTCAACATGAGAAAATATAGTTATCTTTTAAAGTCCTACATTGGCATAAAATCAAAAAAAAAAAGCTTCCTTTGAGTTCTTTTTCTCTGATAACTCTTTGATATCCTTTTTTTTTTTCCAGGTTTGAGCTGTTTTCTGCTGAATGAGTTAATTAACTAGTGAATTCAATTCCATCTTGCTAACTCTGAACATGTAGATATTGCAGCAATGACAAGGGTGATCAGGATTCCCTCTGTCCCTGAGCAATGTCTAAATCAGCAGGGAGGGTAAACAAAAGACTCCTGAGTTACCTTCCTAACACAAACATCAAATCAGATCTGCCTCTGCTTGAATATTTCCAACGGCTCCTTGTTTTATACAGAACAACATCTAGAATCCCTACCACTGAATTAAGATCCTTTATGATCTGATCCCAACATTCTCAGTGGAATTTACCATTCTTGCCTTTCTTCCCCAATGTGACCTGAAAGGTGTTCACTTGGAGCACTGGTTGGTTGACTTTGGATCATGTAAAAAACATTTAAGAGAAACATCAAGTTCAATGTCATAAGGATCATGTCATAAGGATCCATAGAATGGATGCAATGAAGATCTAAGTCCAGAAACATCATATCCAGTTTGGGGATGAAGGTTGGTGAAGAAAGCTTTCCTGAAATAGGCACAGATCAGATAAGGCTAGAATGATGGGCAGAATTTCAACAAGCATTTAATGAATGCCAGCTGTATGCCAGATAGTGTTAGAATATGGCATAAAGGTGACAAAGAAGGCTGGTGGGTGGTAACAAAGAAAAAGAGGTTGAACTCCAGGCAAAGGGATCCACATGGGCATAACAACAGAAATCATGAAGTACTTTGAGAAAGCAGCAAATGAACAATCAGGCTCAGCTAACACATGAAGAACATATTAGAGAACATTGAGCTTTGAAAGAAAGGTTGTAGCTAGATTTTAAAAAAGCACTCATCAAAAATGTAGTGTGCATCTGCCCTGTATTAGCACCTGCCATACAACACATCTGTGCTAGAATTCAAAAATACAAAGATGAGTAAGACATAATATCTGTGTCCAAAGAATTCTCAATTTAATGGAAGAGAAATACACAAAAACAAATGACTATACCAAAACACAAACTCTAAGAACATTTTCAAAGGACGAAAAGGAGTTTCAGTAATATGAGGTTCATTCTTTCTGAAGGATCTGAGACGGCTCCATGGAAGAAGAAGTTGAATAAAGCCTTAAAAGGCAAAGAATGATAATAGTGGGGGGTATATCCTAGGCCAAGGACAACACACACCATGGCACAAGTGTACCAACGTGAAGAACATGTTATGGGGCACAGTTTATTAGCTCTGACTGTAGTGTAGGGTACAAAGAAGACCAAGAAGAGAAGATTGGAAAGGCAAGTCAAGAGTAGGGGCAGATTAGAGGAGAACCATGAAGATCAATGAAGGCCTGATGAGGATTTGGAATTTCAGTTGGTAACAGGCAGGCTTACAAGTTTTTTTGAACAGGAAACAATGTCACATCAAAACCTAAAAAGGAATGCCAACAGGATCAGAATTATAGTAAATAAATCTTAATGTGAGATGAATATAAAATATAAATATAGATATTAATTCTTATCATACCTTTCAACTTGCATTTATTTTCTAAATTTGCTCAAAATCTGACAGGGTTAGAAATACAGCTGACCCTGGAATAACACAAGTTTGAATTGCCTGGGTCCACTTACATGTGGATTATCTTGGATACAGTGCAATGCTATAAAAGTATTTTCTCTTCTTCATGATTTTCTTAATAACATTTTCTTTTCTCTAGCTTATTTTATTGCAATAACACAGTACATAATACATACAATATACAAAATACCTGTTAACCAACTATTTCTGTTATTGGTGAGGTTTCTGGTTAATAGTAGGTTATTAGCAGTTAAACTTCAGGGCAGTGAAAAGTTCTACAAGGAAAAAAATTATACATGGATTTCCAACTGTGAGATATCAGTGCCCCTAACTCCGTTGTTCAGGCGTCAACTATAATTATTTATCTTATTCTGTTTTTATAATTATATTATTTAGATTCACATGTGTTTTAAAACAACTAATATTTTCAGTATATATTTGACCTAATAAACTGAGCAGGCATGAAGAAATTAGAAAAGATCAGGCTGGACAATGTATCTTTTGCATTGTCTTTTAGAAATAAAGGGCCCAGACCATTTAACAGGAAATCCTACTTTGTTTGGGCATCTTTATCTCTGTGGGTGCCTTTTGGTTTTGATTTCATGAGTTCAAAAACTAAAGCTTATGCTGCTGAAATGGACAACAACCCTGCCAGTAAGGAAAAAAAAAAAAAAAACAAAGTTATGATTCTTTCTTTGTAGACCATGTTTAAAATACCTTTCATATCTCAGTTGAAAAAGAAAATTCTTTACTGGCATGATAAATTTCTAAGAGTAAATTAATAAACCTTCTGGATGGAATGAGTTGGGTTTTCTAAAGAACTCCTATTCCTTAAATATATTGACCCATAGAGCAAATAGATCAAATGCTTGTTTAACAGCCATTGTAAAGATTTTTTAAAACAACTCCAACTTATTAATACAGTAGATATAAAGAAAATATGCTAAGCAATAGCACTTAAATAACAGAACTCAGGTAAAAATTTTTCTAGAGGGAATACTATATATGGGTTCAGTTTTAAAGTGCTTAAGTAACAGGAAGTAAAGTATAATACTTGCCCCAACATTTGCAAAATACCCTGTATTTTTCAAAAAACCTCTAAGAAATCCACCATATTGGTCACCATATGTCACCATATTTTGAACGACTGTCTAATACATAAAATACTTTTATTAAGTACAAGAAATAATTCTGACCTTGTTTTGTAGGAAATGGTTCTCCAAGTCCACCTTTTCAAATTGATCAGGTATCTCTTGACTGGTACTGTTGAAATTAATTGGAAATCTTTCACAAACTTCCCAACTAAGGAAAGTAAAATGTTTAGTTATTATTGTCAAAATAAAATGCATTTAGTAATAACTCTCTTTATTCCACTAATATAATAATTTATATATCCTACACTTTACTAGGGAGACAAAAACAAATATATAGTTCATAATCTTTTTAAACAGAAATTTGTAAAGTGCTTTGTTATCTATAATTGGGAAATGAAGACTTCTAATTTGTATCTTACAATTATTTATGATACTGGGGGATTCCATGCCTGATTAATTATAAATAGAACAGAGAAACAAAAAAAAAAGATGACTTTCAATCTTACAGAATCACTCATAGTGGACACCATCTTCACTGTTAACTTTTACTCTAAATACAATGGACTATAAATAATACAAGATGGTTTTATGCTTAAAATGGTTATGTTAAGCACATTATTTTGGCAATTTTTAGACAGTCTTACAAAGTAGCACAGTCTAGAGGGCACATAAGACAAATCACAAACAGGGAGGGGGAGGTTCATTCTTAGTTCAGCCAAATCACTTTTTTTTAAAGACTTTATTTATTTATTTATTTATTTGAGGCACAGAGAGAGAGAGAGAGAGAGCATGAGTGGGGGGGTGTAGGAGCAGAGGGAGAGGAAGAAGCAGACTCCCCGCTGAGTAGGGAGCCAGACATAGGGACCATGACCTGAGCCAAAGGCAGACACTTAACCGACTGATTCACCCAGGTGCGCCCAAATAACTTATTTTAAAAGCGAACTAATCATTACCCTAAAGAAAATTATCTGGCTTAGCACTTATATGTTAAGACGTATCATATGGCATATTATTTAAAAAAAAAAACAACAGTTCTGAGACAGGTAATAGTATTTTTTTCAATACCCTAAGAAATATAGAGTATGATTATTAAGGTTTCAAATAATGCATGTTAGAGTATAGAAAGAATTTCAAATGGAATCCAAAAATTAAGTTAGTTATCTTCAAATAAGTTTGTTTTTAGTAAGGGTGGTTTCATATTGTTATGCTTAGTGACCTAGCTCTAACTTAAAACCACTCAATAAAAGTCTTCATTGCACCCAGGAAAGGGAAATTAAGAAGGAATACATGAATTAAAAATTAAACTCCTAGCTAAAACTTGAAGGGGAAAGGTTCTGGGAAAATTTAGCAGTTTGGGAAAAGATTGTGGCACATGAAATTAATCTTCTTATAAATGGAAATGCCTACCAAAAAAAGCACCGGAGGGGGGAGGGGGGCGGTGCTCCTGAGTGGTGCAGCCAGTGAAACATTTGCCATCAGCTCAGGTCATGATCTCAGGGTCCTGGGATCAAGCCTGGTGTTGGACTCCTTGCTCAGAGGGGTTTCTGCTTCTCTCTCTCCCTTTGCCTTTCCCCTCCCCATTCATGCACACTCTCTCTCAAATAAATGAAATATTCATTAAAGAAAAAGAAAAGAATGTATGCTAAGTTATTTTCTTTCTATAAAGAAAAAGAACAAGACAAAACATACAAATCTTCCCTGGATAGTGCAGGCAGTCATTGAGGGATAGAATTGTTTAAACAACCAAGGAAGACCAAAGAATTCATCTTTGTAGACATGTTTAGCGATGTCTAGCTACACAGAGTGACCTCATCAGACAGACCACTTCTGGTTCTCTGGGTTTTCCCTCTACATCCAGCTTTTTCACCTGTATATTAAGGAAAGCTATAATTTGTTAAATTACAAAATATTAAAGATAGATGGGACCTTACAGATAGATCACCTAATCTAATATACTATCAGAATCATGCTGAATATCCAATATAATAGCCACTAGCCACATATACCTATTTAAATTAAACTTAATGTAATTTAAAAAAAATTAAAAATTCAGTTCCTCAGTCACAATAGTCATATTTTAAGTTCTCAGTAGTCAAAACATATGCTTCCATCATCACAGAAGGTTCTAGAGAGTGCTAAATAGTCATTAACTCTCAGTTTTTTTCCCCCCAAATGCTTTTATTTTATTTTTCAGTGTTATAAGATAAACTGTTCATGCACCACACCCAGTGCTCCATGCAATACGTACCCTCCTCAATACCCACCACCAGGCTCACCCAACGCTCCTCCAAAACCCTCATTTTGTTGCTCAGAGTCCACAGTCTCTCATGGTTCATCTTCCCTTCTGATTTCCCCCCATTCACCCTTCCTTTCCTTCTCACAAAGTCCTCCATGTTTTTCCTTATGCTCCACACATAAGTGAGACTATAAGACAATTAACCCTCAGTTCTTAAGAAGGACACTCTGGTTTAGAACTCTGGCTCAGTCATATACTAGTTCTATGACTGGGCAAATTACTCTGCCCCTCTGTGCCTCAGTTCTGGCTCTATAAAATGGAGTAATAATAAGATAAGGTAATGAAGGGCTTAAGATCATTGTTTTAATGATTAAATAAATCCTTACCCAATTCATTTAGAACTGTGATCAACACTTAGTAAATACTGGGTTTTATTATTTACAGATAAGAAGTTGATACACATCTGCTCACGGAAAACCATGAGCAGCAGAGATGGGGTTAATTCTCAAATCTTCTAACTCCTATTCTTCCCAGTACCGCACCGATTCTCTAGCATATTGCTTTTTTTAAAAATTTATCATTATCAAGGGAGATGCTTAAATATGAACACTTATATAAGAAAAAATTAATATTTTAATGATTCCACTCAAAACTTTCAATTTAGAAACGCCCACTAAACATTTTTTACATTTTAAATAAAATCGTTACATCTGCAAAGCAGAAACTAGAGTCTGCTTGTTCCTTCATGGTTTTTTTTTTTAAACTCAAGAAAAGTTACTAATAAGCTTTTGAGACACTAGCTCATTATATCATGAAGTAAGTCAATGAAATAAATAATTGCTTATTGAAACAACACAAATAACATCGTTTAGTGTTGCAATCTGAGTTAGGTAATTCAGATAACTTTAACCAAGCACATGTTAATTTACTTGTCACATCCAGGTAGCAGAACAGCATTAGGATCCAAGAAGGTTTTATATGCAACTGTAATGCCATCTCTGTCAAATGCAGTCACCTGGTCAAAGGTGAGACTCAAAACAGGTGTAAGTGGAGATCTGAAAAATGGAAAAAAACATCAAATCTATATGCAAAATCATACAAACCCTGGAACTTGAGTACAAATAAATAATAAAACCTACAATCTCAGTGAGTAACGAAGTCCCAAAATAAGTGAATTTCTTATTATATGACACTATTGTTGATATACTGACACCTAGAAATGCACATTTTAGTTTATTTGGCTGATTTATATGTCCAGGTAGTTGTAACACATGTAACTCTTAAAAATAATTTCAGTAAAAGGGGCGCCTGGGTGGCTCAGTGGGTTAAATAAAGCCTCTGCCTTCGGCTCGGGTCATGATCCCAGGGTCCTGGGTCCAAGCCCTGCATCGGGCTCTCTGCTCAGCAGGGAGCTGCTTCCCTCTCTCTCTGCCTGCCTCTCTGCTTACTTGTTATCTGTCTCTCTCTGTCTAATAAATAAATAAAATCTTTAAAAAATAATGATAATTTCAGTAATAAAAGCAAAGTATTTAGTTGAAAAAAACAACCAATTGTCATTCATGCAACTTTCATTTTCTAATGTTTAACTACAATGCAATACACCATTAACATTCTCTGGAGCTGATAATTAAATGAATTCTTAATATTTGGCTATAAATTACTATTTTTTTGTGAGCTCACTAAATGTTATGCTGATTTGATTTTTCATATTACATACTGTTAGGTACTTTGTTTTCTATTTAATTATTTGAGAATTAAAATCAAATAGGAAACAGACCTTAAATAAAAACAATGGCAACTGGCATTATGTCAACTATGAGCCTTTTTTTTTTTTCTAAACTGGTGACAAAGCTTCCTAATTATAGAACTCAAGCACATCACCTGTGTAGGACTGTCAAAAATTTTTAAACTGAATCTAATCATGAGAAAACATGTAGACAAATCTAGAATGAGGGACATTCTACAAGAAAAGTACCTAAACTCTTAAAAAAAAATTCAATATCATGAGAAGCAAAACAAAAGATGAGAGAATATTCTAGATTAAAGAGAACTAAAGGAGATAACTAAACCCAATACATGAATCTTACTTGGATCTTAGACTACAAAAACTCGCAAGAACATTTTGCATAGTTTAAACATAGATTGTATATTAGATGATGTTACATTATTATTGGCTGTGCTAGATATTACAATGTGGTGACATAGAAGAACATCCTATTCTTCAGCTACATGATCTGAAGCATTTCTGAGTGAAACTTCAGTGATTGGAAATAATCTCAGACTTCTTAGAAGAGAGAGAAGGGAGATATGAGGTAAAACTAATGAGGCAGACTCTAAACCGGTGAACCTAGGTGAAGGATACATAGGTGTTAATTGTACAATTCTTTCAAGTTTTCTGCAGATTGGACGTTTTCCGAAATAAAAATTGGGAGAAAAATAATTACAGGACTGAAAATAAAAGCAGATATTGGCAAAATCAACTTTTATAAATGAGTAAGCTAACTCTGCATGTCAACACATTAAAATTAATGTCTAAAAAATGAGTATCATTTACTTAGTACATACTGCACATTCTCTCAATATGTTTTAAAATAGATCTAGGAAATAACTTTTAGACATAAATTTCAGAAATTCCAATAGTAGCAAGATGCTATAATGGTTTCCTAGTGCTTTATATTGGATTCAAGACCAGAAAAAAATATTCTATTAAAATAACAATGACATATAAACAAATATACACTTATGCATTCTTCCAGCTACAATCCTCAGTCGATTTTAGAGTATTCCAGATACTTAGCATTTTACTAAGTTATTCCACAAATATGATCCAATAAACCAAGAATGAGTGTTTCATCTTATTAAAATACCATATAAACATCATTAAAAACATCAAATTAGTCATTGCTTTCACTTTAATAATTATATTTAAAAAGAAATTATTAGACACACATTTGATTAAAGCCTTTCCGTGTAATTGGAAGAGCTTGCTAAATTATTCAAGAATCCTCACCATTGTAAAATTCATCACTGTTCTACCATTATAAAAACAATTCTCACAATGTAACCAAATTATATTTTGAAATCTGTCTATGGAAGAAAACATCACTCCTTACATATATTTTTAATTCTATAAGTTACACCGCATAAGAAATTATTAAACATTTTAATTTCCCTCTCCTGGGAGAGAAGAAATAGAATTTTATAGTATACTATCTACAACTAATCGCACCAACTTCTTCCAAAACTTTCCTAAATTTGTTAGCAGATATATTTCAGTATTTGAAATCTTGACTCTTAGAATATATAGGAAATCCAATCAGCTCCTAGTCCCTCTATGCTATTTTCATTATAATTAATACACAATCAATTATACTCGATAAGCAAAGTTATTTTCCCCTACTTCCCATATTCAGATAAATAAAGGCTTAAAAATTTTTTAAGTTGGCAGAAAAGTGTGTTTAAGTTTCCTGACAAGCAGTTTCAGAGTTCATCTGGATGTGTCCTGTCAAAATATGCATACATTTCTAAGATATTCCACACAACAGCCCAGCTCATCAGTGCCTGTAGACTGCAGGCTTTCTCTTTTCCCAGAAACACAGATAATTTTATGCAGGAATTTACCCATCTACAAAAATTTACACAATGCTCAGCAATAACCAGTAATTATTGTAGGATAATGTAAGGCGCTTTTGAGGAATATAACTTTGATAGGATAGGGCTTACAAGCTTTACCAATTTATCTTTAGCTGTCCTGTCATTGGTGCTTAAAAGGTTAAGACTTTATTTGTGAAAACATAGAGAGATAGTGGGGAATCATGTTGTCTACAGCTTCATAAATCTTGCTTAAGATCCTTTTCAATTACCATCCATTTCTCCTTTAAAAAGGGACAAAAAAATAGAGGAGTGGAAGCAGGTCAGGGCAGTGTGCGACAATGACAGTGTGATGGGCTTGGGCCCCCCGTGGCGTTTCCATCTGCTATCATTAAGGTGACTACTCAGACATGAACAAATCCCACTTGCTGTGCTGACAGGCAGACTTCAAGAACTATGACAAGGCATTAAGACAGAAAGTCAGAGAGAGAGAGAAAGAGAGAGAGAGATGTCATATCTCACAAACAATACTGCTTCACAAAAAAACGCCCCTGAAATTTTATTGGAATTCAAGATTTAAAAAAATTCATAAAGGGTGCTACTTGGCTTCTCAACTTTCCTTTTAAATTAGCTTGCCCCTGGAAAGATTGAGGATAGACAGAGAATAAACACCATGCTCCTACCTGTATGCTTTGCCATAAGAGACCCAAATTTTTTGCTCATTCTTCAGCAAAAGTGGATTCTTAATTTCTTGACCGTGCTCATCAAAAAGACGGATTGAAGAAGAATTGAGGCCTGATGGGTTGATGGGAGATCCTTGAAGCCTTTGATGAATCTTGAGAAGTAACTGGTGGTGGAAGAAAATAATGAAGAAGAAGAAATAATGTAAAATGTGAACATCAATAACAAACTGTCTCTACCCTGTAACAAATGAATCCAAACAAATGATAATTAAATTCATATAGAATGTTAAAAGAAGTGTGAAATGATGGCAATGTTTAGCTCAGTGTAAAGTAACAAAATGAGCATGGGCTTTTAACCAGCAGGGGGTGCCACAGGCTTGTGATTGAGCTCTGACCCTTTGGCACGGGGACTGAAAGCAGATGTGACAGCCTTACAGAAAGAGCATTTAGCTTCCACACACGGTAACAGTCCTCTTTGATAAGGGTTATGCTTTTCTTGTCTGAGCCACACATTTTGTTAGGATCCTTCCGGAGCATGTTCAAATTTTAGAATCGGCAACCTCCCCATCCCCAACTAACTGCAGATAACCCACAGTAGAACAACTCACCACTTACAGGATTGCAAAAATAAACGTGATTTTCAGCTGATGTTTGTTCACCTACGAGAACTCTTTTTGAATGTAGTTCAATTAAGAGCCTTGCAAAAGCTTGTGAGCTGTTTCGGTAATGAATGTTTTCAAGTTGTAAGCCACAATTGAAATGTGAAGTATGGAATGCTCTCATTTGATATTTTAAAGAATAGCATTGTCAGTGTTTACTTCTCTCTTACATTTAGGGTTGCTGAATCATCAAGATCTTCCTAATTTCAGGCACGTTTTAATGAAAGTAAATCCCACTGAACTGTGTTGCATATGAAATTTTAGAGGACATTTTTCCTTATCCATCAACTTTGTTTGAATGTTTAGGCCTCTGCTCGTTCCTGCTGCGCACCCCACACTATCCATCACTGTTCTCCCCTGAGCCTTCTGTCGTCTCTCCCTTGTCACTTCTTGTGTCTCTCAATTTCTCGTTACTCTGTAATCTCGGCAGGGATGCAGATACATTTGTGGCCTTTTCTTGCCTAGCTGCTGTATAGGATGCTTTTTTTTTTTGCTTCTTCTATTAATTCCCATTGAAGGTATCTTGAGAAGCTAAATGCTGAAGCTCAGAAGAAAGAAGACAAAGTTACAATCTAGCCATATAGCTCAGTTTCCTCACCTATTGGCTATAAACTCTTGTCCAGGTAAAAGATTTTCTTTGACCAGCAACTATATTTACAGAACACCTAAGATTTAGGTTTTGTTGTAATTGGAGATAAATACCCATATCTCTGACTTTATCAGCTCTGCATTGTGTTCTTCACCTCTATGTTGACCGGATTTTTATCATTGAGAATCAGAAAAGCCGAAAACAATGACACATTTTTCACTTCATTAAAGTTAGTATTTCTCATCCTGCCTAACCAAGTCCTCTGAATTAAAAATAAAGATTACTATTCTCCTTGGGAGTATAATAGACAAGGTGCAAGAGCAGTAAAAATCTGCATTGTTTTTGGTTTTGGCTTTGGAACTACAAACATGGTTTGAATTCTATAAACTGATTTTAAAAAGCCCCATGTTTATTTCTGTGTGATTTCAGCCCTTGAGCTTATTTTTTATTGCTCTGCTATTATTTCAGAAAACATGTAATGTTGATCATCTTTTAAATCACAGTGATTTTGTTTTACAGGCATCACCTGTTTTTTTGTAAAGGGGAGAGATAAAAATGATTTAAGGCCTGATCCAAGAAAGAAATGTGCACACAAGAAACAGGAGTATATGGCAGAAGAATATGAACACCTGACCACTTAACCAAATTCATTTTCACAGGAGTAGCGCTGCAATCTCTGTTTTTTCAACTTGGTGACAGACTGCATTTTAGATGTTCAAAGAAGAGCATTCAACAGCCTACAGGGGGGTAAGGGCCTCCGTATCTTTCCTCTCTAGGTCATTGGTGAGGGCTAGGCTATGGCAACCAAAAGTTGTGATAATCTTCACCCATTTATCTCTAAAGTTATCATCACCAGGACTTTATAGGATAAGAATTTGTTCAGGGACCTAAGAAGAGTGTGAAACATCTTGGGCTGATGATTGAGACAAGTGTGCACCTGAGGAACAGTCATCCATGGGTATCACAAGGGAATCTCCCTAACAGAGAGCTTTATAGTGCCCCTAATTCAAGTTTTCCCTCAGATTTACTTGCATATAAAAGCAAAGCATAGATGAATTTCAGCATGCTTTCAGCCAACACAAGAACTTTGTACAAAATAATATCTTCTTGTATAAGATAAAATAAATGCTGTCTTTAATTTTAATGTAAATTAAAAAATAAAATATTCTAAGGTGAGTAAAGGGAAAACAGGTAGAAAATTCTAGGAAGGCTTTTATACCATGGTAATTCATATTGTCAGAGATGTGATAGTAAAAAGAAACCAACCAAGGCTCTTGATCCTTCTCTCTCTAATCAATCAAGATACCATTTCCCATCTCTCCTGGGCCCAGCCAATGATCAGATCAGATGAAAATCTAATTCTATACAACTCTTGTGTTGAATACACTCCTAACTCTATACAACCGCTAAGGTCAGGTAATGGATATCACCAGGAAGAGGTAAGTCTGAGGGTGCCAAACTGAAGAGGGGGAAAAAGGAGCAAGTCTCTGAACAAAGGCCAAAGAACAGAGCCCAAAACACTGGTGTGCGCTCGGGTGCATAACCCCAATTTGTAAACAACAGAGTATTCATTGTCCTTTTATGTAAGACAAAGACCCAAAATAAAGACCCTGAGCATGTTGGTTCTGCCTGAGAAACATCCCAATTGTCTGGAAAATAAGCAAAGGTAAGAGTGCCTAAGATAAACCAGCTGCATATGCTTGCAATGAGCACAGAAGACTAAGGCTGTATACTAGTTGCTCAGGGTCTAGGGCTTAGAAATACACCCAACCCAAAACATACCCTCCATGAATATCGTGTCACATCTTTTCGAAGTGTAAACAAGAGGGCAATCCCAGAGTCCAGTGTAGACAGATTTCCAAATACAGGCATAATGAAGGTTAAGACATTGTTAAGTATGGGGCCAAGAGATACTACTCTTCCAAAATGAGAGTCTAAGAAATTCAAAAGTCAAGCTTGAGACTATCAATCTTTACAGAGCAACAAATGATTAATCTTCTCAAAACAACTTTAAAGATGTAATTGTCTAAATTAACTAAATAATCTAAACTAACTAAATTGTCTAAAGTAACCCGAGAGACATTTACAGCCATAAGCAAACAGTCAGTGAACTCACTTTTTCCATCATATCACCAGTTTGATTTGGGCTATTAGACTCCAGGTCTTTTTTGCTGATGCAAACAGAGATCTCTCCAGTGTCTTTACCATTTTCAAATATCTGAAAAATAAGCACATTCAAAATTAAAAAGAAATACATGCACCTACACATGTGTACATATGTTCATACATACATATATAAATGCAAGCAGTTCTGGCTTTGCACAGTATGGTGTCAACTGAAAGTCATGCATGTGGAAACTGTGCAAAGTAAGGCCTGCCTCTGTGAACAAGTGCAAGTAATTGGCAATGAAAATCAACAGGACTAGAATAGTGTAAGAAAGTCTCTTGTTTCTCCTTTCAGTTTCCGTGTCTTTAACCTGACTGGCACTCCTTACAATTTTAAAATAGAAGGAAAGTCGTTAAAAGAAAAATCACTGACTGCCTTAGATGCTTAAATGGAACAAGCACTGAAGAAAGGTCAGTTAGCGACCAATTAGCTAGTTCATTTCATTCTTCTTGAAAAACGTAAACCCACAAATTACATGAGGCATCTTTGATTTACATGTAAAATAGTCAGCATTCAGGGGCTGACTCAGTCAGCAGAGCATGCAGCTCGTGATCTCAGGGTTGTGAGTTCAAGCCCCATGTTGGGGGTAGAGAGTACTTAAAAATAAAACCTTTAAAAAATAGAAATAATAAAATATATCAGTGTTCACCTCATCTTCGAACTCACTAAAAGGAAATTCAACCTGACAGATTTATTTCATAGGAATATGATGAAGCCACCCACTTTAAGTGCACATATGCGACCAGTTGTTGAGAACAGAGACAAAATTCTTAACATTATATTAAGCAACACTTGCTAAGAAAAAAAAAAACACTAGCAAGAGTTCTGGTCCAAAGTATCCAAACAAACCAGTCCAGAAGGAGGGATCCAGTAGAGTGAACACCATCCCTTAACCGTGTTGCTGACCCACGTGGGGTGTACAATTCCATTCACCGGGCTCTTAAGACTAGAAGCAGGCAGGCCAAGAGAGGCCTGATGAGTAAGTTAAATACTTGCTTATTTTATTTTATCTTAAAAGTTCTTTTCTTCCCTTTCTAATACACCTATCACATCAGAGTAGTCACTGTATTTATCTCTAGTGCTATTTCCAGAGAAGATAATCTAGGAAAATATCTTATTTAAAAAGAAAGAAAACCATCTTCTGCTTCTGAGAGTTTTGAGAATTATTTAATTAGTCCTAACCTAATTTGGGAAATAATGTTCTTCCATAGCACTTCCTCAGGTGAAAGAAGGAAGGAAGGAAGGAAGGAAGGAAGGAAGGGGAGAGAGAGAAAGAAAGAAAGAAAGAAAGAAAGAAAGATTGATTTAAAAAAAAAAAAAAGAGTAATAATGTTCAAGAATTGTAGGTGTTTTCCTACTCAGTGTTTTTTATAATGCTGATAGTCCCTGGAGATAGTACAGCTATCAGCCTTAGTAAATTGATATCCTCTACCCTGTAGCATCTTTTGCTAGTCAGGATTTTTTAGAAACTTCTTTTCTGAGTACATATACAATTCTGAGCAAGAAATCTCTCTACTTTTGCAAAGAACTTTGTAAACCCAGCCCAAGGTTGCCTGCAAACCCACAGAAATAATTTGAGTGAAAAATCTTACTCTCCCAACAACCTCTTCAGAGCTCTCACCTGGAACAGAGCTCTTAAACACAGTGACATTTGGCAAAGATGGTCACAATTCTGGGTGTTGCAAATTCTGAAAAGTTAGCGATGACAAAAGCTCAGTTTGGGGAACTTACTGATGTTCCTTTGTCAAGACTTGCTAGATGTGGAATGAGAGTGCAGAAAATTGGGTTCTAGAAAAGAGCAGTTTAAGTGCTACTGCCAAGCTGAGAAAGCAAAGAGGAATTGGCCAATATCTAAGATCTTTATTAGCTCACTCCTTCTTTCACTACCATTAAGAAGTCTGCCCTTTTATATCCAGAAGTGTTCTCAACAAATAAACAAACAAACAAGGCTGGCTCTGTTCTCCAGCATCCCTATAAAGACATTAAATGTGTGTGTGTGTGTGTGTGTGTGTGTGTGTGTGTGTGTGTGTGTGTTATAGTTTAAGTAAAAGTTTAGGTTTTTAAGTGAAAGAAGGCTACCCTCCATCAGTCATTTGTATAATGTATTGTTTTCTGTATTTTTACGAAACTAAAAATTCCCCAAGCTGAAATCCTATGAGATTCTGCTTTTCTTAAGGCCCACCTCTCATTTTTAGGGTCTTCATTACTATGGTCATTTTTCTAAAATCCAAGTATTATATTTATTTTTTTCCTTCCTTTGCATAAGAAGTATTTTTACTTCTACCATCCAATGTCTAAACAAAGATCACTCTCTAAACAGAGTTTCTGTGATTGACTAGATATAGACAAATAAAAAATAATCTACTTTTATTTTCCTGCTGCCTGATCCCTGGCTTAAGAAAAAGTAACTGCTGTATTGGCTTCTCAGTGGCTCTTTGCATGGCCTCACCCCCCTACAGCTCTAAAATTAAATTCTTATCCTTGGAGTGGGATGATAGAAAAAGCTTATTGAGACTAGTCTTGGGTCCCAAGGAGTAAGATAATAGAACCTTAAAAAATAGTGATCCAGATCCTCTTGAAAACATGGCTTGAAAACATAGCTAATGACTAGTGAAAAAAATACCTATGAATAAGAATTTACTTCTGATTAGTTATAACAAGTAAAAACTTTTAAGGGGTGTTTTCTATGAACTACAGTCCTTTTACTCTTCTCCATGTCAATATTGACTTTTCTTAAGCAGGATTAAATTAGATTAACACCAATGTTTTATTGTAATGTTGTTGACTGACTCATTCACTCAATAAATATTTATTGAGTACCTACCATGCCAAGTACTATGCAGGTAAGAAACACAGTGAGCTAAGATTTCTGCTTTTGAGGAACAAGTAAGTATATCATATTGCATAGTAAGGGTACATCCAGGTCTTGTAAATGCTACTTGTTCATTATTTTTGTTACAGAAGGACCACCAAACTATTTAAACTTGGTAGACCTTTAGTAGAATTGGGTGGGCCTTCTTTAACAAAAGGAATGCAAAATTACAAATGTAAAACTAGATATAAAATATTCATTTAAAAGGAGAAAAGAAATCACAAATTACACACATTAAAAAGCTCACAGATAGCAAAAATATTACAAAATATTTCTATTAGTTAACTAGCCAACATACATGTTTTGGCTGAATTGTCTTTGATCATCTTTTCATGTGGTAATTTGGTAACATTTTCTATAAGGAGAATAGAGATAATTCTTTAGCATGGTTAATCTAGCATGGTTAATCAAAAAAAATTTTATTGATTAGAAAAATCTCTGTCAGGCTCTACGCTCAACACAGAGTCTGCTTTGGATATTCTCTCTCTCTCACACTCTCTCTGTCTCTCTCAAATAAATAAATAAAATCTAAAAAAAATTTGTATAAAAAAAAAGGGGACACCTGGGTGGCTCAGTCAGTTAAGCACTCAACTCCTGGTTTGGCTCAGGTTGTGATCTTGTGGTTATGGGATTGAGCTCAAAAATATAAATAAAATCTAAAAAAAATGTTTAAAAAAGAAAAACTTCTCTCAGCTTCACAATTCTGTCAGTCATTTCATAAAAATATTTAGGATTGATGTCAAATTTGGGGAAAAATTGATCAGGTTCCTTTAAAATATGAGCTTTAAAATGTGGAAGAATTTCCTACAAATAGCTGGCTTCATTATTTTCACACCATGTTTTTCCTCCACCACCTAGATACTTTCGGTGCCAAGCACTCTAGTCCATAGTCAGAAAGCAATACACTCTAGCCAGCAGGTAGTAGCCATCTTCCTGGAAGGTCTTTCCATGTCAGAACAGCTAGCACTAACTGAACTATATATACAGGGAAGTGACTGCAAAACACTAATTACATTCCACTATACCCAAACTAAATGTATTCCCAACTCTGTATCCCCCACCAGACCTCAAAAAGGCATGCAGCCACTTGGTACAAGGGAAAACTTGACTGAGAGGAAGTTGGAGTAGAAACAGACAATGATCTCAACCAATTACAGTTAAGATATATTTGCAAATTTTACAGGAATACGTGGCCATGTGCACCCATTGCTGGTGTTTTCTCCCAGGGTTTTCAAAGGGGACTATACTGGAAAGGAACCCTGAAGCTTAAGTTTCATTAGCTGCATGGTAAATGCACCTCTGAGATTGTTTGAAGGTGCTAAGTGCTATCTAAAAAAGGGCAGGGGACATAGGGTCTGGGATCAGGAGTGTGATGGGCATGGTAAACACCATATGAATCAGGTGACCGAAACAGGCTTTCAAGAGAGGAAAGATTTGCATAAGGACTTGGCAGGGAGCGTTAACTAAGCAGACAGGCTGGGAGAAGAGCATTGCAGACAGAGGGAGCTGCTTGAGCAAAGCAACTAAGGCAGGGACGTGGCCGGTATGTTCTCAGAACTCTAAGAAGACTAGCATTATCAGAGCAGGGTGATAGAGGGAGATGGTAACATGCAGTCAGAGGGTTAAGAAATTGGCACAGAAATGGGGAATCTTTGCAGGGTTTGGAACAGAGCAGAAACAGGATCTAACTTAAAAGGATTATTGGGGCTGCTGGGCAGAGAGCAGACTGCAGGGAGTATTAGCAATCTAAAGAGTGGATGATGGGGGCTCCAATCGGAGTAATAACTGTGAACATGGTGAGAAATGGTTCATTTCTATTGTTCATTCCTGAGTAATTGTACTTGTTTATTTGTGGATTAGTAGGGCTGGGAAATAAAATTTGTAGCTAAGCTAATATTTCTGAAATATAATGTCTATGTCTACGGGTATAAATAAATCAAACTGAATATAACTGCCCATATTCAGTATTTGTGAAGGCAGAAAAATAGCAACAAAGTACTAAAAGGATTTTATTTATATATACAGTGACCAAAACTTACCCTTTACGGGGAAAGATGACCTGAATGAGTTTTGACCTAATGTGGTTCTTTGACAGGTTTGCCCAACATCATTCATCCTATCTATTTAAGGACTTGTATAAGGTCTAGCTCAGTGCCATTAGCCAGCCTTTAATACTGTAAGTCTGGTTAAGAGCTGGCTGTGGAGGAACAGCAGGTTCCCAAACTCTCCATAACTGCTGGGCAGACCACCCAGGAAGTTCTTCTGTGCCTGAGTAGAAGGCCAAACACCTAAGCTTCAAAATACCTCAACTACAATGCTCTCAAGAGGCAATAATAAGAAAATGACACCGCAGCATGTTGCCAAAAGTTGGGAGGCTGTGCAGTAACAGGATTTACTACTGTTACTGTTAGAGGTCCAGTGAAGAACAGGAGTATAAAATAGCCACACAAAAGTACTTGGTATATTTCAGGTGGATATAATTAAAGATGGTGAAACAAGGGCGCCTGGGTGGCTCAGTTGGTTGGGCGACTGCCTTCGGCTCAGGTCATGATCCTGGAGTTCTGGGATCGAGTCCGGCATCGGGCTCCCAGCTCTATGGGGAGTCTGCCTCTCCCTTTGACCTTCTTCTCTGCCATTTTCTTTCTCACTCTCTTTCTCTCTCTCTCTCAAATAAATAAAATCTTTAAAAAAAAAAAAAAAAGATGGTGAAACAAGGTTAACTTACACATTGTTTTGGATTGTGATCCCCAGAATGCAGACTCTGAGGCCAAGATTCCAGTACACTCACCGGAAGTGTACTGGCGAGCAACACTGGTAGGGAGGGAGGACATCAGGAGTGGGTAGGTGAAGGTGAACTGTGGTGTAGGGCAACAGAAGCCTCAGGTGGGAGCCCCAGAGCTGGAATGGCCGGCCCTTCAGAGTCCTCCAGAACTGAGTGTGGCAAGAGAGCCGACTGTACCTTTGCACTGTGTGGGGATCAAATGTTGGCAGCCTACTCTTGGGAGAAGCAGCTCCTTTACACAGAGGGCAATGGCCCAATAAGAATATAGCCGTGACAGCTGGGAGTGGGTGGGTATCTCTTGAAGAGGGGTTCTGGTAGTGTGGCATGGCATCGACTACACGCATGCTGGGTGATCCAGAGTGCAGGGGGCACAATCGCACACACGCAATCATTCAATACTCAAAGCAAGCACGTTTTACTGGGAATTCTTACTCAAAGGTTAAATGACTCGCCCCGGAGCCAATCTACTTATAACGGGTAAGGAGATCTTCAGAAACAGAATCCTCTAGTGTTTTTAATTATAAATATCAAAGTTCAGTCTTATATCTAGTATTAGGGACTATCATAAGATGAAATTTGATATGAATAACCTAAGGACACAGAAAAGTATTTTAGTTTTAGGTTTTTTTAACCTAAGTCAAAGAATATGAAAATGAAATATTTGTTTTATGTGAGACACTAATTAGCCATGAAAAAATCTTCATCCAATCAGAATTCAAAATCACGTTTGGAAATAGAAAATCAACTCTAACTGAATTAATATTATATGCACACTAAATCAAATAAATGTGCTGTTAGGTTTTTCATGTTTATAGACTTGCAAGATAATTTTTAGAATATTCACATTTTCTATATCTTCTCAAATGCATATTATCAATCAAATAGTAAACATGTCTAACTTAAATATTCAGATAAAGTGATAATCACAAAACAAATATTAAAATTATGGGACTCGGGCAATGAAAACTTAATGAATTAGTATGTTTATACTACATGTATGAAAAAGTGTTTTAGTGCCTAACAGATATCTTTAACTAGTATTTATCTATTTATTTATTTTTAATTTTTTTTATTGTGTTATGCTAGTTACCATAAAATTCATCATTAGTTTTTGACGTAGTGTTCCAAGTTAACTAGTATTTAACAGCTAAGGAGCCAGTATGTTTTGTCCCAGGAAATGAAAATACACTTAAGTGAAAACAAGTCACATAATTATTAAACTTTACCAGTTTAAATGGTATCTGGACCAAAAGTCAAATAATATTTTAAAGCCCCTTAAATGGATACTTAAGAAAATAATTTATTTTAAAAGAGACACTTCAAATTTCCTCTATAAGTTGAAGCAGAGCCCACCATTCAGCAGATATAAATTGGGTGACTGCCTATGGGGCAGGATTTTAGGTGAGAGCCAAAAGCCAAACTCTCTCCCACCAACTTGTCAATACTTGAAATGCTACTTAGAGATTTACTCCTTCGTCATAATTAAAATACCATGGAGGAGGGGCGCCTGGGTGGCTCAGTGGGTTAAAGCCTCTGCCTTCAGCTCAGGTCATGATCTCAGGGTCCTGGGATCGAGCCCTGCATTGGATTCTCTGCTCAGCAGGAAGCCTGCTTCCTCCTCTCTCTCTGCCTGCCTCTGTGCCTACTTGTGATCTCTCTCTCTGGGTCAAATACATAAAAAAAATCTTAAACAAGCAAACAAACAAACAAACAAATAAATAAATAAAATACCATAGAGGAAATTCTATTCACCCATACAGTTTATTGATCCTTTGAGGCTATAATTTTCAGTCTCTGCCCTCTGGAATCCCTCAGCAGATTTGGGGTGGTGGAGGGCAAGAATGGAGGTCTGTGGTCCCAAGTGGGAGAACAAACCTGATGAGTGAGTCTGTGGGGCAGCCACCATCCTGGCTTCAAATAGGGTAGATCCTACATTCATTTACATAGTAGACTCCAAAAAAGAATTTTAATCTAAGAAAAATATATTTTTGTAAACTGTCTTAGCTTGAGAGAAAGTACGGCACGCCCTTTTTGAAAGAGTAAATCCTGAAAAAAGGTGGTAAATGAGAACATGGGGCACCTGACAGTCTAAACTAAGGGTTCAGGGGGTGGGGATGGGTGAAAGCCAACAGAGGCTGAGGATGGAGAGGCCTGCAAAATGGCTATCAGAGGCTTCACAGTTAACGTGGGAGCAGGATTGCATTTAAAGTCTTTAAGCATACATTTCGGGGGCCCCTGGGTGGCAAAGTCAGTTGGGCAGCTACTCTTGACTTCAGCTCAGGTCGTGATCTCAGGGTCATGGAATAGAGCCCTGCACAGGTTCCCTGCTTAGCGTGGAGTCTGCTTGAGATTCTCTCTCCTTCTCCTTCTGCCCCTCCCTAACTCTAAAATAAATAAATAAATCTTTAAAAAAAATAAAGTCACATTTCATTGTTTTGTTATATTTCTTTTAAAGAGCTTCTCTTCCCATTTTTCTTCGTCATCCCATTTTTCTGTGTCTATTGACAAAGTAGGATTTCCAAAACAAGGCAAAGGTCTACAAAAATATGTTCTTTGTATCCAATTAAAATTCTCACTAAGTTCAAGATATGAAAATGTTCAAAATTATCTAGATGACAGTGGCAAGGCAAATGTGCTTGCCTGTCACGTCCTAAGCCAAGTAATTTCAATAAGCCCTTTATACATGAGGATCTTTCAAGAAGAAATGAAACAAAGATCTCATTTTGTCGAGATTAATTTAGTGCCTAAGATTATATTTAATTGGGATTAAAGTATCAGGTATGTAGGTCCTATCAGTAGTTGGGTAAAATATGATATACTATATACCAGAGTTTGGTAAATTAAAGTTTTTAGAAGCTCCTGGGTTTAATATACTTCTTTTCAAAGAAAATAAGGACTTCTTTTTGATGAGAAAAACATAGTCACATCTCCCAAATTCTATTTCACTAGGTGAAATGAACATCTTAAGATTAAATATGAGCTAAATCATCAGACTTCCCCAAATTCTCAGCCTCAGAAATCACATTCTCATCTTTGGATAGGGTACATGTTTTTAATGTTATTCAGTGTCTTCTTAGAATATATCAAATATGCCTACAAATTTAATTTTCCCCTTAATATGAATAAGTACTCTGGGTAACTAAAACCCATATAAAAGTTTGGCATCTATGGCAGTCCATTTTTATTTTAATAAGTAACTCATTTTTATCATAAAACATTATTGAAATTGTACATAGAATCTTAAGTAGGTATAAATGTATCACTTCATTTGCACTTACTAGAAAATCTGTAATCATTTCTATGTTCAGATGATGAATTGACGCTTGATAATATCCATAGTCAGATGGGCTAACATAGATGTCATTGGGTAATCCAGGGGACGGGAGCATATGTAGGAAGAGAATCTCAAGGACTTGAGCATCTCAAACACTCTGTGAAAAAGCTAATTGAGAGGTAAAAACAAATTAACTGCTATGGAGAAGGACAATCTCCCTGAGAGAGAGAATGTGCCAACAGCAGTAAGGTTCAACGGTTGCATTTAGTCCGGGTAACTGCTGGGACAGTAATCCAGCTCTGGCCTGTGGACTTTCCCTGCTGACTGCCCACCTGGCAATTCTCTGGGCACCTTCAAGGCTGTCAGGACTGTGCAAGGAAAGCTGCTCTCATTACAACCAGCTCTGCATGGGAGCTGATGCCCCAACCAATTGCTCTTCCCTGATTCTGATACAGATGCAGTTTTTCTCTTCAGCCGGTCTAGGAAGGGAAGATTGTATCTTCCTGTGCACAGAGATTTACACCTGGCTGCAAATGCCTGTCAGGAAACAGGCTGAGGTGAATACACTGGCATTTCCCCCCAACAGTTGAAAGAAGGAAGGAAGGAAGGAAGGAAGGAAAGAAAGAAAGAAAGAAAGAAAGAAAGAAAGAAAGAAAGGAAGGAAGGAAGGAAGGAAGGAAGGAAGGAAGGAAGGAAGGAAGAAAGGAAGAAAGAAAGAAAGGAAGAAAGAAAGAAAGGAAGGAAGGAAGAAAGAAAGAAAGAAAGAAAGAAAGAAAGGAAGAAAGGAAGAAAGGAAGAAAGGAAGAAAGGAAGAAAGAAAGAAAAGAAAAGAAAAGAAAAGAAAGAAAAAAAGAAAAGAAAAAAGAAAGAAAGGAAAGGAAGAAAGAAAGAAAGAAAGAAAGAAAGAAAGAAAGAAAGAAAGAAAGAAAGAAAAAAAGAGAAAGAAAGAAAGAGGGGCGCCTGAGTGATTCAGTGGGTTAAAGCCTCTGCCTTCGGCTTGGGTCATGATCTCAGGGTCCTGGGATGGAGCCTCGCATTGGGCTCTCTGCTCAGCAGGGAGCCTGATTCCTCCTCTCTTTGCCTGCCTCTCTGCCTACTTGTGATTTCTCTCTCTCTGTCAAATAAATAAATAAAATCTTTTTAAAAAAAAAAAAGAAAGAAAGAAAGAGAGAGAGAGAGAAAGAAAGAAAGAAAGAAAAAAAGAAGGAAAGAAAGAAAGAACGAGGAGAGGGAAGAGAGAAAGACAGGAAGGAAACAAGCCAGCAAGCAAAACAAAGAAAGAATGGAAATTAGAGTAGATGATTAGTTTCCGTGCCTACTGCTAACAGTTATTTCTTGAGATGTTGGGAGGCATTCACAGGATCTCAAGTTTCTTTGCCTTTAAAATGAGCAGTCTAACACTTGCTTACTGTAATAAAATAAACACATAAAAATTGATAATCTATATTATATTTTGCCTAACATTTAAGGAATGTTCTTAAAATCCTAACAATGACCTTGAATATTCCAATTTTTCCAATCTTGTCATAATTCCTTTGAAAATGAATGTCATCTTGGAACTTTTTAGTATCTGTACTTAACACATATCCTGAATTTGTTTTTCCAATGTTTATTCAAATAATGTAGGTGAAATAACAAAACAGTTCAGGGATTATAAATACATATCTAGGAAAAGTGGTTTAAACAAAAGACAAAAATCAAGGGCTGTACAATGGAAATGAGAACGTAACACACACGCAGTGATGAGGTCATTCAGGAGACAAATTTTGCCACTATTTTATGGATAAACTCAGTTGTCTCCTTTTATTCATTTAATTGTTCCACATATTCCTAAATATTTAAATAAACTTTCTATTAATACATTTGGTTAGAAAACCTCAAACTTTTTTTAAAAATGACCTCCAAATAGAACATAAATCTCAAATGATTCACAGTGCTCTTGCGCCACTGGTAGAGCAAATTTCAAATTCAAATATCTAAATACAGATTCAGGTATCCAAAGCATAGGGACAGCTAGGTATGGAAGATAAAAGTTAGCCTCTTTTCTGTTATCAGTCAAATTATCCCATCTTCTAAAGAGAAATAAGCCCATGAACTAGAATGATAAAGTTGTAGTAAAAAGATGAGAAAATCCAATTAGTTTCATTGTCCTTAATAGGAGTCACATTGCCCTAATTGTATGAAAATAATCATAGGCATGGGTCAAGAGGTATTCTAGATTTCTCTGCATCTTCCCACAGTACCTAGGACAATGCCTTACAGGCAGTATTTGATAATGTTGGATTTACTGCACTATTCATTGAAAACTCTTTCTTTCTGTCACTGGCAGAATATAAATTGTTAGATGCATACCATACTATCCTACCCAGAAGATGAACCAGATGACGGACAAAGATAATCTTTTAAAAATAAATCTCTGAATTATCCTTTTAACAAAGCTAATTTTCCTTATGCTGTAAGAGAAAAATATAACCAAACAACATAAAAATAGAAAGGCTAAAAGTCTCCAAATCACAGCTGTCTGAATCTTTTATTGTTGCTTTGTTTCAGTTACTAAATTCCACCATATTTTCCTTGCTCCCAACCAGAGTGAATTCATGTGAAGTTAATGAAAATTAAGCTTCAGGACCTTTATTGGCCCCAGCCCTGAGAGTATTGGAAGTTGCTGGGAGCTATAGATTATCCTAAGTAGGGAGGGGAAGCCAGCAACTCCCTAGCAATTAAGGAGTATTTCCATGTAAGTACTTCTGAGAAAAACTAAAGAAAGTCTCAAAAAAAAAGAAAAAGATCTAAATCTCCAATCCTCCATTAATTTGTCATGATTTGCTTTCTCAATCTAAATAAATATCCATTTTCGGGCCTAATTTTAAATAGGTTCCTCTTGCCCAAATTGTATTAGCTCTAGACCTCACATAAACTGGATCTGCCTCCACTGACAGCGAATGGAAGACAACCCACAGAGTACTATTGACCAATTGTGTGTGAAAAGCACTAATTCTAGTGAAAAGACTTCCCTGTACCCATCTTCCACTCATTTCCCTGTGTTGTCTCCCACCCACTCACATATCCCACACTCTTGCTCATCAATTCTCTGTCACAACACCCAACTTCCTTCTAGTTTTTCCACCCGCCATCCCTTAAAGCTTTGTTAATACCGTTTCCTATCAATCCTTTCTTCCCTGCTCTCCCAGGGAAACGCTAACATTTCTGACAGCATCTCCATGGGGACGAAGAGGAGGAGTTGCAAGAAAGAACAGAACTGGAAAAGCAGAAGTCATTGAGCCATAGCTATAGCAGATGTTCTCAAAGTGGCTGGGGGTGGTGGCATTGACAGGGGATCTAAGGTAAGTAAAGGTTTAGACCAGTAAGCATTAACTCCAAAAACCTGAAGGATTTAATAAATTATGGTGCATATTGAGTGTGACTACTAAAGCTAAAAACATTAAGATTCCATCATGGGACTAAGGGTCCCATGATGTGAAGGCAAGAGAGTGTACCAGAATACAAAACAAAAAACAAAAACAAAAACAAACTTCACACTGTGGTTATGACTACATAGGGCAAATGAGTGCATATGGAGATGATATTGAAAAGTGAGAATGATCATATAACAAATAACAGGATTAAAAGTGACATAACTTTTTCTTAAAATTCCCCTAATGTTACTATGTTTTTAATTTTTTTTTACAGGGAATATTCCCATACCAGGGATAGACATTTAGGTTGTTCTCAGGTCTTGGTCTTACATGTCCATTTAAACTCAGTACTATATCAAGCCATGTAATTGCATAAATGGGACTGAGGCATCATGGAATACAGAAAGAGTGTGTCCTTTTGAGAGGTGACCTACTGGTATTAAGACCTAACCAAAAGCTCCTATTTCTAAGTTATCAATGACAGATATGATGAGGATGAGAACCTCAGTGAAGAGGTGAAGACAACCATATACAATACAAAAAACCACCCCAGGGGATTTTGAATCACATCTGGCCTTCCGCCCATAGTTAAGAGCCACTGCTCTAGAAGATGATGACAATACAATCAATTATTTTGGTTTAAAGCTGGGCCATAGATATCTGTATATCTATATACACACACATATGTGCATATGTGTTTAAACATAGATGTATAATACATATATACACATACATATTCAACAGAGTGATATAAATCATCAAACACAAAACATTGGAAGGATGATCAGACCAATTTATTTTATTAACCAGGCACTTTTTAAGATCAAAATGGATAGAAAAGGGGAAAAATAAGTTTTACTAGAGCCATGCCTTTGAGTTAAAAACAGAAAACATGTTCATTTATTGATATATCATCTAATATCTGATATATCATCTGATATACCATCTAATACTCTACATAGGACATGCCATAGGTGGGATAAAGTTGTTCATAACCAGAAAAGATATGGTCTTGGCCATAGTAAGTCAGAGGTAACTATGTTGGAGATGGTGCTCCAAGGAAGGGCAGCTCACCCACATGCCATGGGAAACTAGAGTTTGGCCAGACAACAGATACTAACTGATTCTGGAATTAATGAAGAATGGTATGCTGTGGCCTTTGCTCAGTATCTCTTCAGCTGGAATTAGCAAGGTCTCCCCACCAAAGAGGAAGTACAGAAAAAGCCCTCAATTCTAAGATTTGCGATTCTGAATATTTGGGATACATTTGGTAATCCATTTTTGTCACTACTATCTGGCTATTTCAGTCGTAAGAAGTGGTTTAGGGGCACCTGGGTGGCTCAGTGGGTTAAAGCCTCTGCCTTCAGCTTGGGTCATGATCTCAGGGTCCTAGGATTGAGCCCCACATCGGGCTCTACTCAGCAGGGAACCTGCTTCCCCCTCTCTCTCTGCCTGCCTTTCTGCCTACTTGTGATCTCTCTCTCTGTGTCAAATAAATAAACAAATAAAATCTTTAAAAAAAAAAAAAACTGGTTTAGAAAACTACAGATCTTGGTTTCTTTTCCATCAGTCCAAACATGTACTCCCAACAATTTCAAGTTACTACAAGCCATCACTGAATACAAACTTTGGAAGAGATACATAGTAGCACACCATTAGTGTTTCTATGAAACAAATGTGATAGGCATAAATAACTTTAAAGAGAATAGGTCATAGTAAAACATAATAAAATAATTAGGGAGTGAAGATTATTATCTTTGTTTTTAATGTGACCTACTTTAAGTTTATATAATTTTTAACTATGACTGTATTTAACAACTGACTCACGAAATTCCTGAAAATTTAACGATCAGCAGTCTCAAACCAGTAGAAGCAAGATTCAGCTTATCAAACCCATTTAATCAAAACCTCTGGGGATGCCTGGGTGACTCAGTCTGTTGAGCTTTATGCTCAGGTCATGACCTCAGGGTTGTGAGATCAAGTCCTTTGTTGGCTCTGTGGTCAGCAGGGAATCTGTTTGAGATGCTCTCTCTCCCACTCTCTACACCCTCCCCCTACCTCCACTTGCATGCTTCCTCTCTCTATCTAAAATAAAAATAATCTTTAAAAAAAGAAAAGAAGAAAAAAAAAACCCTCTGGAGGGGGGGCATTAATATTTTATAAAAGGTCTCCAGATGATTCTACTATAGTAGCCACGGTTGAAAGACCAGTGGTCTATGCTAAAACCTGATGGGGCTGATGTCCAGGTTTCTTGGAATATGGGAAAAGGAATTTATTGCCTGAGAGAAATTGTGGATGTTCCAAAGGGGTAAATTGGGGAGAGATGAGGGAAGTTGAGTACTCCATGGGAAAAGAATGATAAAGACAGAGTATGTCTTGGAGTAGGGAGAGGGAACTCAGATAAAACCAGGGTGACTAACCATCCTGTTTTGCCTTGGATTGAGAGGTTTCCTAGATGTGAGGTCTTCAGTGCTACAACCAGAAAAGTCATGGGCATACAAACAGAGGCACTGAATTTTTCATTTTAATTAGTTTTTATTAATTTAAATTTAAATAGCGACGTGGGGCTAGGGGCTACTATACTGGACAGCACAAGAAGATGGCTTCTTTGCAAATATACATTTCCTCTTCTGTTTGCTAGTATGGAAAAAATTATGAAGCATATTAAAAAAGAAATATGTGAGAGTAGTAACTCGGACCCTAAAGTTAAATATTCGCTATCAAGCTCATGTACAAATATGAACACATGATAAAAATTATTCAGAAATACGCAACAAACCTGTGAGAAAAAAAAAAACACTTTTGTTTTTTCCAGGACATATGATGGTTGCTGATACAAATGAGTGGGGATACAGGGTATTAAGGCAACAAGGCTCCCTCCCGTCTGGGAAAATGGTTGCCCTAATACCCTTTACCCCACTTAATCTTATCTTCTCTTAAACTTATCCTCTCTTAATCAATAGCAAGTACTTTGCAAAATGTTGGAATAGACCTGTAACCAAGTCAGAAATCTGGAAAAGAAAAATATTACTGGATGATGGGAACCCTTGACCTTGATGTCTTGAACATCACTTCCTAAACCTATAGCTGACTAGTAGACTATGGAAAATAAATTATCATGTTTATTGTGGAATTACATTTCCCCAGAGGCCAATTTTTGCATGGTAGTATTCTCATTCCAAATGCAAACATGTTAACGTCATTTTAAAGAATTATAGATAGAAAACATGATGTTCATAATTACAATATAAAGCTTATATTTGTAGAATAAAACTGAATATTAAGAAAGAAGAATTACAGAAATAAAGGCTGATTAAAATATAATTACTTTGTTACCACATTCAAATATAAATATAATCAAAACAAAATTATGAGTTGTAATAGTTTGTTCCTTTGATGGAAAAATGGTCATCTATTGAGTAATTCAACTTTTTTCTCTTGAAATGTGGGATATGAAATTATTAGAACAACATTAACTTGACAGACTTAACATGGATACTTGATTATGATAAACAAAATATTTAAATTCCATAACTTTCAGTTCTTAATCCACTTTAGCCAAGTATGAGTTACTTTTTTTCTCTTCCAGAGGTGCAATAGCAAAAAGTAGCATAGGATATTTAGCCATCTTGTCCCGACAAATAACCAATTCACCTTTTTCCCCAGTATATTCTTAAGTATTGATTTTACCAAGTGAACTCAGACACGTGTCACATTTCTCCAATACAGATCTTTTTCCGTGGAAATGTAGTTTGAACGTCAATCAGTCACCTGGCCTTTCACCTCTAATTCCTATTGCCCCTGTCTGTCAATTATTAAAGCCTTTCCCATTTCTCTGAATAAGGTATTTTTTAAAACTGAAATGTATAGTATGCAATGTTCACATGATTAAATGTTTTCATTAAAATTACTTTTCTGAGTTGAAAACATTTAAAGTTTATAAATCCACCTTTCAAATGCCTCTAGGTATTTTCTTTTAAAGCATACTCCCTGCATGGTAATATTAAAGCACTTGTAAGCCAAACTCTGGTTTGAGAAAGACAACATTAAAAGAAATTCAAGCTGAGTGGCATTGTTAGAAGGGTCTTCAAATGGAGCAGAGTGTTTTCATCTCTAGCTGAACTCAGTGAGAGTTACAGAATGACACCCACCTTGAGCTGTAGGCCTCCTGGGATAAGAGTGTTTGCTGGAAGGCTTTTAATGTGTTGGTAGACATAAGAGGAGAATTGCTCCTGCTCAGCCTGTAATTGGGGGCCAAGTTTAGAGAGATGACCTCTGTTGCTTTTGATAGCTGTCTGCAATTCATCAATCAGCCTGCTCACCTGAAGGGGTTAAATTACAAGGGTTGTTAGCAAGAAGTAATTGTTGATGTCACACCTATTAGATTTTTGAGTACCTAGTTTGATGGGAGAGAAAATTACTTCAATATAAGAATTTGAGTATAGAGCTATCTTCAAGTAAAGAGAAAAGAAGAGATATACATTCCTTCATCAGCTAATTTTATTTATGGGAAAATTTATAACCTTTGCATTTCACTAATATGGAATAGATAGCCATTTACAAATACTAAAAAAAAAAGTCTCTGGGTATGAGAAGAAACATGCACCTGACAAGTTTGCAAAGGATTTCTAAACTGCTTAACAGAATAAAATCTTCCTAAGACTTGAACTAATCCAATGTATGCACCACTAACAATATTTAATTTTATTACATGAATACCATGTTATATAAATTTATGTTTTCTCTAATAGATTGGATTCTTACACAAACACTAGTTGATATATGGTAGTGATCAAAAGAGATTAAAAGCAGAAAATCACTTTATCTGTGGCCCTTTAAAATGATTAAATTAGATCCATTTAGAATTATGAATGACTTTGAATAGAGCATCGGCTTTTGAAATATTGGGTTAAAAATCATGGCTTTTCCATTTACAGACTGAGAGACTGTGAAAAGATAATAAAACCTTCATCTGTACTGAAGAATAATAACAGCTTACCATATTAAGAATTAAATAAGATTACAGAATGAATGACACTTTGTCTAGCCTATAGTAATGTGCCTAATGCACATTATATTATTATAGAATTTTCTTTTTTAAATGTAGGTGTTTTCCACATATCAAATTTTAGTTGGTTTTTTTTGGGGGGGGGAGGTCTTTCCTATTCCTATCCCCACTTCACATAAAGCAGATAAAAATTTGAAACTATTTGTTACCTAGAATGTCCATCTCACTTCAATATCCATAGTAAAAAAAAAAAAGTAGTTAAAAAAAATGGGAAATTTTTCTCCAAAAGTATCCCTTGTACTAGGCACCCTCTCTTTTTCTCTCTTGCAACTGAGAATATGGTATTCGTCCTAGTCTGTACTCCAACCCTGATGTAAATTCCATGATTTCTATCCCTTCTACAGAGGACTTCGAGAAATCAATGAAAGCAAATTTGTACTATTACCCATATAACTTGAATGTTAACTTTTCTACTGTACCTAGTTAGTTCAAGATTACATATATATGTATAAACACACACACACATGTATGTATACATACACTTTAATGACGTTTAACTTTCCCCAAGAACTTTAGAAGCACTATGTGCATATAAACAAGCTTATTTAAATGATTCTTATTTTTCTTTGGTCTTCTGTATTTCTCTTATTTGTCCTTATGTCATCAATCATCTACTCTCATTATTTTTTTAATTTTTATTATTTTTAATTTTTTTTTAAATTTTTAAGTAGGCTCCTCACCCAGCATAGAGCCCAACACAGAGCCTGAACTCATGACCTTGAGATCACGACCTGAGCTGAAATCAAAAGTTGGATGCATAACTTACTGAATCACCCAAGATCCTCTCATCTAGTCCCTTAAAAAAAATCCTACTCTTAAAAAAGCACTGGCAAACTTTTTCTCTAAAAGGGAGAGATAATAAATATTTTCAGTTTTGTGGGCCATAAGGTTTCCATCAAAATTGTTTGACCCTGCAGTTGTACTTTGAAAGCAACCACAGACAACATGTAACAAGTGGGCATGACTGTATTTCAGTAACACTTTATTTACAAAAATAATCGATAGACTATATTTGGCCTTACAGCTGTAGTTTACCAACCCTTCTTCCAAATTCATATATTTCTTCTCCTTCCTCTTCTTATAAGTAATACTCTGGTTCAAGCCCTCATCTCCTCATTCTTTCCCCTACTTGAATTACCAAAACACCTACTGAGTGGTCTCTCTGGTCCCTGGTCTCTCCAACTCAAATTCACCCTGCCTCCTCCACTGAATTAATATACCTCCAATAGAATATTGAATATCCAGTTGCTCCTCCCAGCTTCCTCAGCTTGGTATTCAAGATTAAAAACGTTTTCTATTTTCTGGAATGAATGTCTGCACTTTCCATAGTACTGTTAACTCTACTATAAAGTTGTAACATTTAAAATACAGAAATAATTAATGGTCCAATATCAAATGAGTCAATGTTTCCAGCCTAATCTTCACCATACTACCCTCCAGTATCATCCTCAAAAATGATGGTTAATAATATCTATCACCAAAACTAGAGACCAAAACAGACCAAATGATTTACTCTTATAGTTGTCTGACAAAATTTAAATGCAAAAGCCAAAAGTTTAAATAGACTCCGGATGCCATTTCTGTGAAGCACTGATCCTCTCTGAACCTATCCTCAACCCCAGCATCATATGATTCAAAAAGACATAATTTTCTGTAGTCTTTAAAGTATACTAAGTATCACGCAATGTATTATGCTAGTCAGTAATACCGTTCTCTTCAATTTTATGTACTGTACTTTATACTATAATGAGCCACAAAAAAAAAAAAAACAGGAAGAATTTCAGGCTTTGATTTGAGAACATTTTTATACATGACTGGTTTTACTGTCACAATCCATAGCCTTTCACAGATAGGGGATTTCATGTGACATCAGAAATCAACCAACCATACAATTGATGATGTCATTTGCATTCTAAAGGGCTATTGGTTGAAGCCTTAAAAGTTTCATTTCCTATGAATCTTTTGTTGCTTCAAAAAATTTCTCTATCATTTTTGCTATTTTCAATTGTCCCATGATTATCTGTTAATGTATGTGAAGTACAATTACATCAATTATCACCTGTTTTAAAAAAAATAAGTTAAAACTATCAAAAAAGATGTTTCAGCAAAAATTAACATATCTCAAAATAGGAAAAAAAAAATATATCAAGAATCCTGCCATTGACATTTTGGTAGAATTTCCATTCAATCTTCCTAAAACTTTATGTTACTTTACATATTCATAAGGTTTTTTATCCCCAAAGTGCTACATTTTGTTCTCAGTTATTATGATAACATATTACCCTTAAAGATAACCCTACACATGAAATAACTCATATACCAAAATTGGGTAGGTAATACAATAATCCTGAATTATTTTACATAATATTTTTTTTCAAATCACAGATGTTGCTAGAAGGGGGAAAATGCTCTTTAAAATTCTTCATCATGAATCTTTTTTTCCTGCAAATCCTTTTTTTTCTCACTCTCTCTACAAAGGCAATGTGAATAGGGGTAAAAGAAGACAAAACTTGACCTTTTGTGATCCCAGCATTAATGGGTCTGTTCATAATTCAATCTATGTGTGTGTGGGAGCATCCATGTGGAAACATAGAGGTCTGAGAGACATAAAGCCTTTCCCTTTAAACATTATCTGACCCTATCAGTCCCATTCACAAAAGAAGGCTTACGTATGCATATGTTGAAAAAATGCACCATCTCATTGTGCAGCAGAAAGCCTACACATTCTACTCTTCATTCTCCGTGGAAATGCAGCACGGAAGTGACACTTGTACAGAATTTGGGAGAGTGACAAATGAGCAGAAGGTAGCAAAAAAAAAAAAAATGAGTATTCGATGAGGAAAAAGACCAAACTTCTGAAAGAATGCAAATGCACACCTGTCTATAAACATAGAGGTTTTTTATTTCAAAACACACATTGGGTAGTTTGATCATGTTTTTATAACACATTCATGTAACCCTTGGATTTATTAAATTCTCAAGATGATTTAGATTTAACATAAAATATTATTGTTTCTAATGATTCTAAAATATATGCACATTGAAGTTGTATGTTCTGAATAACACATTCTGTATATTGTACTTTGGCTATTAGGAATGATGCCCTGAGGAGCTCAGCTCCTGGTTTTCCAATGATGAGCTCAGCTCTTGGCTTAATTTCTATGTGGCATTGAGTCCATCTAATATTAGGAAGGAGGACTCTAGAGAACTTTGCACTGAATTATCGCTTGAAATCAGCACAAAAGGCAGCAGCCTCTATCCTGGGAATGTTGTCTTGGCATGCAACATACAGGAAAGGGTCTTAGAGCTAGGTCTGTGCTTAAACTTAAGACCAAGAAACTTTCTAATTTATGACATAATTAAGAACTAGAAAGAGGGCAGGGAGATAAAAATGAGTATTTTAAATTTCCTAAAATCTCTCCTTTCTTTCAGGTCCAAGGGTACAGCATTTTTCAGGTTAAAGAGAAATGTAACCCAGATTCAATGAACAAAGATTAGAAAAGATATGAGAACCGATAGCAAAGTTAAGTATCTCCTGATTTAGAAAGATGGGCTTCAATGTAACTACCAGAGAACTTGAAGTGTGTACCACCTCTTATTCATACCACTTCAAATATTCCCAACTTTTTAATAGTTTCTAGAACCCTTCTGAGTTGGAAGATATCTCTGAAGGAGAGTTATCTTGCTTCCACCCAGAGGTCCATTATGTGTGCCACCTTTAGGCCTATTCAAGAATCTAACATTCATGGAGGAAGAGATGATTAAAATAGAGACTTTAAAAAAATTTTAATTCCAGTGTAGTTTACATACAGTGTTATATTAGTTTCAGTGTACAATATAGTGATTCAACAGTTCCATATATTACTCCATGCTCATCAACATAAGTTATTCTTAATCCCCTTCACCTAAAATAGAAACATTTTGAATGTCTTTATAATTCATCTGGCAATAGGGTTATGTTGATGGCAACAAAAATAATGTCAACTATACCTTTTGAGGAAGCAGTGAGAATGTGCTTCACAGGCTTCTAACCAACCACAGGAGCATAATGAGCCAAAGGTCCCAGCTATGGTCTCTGAAATCCATCACCAGGTTGGCATCAATGGCTGAGGATACTGAGGTAGGTCTAACTTAGGGAGTCACAGGACTCCTCTGAAGGACACCTTTAGGTGAAGGATACACCATCAGCTTCACCAAACCTTCCTTATACTGCACTGCTGTCTAAGAGACTTCCCGCCAGTCTTCCTTTCCTCTCTCCTTCACTCACGTTCAAGCCTGAATTTCAGTCTAACGGGTCTCCTGGCCTTACCCAGAGCTCTCTCCATTTTATCTCATAGGCATTTCATCTAATAAAATACAGACACATTCAATACTATCTTGGTATTTACTTTCCAGAGAACCTGGAATAACTTTTAAACCAACAATAACAAATTATATGAACATTTCTAATAAACCATTCCCCAAAAAGTAGTTTAACATATAAACACCTCAAAGTAGTCTTATGAAACGTACATTAATATTATTCCCAGTTTTCATTTGAAAAATTACATGAAATAAAACAAGATCATGTCTATGGTCTTAAGATAAAAACATAGCAGAAATCTAAATCTCAGATTTTATGATATTTCGTTTGGATTTTAAAATATATCTAGAAATACAATATTTTTGTAAAAAAAAATGTGGGCTAAATAAATTTTGAAGTAATTCCCTCCCAGATTTTTCATTTCTCTTCACATTCATGATTTCACAGTTCTGAATATGAATTAGGGCCAAAATTTGATGTCACTTACTTTTTCCAACCAAAATACTGAAAATTACACAACAAGATTAATATAACTTTCAAAGTAATGACATACAAATTATTCCCAGAGTGTATAGAATATATTTAGAGACCATTACACACACACATACACACACACATACACACACGCACAACACATATTCCCTTTATTGTATATTTTATTTTTTAAAGCGAACAAAAGGCATTTGAGTCATAACAGATCAAGCAAATATGTGATCAAATAAGGCACTGTATGAGAAGAACACTAACATATCTGGGTATTAAATAAACACTAAGATGATAATAAAGAATGAATACCAAATAAGCATAACTACTATTGGATATTCCAGAAAAGATAATTTTCATTTCCAGTGTTGCTAACAAGGTGGCATTTAAAATGATATATTTAGCATAATGATAATTTTCCTGGGCCACTTCAAGTTTTTAGTTTAACTGAAATTGTATAGAATATCAAAGAGCAAAATAATTATAGTATTTAAAAGGCAGAAAATATCAAATATATTCATTCCTTCAAATTTTTTTAGATTTAATCCCTAACAATAATTTACTATAGGCATAACTTTAAATTATACTAAATAAACTAGAGATAATTATTTGCATTCCTTAAAGTTTACCATATCAAGATATATGATAGATTCAATTTAAATTACTGTGAAATGTAATAAAACTTTCCAACTGTGATAAAAACAATTTCCAAATGAGTAGAGGACAAGATTTTGTTGATTTATAGCTGAAAATCCTGTCTTTTAACTTATTAATATTAAGTGGAATGAGTGAAAACTGTAACTTAAATTTATACAATTATTATTTGCCATATCTTAGAACCTATTCAAATGAATTTTTCTCATGAAATATTCTCTACTGAGATTACCGATCTATGTCTATTACAATGTTTTTAAAACTGGACATATATGAGTCCCAAAGATTCAGATAATCTCTAATTCAAAGATTTGAATTCACTCAGGAAGATTTGATGTGTTGTATCTGTTCATTTTCATATCATACATAGTTAGCAGAACAGATGCAATCATAATGATAAGAAAATAATAAATCCCCAAAGCTTCCATAGATTTCCTTGCCAAAGTGTCAGAAGAGAATTACATGAAAGTTTCATTTTTAAATGTTTACACAACTTTATTCTTTAAGTTGATTATAATTTTATTTACTGACAATGGTACATGGGAATTAGTAAATTCATGATCTCCCCTCAGAAAGAGTAAATGCTTTTGCATTCCAGGAACCTACATAAAAATCATTTTCTCCTTTTGTCTAACACCAATTTTGTATTATTATTTCATTTTGGAATATGCTGTCAACTTCACAGCATGAGCTTTGGAGAGAAGAAGCTTTGCCTTAATAGTTCTTCATTACAATATTTCCTACAGAACCTTATGATTAGCTTACTTAAGTTTGACATTTGTAAACTACAGTTTTTCTTTGATAAGAGATAACACTGTTGGCATTTCTAACATTCAGAACAATAATTTCATTTTTAGAAGTCAGAAAATAAAAATAAGATTTAGTACTTATTCAAAGTTCCATAGAATTTTAATGTTTTTCCTACATTAGCATGTTTTATAATTTCCATATTCAACTTGCATGTAATATTTCCTAATTTAGGAAATTTATGAGAAAGTTTTCAGAAATATTTTTCAGAAAATTACTTTATTCTTTCAAGCATATAATTATTTTTCAAGCTGCCTATATCAATAAAATGATCCCAGTTTTTTTTAAAGAGTTACATATCATATTTTATTTTATTGAGATTTTATTTATTCATTTGACAGAGAGAAAGAGAGAGATCATAAGTAGGCAGAGAGGCAGGCAGAGGGAAAGGGGGAAGCAGGCTCCCTGCCCAGCAGAGAGCCCGATCCGGGGCTTGATCCCAGGACCCTGAGATCATGACCTGAGCCAAAAGCAGAGGCTCTAACCCACTGAGCCACCCAGGCACCTCTCCAGTTTTGACCATTTTTTTTCATTTTGTTGCTATCAGATAACTATAGTTCGTTCACTCTCAGACCCAAGTTAAGTATGTTTTAATTTTTAAAATAGCACTCACTGTAATTTTATGATACAATTTAAAAAGTAAGTTTCTTACTTCTTCTTGTGCTTTACGGTGTTCCTTTGCTGTCATTGAAAGAATTACTTTTTCAGTAATTTTTTCTTTCTGTTCATCTATAGCCAGGTTCAACTAGAAAAAAAAAAATAATAAATTGCATGAAAATAGGCACCTACTGACCCCTAACTACATTTCTTCAAACAAGCAATTTAGCATAATCATGGAAGGTAATTTAAAATTAATTTGGCCCACATTTATATGAGAATGAACTCCATTTAGATTAGGTTGAAAATACATTTTTATATTTAAAACATTTAACACTGAATCTTTCACATCCACTTTTAATGTTTATAAGTTTACTAAAATATGACTTGGGAGAGGGTCCTTAATTGCAGACATTTGACACCAACAATTACTTTCTTTAAAGTAATTTTATCAAAATGAGCATAGCATTTTTTTTTAATTAGGCTGATATTTCCTATTAAAATTTCACACTGCCAGTAGGGAATAAATTGGCTGCTGTTACATCAGGATGAAAATTCAAGAACATAAACCAAAAGCAAATGTCAATTCAAACACTCTAGAACAGTTCAAAAGGATTTATAATATTTCAAGACAAGAAATAATGCATCTTAAATACTTAAACAGTTACCTGTAACCTGATTCATTTACAAAGCCAGAGAAAGGTCTTCTACTACTGCTGCTAACCCATACATTATAAAGAGGTGAAAGTGGTCCATTCTGTGTGTGTTTTTTTTTTTTAATAATCCCCATTGAAACAAAATCCTATTTTCAATGAAGGAAAAGCTGAACTCACACAATGACATTCACTCAGCAAACTGGTATTAACAGAAAGAAAGAAAATAACAGCCTAATATAAAACCTTCTGAATTGGAATATTTAACAATTCTTAAACAATGGACTTGCCATACTGTCTCTCCCTATTGAGGGTAAAGAATAAATAATGACCACATTTTTTGTTTTGTTAATGTTGTTGTTGCTTTATTTTTTTTTAATTTATTTATTCTAGAGAGAGAGATTATTTATACCTAGAGAGAGGGAGAGAGAACCTCAAGCAGACTCTGCGCTGAGTACAGAGCTCAACACAGGGCTCAACCCCAGGACACTGAGATTATGACCTGAGCCAAAACCAAGAGACGGAGGCCCAACCAACTGTGCCACCTAGGCACCCTTATTGGTGTTGTTTTAAATCGTGTTTCTCCCATTGTATGCCTGGCAGATCATGTTTGAGTTAACAGGAATCTTTAATCCATATTCTGCCTGAAGACCCATTCTTACACTTGAGATAAAATGTGGAAGTCAATAACATGGTTTCCTCAATCTAGTTATGTGTATGTGCTATAAGAATAATATCAAACCTGCAAACTCTTCCTCCACTGATACATGATACAGCTCAGTATATCAGAGATTCTGTCTTGGTAGAGGGAAAAGGCCAGGAATCTCTAGGTGATTCTGATGATCACCCTAGATAAGGAGTTGACAAACATTTCTGTAAAGGGCCAGAGAGTAAATATTTTAGGTTTGGTGCAGGAGGGCATACAGTGTCTGTTGCTCTTATTCAGCTCTGCTCTTGTGCATGAAATAGACACTACATAAGTGAATGAGCATAGCTATACCTCAGTAAAAGTTACAAAACAAACAAACAAATGGCAGGCTGCTTTTGAACAGCAGGCAACATTTGAGGAGCCCTGTCCTGAATTAAGAACCACGAAAAACAAGTTGGCTAAAAAATAATCATCACATAATGTATAACATGATGAATACAGTTAACAATGATGAATGGTATATTTGAAAGTTGTTAAAAGAGTAGATCCTAAGCGTTCTCACCACAAGGAAAAACACATTGTTTTTCTTTTTTTTTTTTTTGTACCAATATATGAGATGATGGATGTTAACTAAACTTCTTGTGGTAATCATATCACAATATATGTGAAAGTCAAATAATTATGCTATACACCTTAAATTTACACAGTGCTATGTGTCAATTACATCTCAGTTAAACTGAAAAAAATTATCATGTAAAACTATTCTTAGTATCACTCTCCCCAAAGAATATTTTTTCATATGCTTAAGTAATATAAAAAACATAATATTATAAAAAATCAAGTATCTACCTCACGAAAGCCTGTGTGTAAAGTGTGGTACAACATAGTTGTGTCAAGACTCTATGGCTATTTCTTTATGTGGGGATTCTCATCTCAGAAGGAGATGGGTGTGAAGGAGAGGGGCCTGGGAAATAGTCACCAAACTCATCCATTTTTTACAAAATTAATTTCCAAATGCACAAACATTCTGAGCAGATCTTTTTCAAGGAAGGCAAACAAAACAAAAACAGTACTAAACTCTTCAGTGCCACAGCAGTAAGTCAGATTCTAATAAGGTCTCCCAGGGCCATGACATTTAGAACTATTTCCAAGTAATTCTTTAAACGGCGGGAATTCTTTACCTTTGAAAGCACCACAGTTGGGAAAATCCCCTCCATTCTAATATTCAACTTCTAAAGAAGCACTATACTAATCTACATAAGCTTAGATCAAAACATATCAACATTATCAGAAAACATCATATGCCTATCCAGTAAGATATTAAGAAATAAATGGTTAACAAAATAGAATGAAAGAGACATGGACCTTTTCTGGAAACAGACCAGTCATTCCAAAAGAGAGAGATTTTAGTACAATCACTTAGAGAAAATTATTGAAAGTAAAAAGTCAAATTAAGATAGTGCATTTTCACCTGAGGTATTAATAATATGCAGTGCTAATAGCATCTTTCCCTCAAGTCCCATGTCATGATAACAATTGTAGGATTCTTCTCTCCTGTCACTTTGGAGGAAAAGATCCTGTTTCTTCATTATAACAAAACTATGTGCTTTTGATTCCCTGTTCTTATCTGAAATGTATGAAACAATTTTTGTCAATGTGTTCAAAATTTCTGAGGCTAATTTTTCATATGTAAATTTATAAAGGGGGCAGAAACTTCAAATTAAAAGTCAAAAACAACGGTATTTTCCTAATTGAAATAAGTCAGAGAAAGATAAATAACATATGATGTCCCTTATATGTGTAATCTTTCAAAAAAAAAATCGAGGGGCGCCTGGGTGGCTTAGTGGGTTAAAGCCTCTGCCTTCAGCTCAGCTCATGATCTCAGGGTCCTGGGATCAAGCCCCGCATTGGGCTCTCTGTTCAGCAGGGAACCCACTTCCCTCTCTCCCCCTGCCTGCCTCTCTGCCTACTTGTGACCTCTCTCTCTGTCAAATAAATAAATAAAAATCTTAAAAAAAAATTGAAAAAACAAAAATACCAAGCTCATGGATAGAACAAATTAGTGATTCCCAGAGGTGGATGAAACAGGTAAAGGGGGTCAAAAGGTACAAATTTCCAGCTATAAAATAAAAAAGTCACAGGGATGTAATGTATAATATAATAACTATAGTTAATAATACTGTATTATATATGTGAAAGTTGTTGAGTAAGTCGTAAAAATTCTCATTACACACAAAAAATTATAACCATGTATGGTGACAGATGTTGTACTATGGTAATCATTTTACAATATATACAAATATCAAATCATTATGTTGTACACCTGAAACTAATATAATGTTATATGCCAATTATACCTCAATAAAAAAATAAACAGAAAGATGGCTAAAATTTGTATAAACCATGAAAAGCCAAAAATCTTCCAAATAGGAGAGTGTCACTTTGTACTACCTATATCTTGCCCTTTTTAAATGTAAGAAAACACCCATAAATATTCGTGTGCACATCAAAATTTAAAGCTAAATAGGAAGGTTTAATTTATCATTTTTGTCAGGCTTTGTTGCTAAGGTTTTAAAAATAGTAATAAATATTACTATCCAAGATCAGTTTAAAGTTGATCTCATTCAGTATTAATGGTAACCAGAATAGAACCATCAAGAGACGAGTGAAGAACAGTGGCAGAAATGGAGAAAACAAGAAACATAATGGTTCTGTCAAAGAAAACTAAATAAGTACTCCCAAAAAATGGCCTGGTTAGAGAAACAAGATTAAAAAAGAATATATTCACTCAAACAATCTGTTTAGGAATTAAGAAAAAAGTCCACCGAAGTATACCTGAAGCCACAGGTTTCAATGAAATGATTTCTAATGATCGATACCTTTGAAACTATATGTATTTTACATAAAACTTCTAATGCTAAGGTAGCAGGCATTATACTTTCTCTGAAGCCCTAAAGGGTCATGATTTAGTAATATGTAGTTCTGTGTAACATGTACGGCCCATTGTGACTATAAGAGAAAGTGGTCTTCATTTGAGTTCTTCAAACATTTGCTGTCTCAGGAAGCTCAACTATGGACATCCTAGAGAGGACAACAGGCTCAAGATCTCCTGCTGGAGGGGCGCCTAGATGGCTCAGTGGGTTAAAGCCTCTGCCTTCAGCTCAGGTCATGATCTCAGGGTCCTGGGATCAAGCCCTGCATTGGGCTCTCTGTTTCATTGGAAGGGAGCCTGCTTCCTCCTCTCTCTGCCTACTTGGGATCTATCTCTCTTTCTTTCTCTCTCTGTCAAATAAATAAAAAATAAAATATTAAAAAAAAAGATCTATTTTCTAGGAGAATGTAACTGTCTAAATAAACTCTAGAGCCCAATGATTAATATATTTTTTAAAAGGTACAGTGATCAAACAAGCTTGTATGTTCTGTTTACTTAACTCATATTGCTATTCCAGATAGGTGCTAACCAAAGAGTCCAACTAAAAACTCTAAATTATAGTTCTGCATGCTCTTCTCTGCCTGTATTCAGAACAGCTATTGTGAAGTATATGGTATGGGTTACATATAATGTCTTTAATAAATCAATGCAACCCAACAAGAAAACTGAATCTCTTTCTATCAAAAATCTAACTTTTGACCAGTAAATTGATTTCGTAATAAATTATTTGATCCGTATTTTACATGGAAATCAATATAGGCAATACAGTTTAGCATAAACAACAGGACAATCAGCCTTCATATATATTGACAAGTTTTCCAATGGTCTGTTAATATACAAAAGACTGGGACAAATTACTTATTTATATATACAAAACATGGTTATAAAGGCCAGCTGCAGGTATTTTTTTGGAAAGTGCATTTTAATAAGGTCCTATTCATTTAGGGAACAAATGGGGAAGAAGTAGTTTGCACTACAGAGTTTAGCGCGAGAGCTTTCTCTTTTTCTAACCACGAAATCAATCATTTGTCCAGACTGTGGGAGTCAGAGTTAGTTACTGAAAAGAGCTCCGTATATAAACAAGTCAATAACTCATTGTGTGTTATTGTCGAGCTGAAGAAGTCGGCTTTCAAAAAGCTGCCCCTGCTTCTCTCAGAATGAATGTCACTGTATTCAGGGACTGGGAGAGAGTCCTTTGTTTCCAGCCATTGCTGGCTGCCATTTATGTATGGGAACAGGGGGTGGCTGCTACAAGTGTGGGGGAAGCCACTATTTGGCATCATGGATGTCCAGGAAAAACTCTGAATTTTGTCAACCTAAATCATTTGTGTCTGCAAATTCATTAATGGAATTGATAAAGAGTGGCCATACACAAAAAAATATTTGATAAAGAAGTTAAATGATAATGAGTCTATAGCACTTTAATTTGGATCAGACTGATGTTTTGGTTCCCTACCTGTCAACGAAGATGAAACCAAAATATAGGCGATGTTTTGAAAAGTTCAAAAGTATAAAATCAAACTGGTGAATAGGTCAACATGTCAAATAAATGCTATCTATTCACGCCATTAATATTAAGGGTAATTCTTGGTACTCTCAAAATGTGAGCGAGTGCATGTGTGTGTGAATTTCTTTAAGGCATGATTTTATGTGCTCAACACTTGATAATAAAGTTAAGGAAATGTGAAATATGTTTTACTTAAAAATTAATTTAAATATCCTTTAGAATTGAACTGAATATAAAATTTTTAAGATATAAATATTATCATACTCTTACTTATTGCATCTTAATATTTATTAAAAACCTACTAATTTATTCAAAATCAAACTAGGAACTGTGAAGAAGCACCAGACCAGGATTCAAGATTTATAATTAGATTAAGCAAATAAAAAACACATGTAGATCTGTTTAATAAATGGTCCTCATTTGGAGGGAGATGGTCTCTGAAATCTTTAAACAAAAGCGTAACTCTTAATTAGATAAATTGAAGTTATAGGTAAGGAGAGAGCTGGGAGCCTAGAACTGAATCTAACCGATCCCATTTCTCCTCACAATTTAGAAAGCCATAGCATTAAATAGTATAATATGCTTCCACATGCAACAAGTGTACTGGACATTTTACTACATAAAAATCAGTTAATAGCAAAAAGAGATATGATTGAGGAGACAATATAAACAATAGAAAGTAAGAAACAATATATGCATGCCATAAATCATAAATAATTATCAAGTAGAGGTATAAGCAATACAATCTATAAGTACAAAGGACAAAAATATTATTTAAGGTATGGATGGAAAGACATAAACAATTGGTAGTGTCTAGCTAGGAAAGGAAATGATAATATAGGACAATACTATTAATAAATATTAATTAATGTTACCAATTAGTTATTACTTACACGATGAAATTTGTTCTAAACACAATTAGTGAAGTGGCTTGACATGGCTTTGGGAGGGGGAGGAAAGAATACAAGCAGAGCCTTGAAGGAAAGGCAGAGAAAAGGGCGTAGCTGATTAAGTGAGTCAGCCTAAGGCAATGATCTGACTGGAAGGAATGTTTCATACCCCGGTATGATGATCATGTGACTACATACATAATCTATTTCTAATTGTAATTATAAAGTGGAGTATATATGCAAAATGCTAGTCCTATAGTGAGGGTATAATGATAACTTTACATAATTCAGTTCTTAGCTTTGAGTTTCTATATGACTCATAGCTTTGCCTTGGCTCAGCCCCATCTTCTCAAGCCATATACACTTAATTTAGTTCGAGTTTTAGAGATACCTTAACTAAATCCTGACCTGGCCTCCACTTCTAAACAAGTTGTCTCACTTAAGTCCCTTCTTCTTCTTTTTTTTTTTTTTAAAGATTTTATTTATTTATTTGACACAGAGATACAGCGAGAGAGAGAACACAAGCAGGAGGAGTGGGAGAGGAAAAAGCACAAGCAGGGGGAGTGGGAGAGGGAGAGGCAGGCTTCCCGATAAACAGGGAGCCCCGATGCGGGGCTCGATCCCAGGACCCTGAGATCATGACCTCAGCCAAAGGCAGTCGCTTAACAACTGAGCCACCCAGGTGCCCAATCACTTCAGTCCCTTCTATAAAAATAATTCAAGAGTGCCTCCTCTAGACTTGGGGAAGGAGCAGAATTCTTAGTTCAAAACTGGCTGTGAAATCTGGCTCTGCCACAGATTGGTTCTGACACAGTGGGCAAGCCTGAGGCTCATATAGCCCAGGCCTTCTAAAACCAGGGATTCCTCTCCCATCCTGCTAATTTTCTGAAAAAGTCTGCTTTTACCATAGCCCGTACCTTCCCGAGGACAGTTCAAGGGAGCATTTATAAAAGAAATCTTTGCAATATTTGAAAACCATCAAATAAAAACATCATTTTAAAACAGTAACATTTTAAAATAGTTACATTTTGTCTAAAAGAATGTAAAAGAGAATTCTATATAATACTTCATCTACAATTTATTTAACATTTAATTAAGTAGACAAACTGTTTTTAAAATCTTCTTTTCTGTTTTTTTTAATTAATCATAAATAAATTTTAGCCCTTCCAAAGTCCATGAGAAAAATGGCGCTGAGTTAGCCCTATAGCCAGGGCTAGCTCTGTAGCCAGATTATAAACTTTCTGCCCAGACATTCTGTTACAACTGGGAATGCCACATGCTCTAGACTGAAGTCAGCTTGTCCTCTCAAACTGACTCTCTACTCCATTTCTTCTACTACTGCATGCAGTTTTGGAGAGCTGTGCTACCCTAGCCAAGACGTGGGCCCTTGACCTCCCAAACCAATCAGCTTCTTTCTTTAAGAGATAGAGTCAAGAGGGGAACCACTTAGAGACGTCAATAGTTGGAGAGAACTGTCCCATTAACAGCACCTTAACAAGACTTTTCCTCAGATCCAGATGTCTGATGCTATTCTGTTTTTTTCTATAGCCCCTTTCTTTGGTCTTTCTCTAAATTCCATGTGCTACTATCTGCCATCCTATTAAAATATTTCTTGCCTAAGTTATCTGAGATAGATCCCATTAATCGCAATCAATAAACCCTATCATATATGTTATGTATGTCCTCATAGTAAACACCATGTAAACACTATTTCTTGCAACTCAAGGTATCCAACTCAAATGTCTTAATAATGTGCCAAGTTTTAAATCCTTCAGGTATTATGATGAGTAATGTAACAGGCGTAATGGTTTAACAATTTATTAATATGCTTTTCTTTTGGGCCTTTTCAAGTACAAAACTGCCCGAAATACCCTAGATGTTCCTAGGATTTGTCACAATAATATCATTTCTGACATGTACAAAAGATTGTGCAACCAAACAATATCCTTGCAAACTAAAGGCAACAGTCTTGGTGCTTTTAGAGATGAGCTGCCTCCCAAGAAAACACTTTACTCTCCTCAGCATATAAACAGCTAAATTTAGAAGACTCAGCCCATAAATATCCCTTATTAAGAACAATGACCCCGACTGCTGTCAAAACTTTGCTAAAATCAGGAATGAGGAAGATACAGTGTAGAGAAAAAAATAAAGGCTTACCATCTCTTTCTGACCTAGAGGAAATACAGGAAGAAGTCTCCGAAAGGGAAGCAGGTATAAAATAGCTGGAAGAGTTAAGTCTTAAGTCCCCCTTCTATAGCGAGTGGCTTGGGGAGGAAGACATATCGGTAAGTGGAAAGGAATCCTCAGGCCAGAGGGTTCCTCTGCTCCCCTCCCCTCAATATGGTCACAGGGAGGAAGCTGTCCTGTAGCACCAGGACAGAGCCACACTGACAAGGTGGCATGGTATAGGCACCCAGAGGGAGGCCTGAGGTTTAGCTTTCCTGAACAACCCTTGGTTTCTGTGTGTCTGAAGACTTGGAAGTAGATATGTGTTAGGCTAGGAAGTCTGCTACAGACTATTGGCATAGTGGGAGAAGTATGGCTCTATAGTGAGAGTAGCAACATAAACCACTCAAGCCAGTGCCAAATGGGTGTCTCGGTCAGACCTGGGAGCAGGGCTCTCTAATACCAGGGGAAGTCAAGTTTAGGGTGGACGATCCAAGACCTTTTGGTCCACTGAGGGTGGACCAAAAAAACAACCTGAGCCAGAAGAATGGGCTACAAGTTCACATACTGCAGACCAGAAGAGCATCCAGCCACCAACAGACTAATGGATGATATCCTTCCAGTGCCCAGCAGCTGCCATGGAATATATATACATTCCAATAGCCCAGCTTGAGGCCAGAGGTCCCTTTCCCCAGTGACCTGAAGATATGAAAGCCACACAGCCCCTTCTTCCAAATATTACCTGCAGGAAACTAACAGGGTGTAGGACAGTCTATCTCAGGGAAAGAATGACCTAAACTAATGATTTAAATGATCAAATCAGACTAAGCCTTACACTGAATTGAATACTCAGTTACTTTCCCCCACGATCCAATGGGCAAGAGTTGTTGGAAAATAGTTCAGCTCAATGTCACTTAGTCATTTTTCACACAAACTAGGTACCCACATATAAGAGAGTCTGTTAGACTGGGCCAAGGAACAAAAGCAAAAATAGGACATGGGGGAGAAATACAAGAGACTGTACATTTTGGGGAGAAATCGATAAGCTGGAACCTAACAAATTGAGTAAGCCAATTGAGGATATTGATAGAACCATTTTAGTTTTTTATGAATTCTCCAAATAAACTTGAGAATTCAGTTGACAAACAAGTGTAGCAGGCAGCCTCTGTATTACGTCTGCTTACTGTAGGACTTCAGTTAGACCAGTCCAGCAGTTTCCCCCACTAGAACATTTCATTTCTTCACATAAAGCAATAAACCACATTTTCTCTCACCCACTATAGTAGCAATCTGAATCAGAGAAATTACTTGAGAACTGTGATTAGGATTCTGGGGGACAAAAAGGATAAGGCAGATAGGCCTCTATCCTTATACAAAACTGTCTGAGTACGGGATAGGCTAGGTGTGATGCACTTTACATCTCCAATAAGCATATTTCCAATTATTATTTCAGGCAATGATGGAGAAAAATCCATCCCTATCAATCTTTTGTGGCCCAGCTTTGGTCCAATCTGTGGTCCAATCTGGGACGCCCACTCTGGTTCTGTCCTCTTGCTATATGCATATATGAACCAAAATACACTGCCCTGTACTACAGAGAGCACCCCTCCCTCCCTTCTTCCACTCTTTTAGGTAATGTATTTACTGAATGCCAATATTGCTATAATCAGTGCACTGTACTGGTTCTGGTGATATAAATATCACTTAGATGCCTCTGTATCTTCAGAAGGCTAATATTCTATTGAGAATTACAGTTCAGCAGTCCCTAATAGTTTTCCTGGTATTTGTTGCTGTGCTAAGGGAGCATATCTTATAATTCTTTCATATCTCCAATACATTTGACCATAATAGGTAGGTAGCAGACATTCAATAAACACCTATGATGGATTAGTGATGAATGAGAATCCTCCAGTTCGAAGTGCTTTTATTTTTCCTTAAATGACTGTTCCCTAAACTATTTGCCCAGTGATATGAAATAGGGATTTTGTGGTTAAGTAATCTTTTTAAACAGTAGGTTAAATGAAGATACATGGGTTTCTTTATAGCATGGCATGCCTAAGAGTTTTTAAGATGCTAATAGATATTCATAACCATGAGATATTATTAATAACCAGTGGTTATTATTAATAACCATTAATACATATTATTAATAACCATGAGAGCACTTCAGGGGTATACAGCCAGATATACTCCAGAAATGTGTCAAGAGACCAACATTTCTCAAAAAAAGATTTTTTTTTTGGCATTAAACTCTATTTATTTCGTATTTGAAACATGGTGTACATTTATGAATTTGTATAAACATTTAGTACATCTAAAATCTTGAGAGTTGAGGATGGACCTCTAAGAGTTTATTCAAGAGCAAGTACAATAGACAGTACCCAGACACAGGGAGCAAAACTCTGTCAGTCATCAACATGGCTCAACCCTGCCTGCTGTGCTTCCCCCAAATTAATCTAAAATTCTCTGAAGTAATTTGTTTGGAGTTTAAGAAAAAATATTCTGTAATACATCTAAAATAATAATGACCAAGAGATTTTTTGAAAAAAGAAACAGTAAAACTAATATTAAAAGCTATATTAAAACAAAAATCATTAGTGTATCACAGTGTGTAGCATAAAACAGAACTAAAAATCAGGTCAAAACAGACACAACATGTATACTTAGGGTTTTATTATATGTTAAATGTGATACAAGTCCACTATTTCTTAGCCACAACTTCAAAATCCAAAAATTTCTGAAAACTGAATTTTTTTGGAACTTATCAGGCAACCAAAGCAACAAAGACTGATTTATAGACTTTACTTATCCCACTTACTGTGAATGCTTCACTGTGAAAATATTAAAGGGCTCCATCACAGGGAACTGTTTCAGACTTCACTGAGGTTGTCACATAACACATGGTCTATCTACTACATTCTAAAATCCAAAACATTCTGAATTCCAAAATACGTCTGACCCCAGGAAGATCAGAGAAAGGACTGTGGTCCAAATTTCAAATCAACAAGGAAAGGGTGGCTTAGAAAGATAGTATTGCAATGGACAACTGACAATAACACTTCAGAAAATTATGTCAGTCCACTTTTTACTTTACGCCACTTTTGGTGACTTCAAAATTGAAATATAATAAGAGTACTAGAAGATAACACAGCTGATTTATAAAGTCTGAAAGGAAACAGTCTCTCTAAGTCTAATATGGATAGATTTAATTAAATCAAAGTCCTGAACTTCTGTACCTCAAAAGAGCTTTAATAAAGTTGAAAAGCCACAATACACTTAGAAAATATTTGCAACATGACAATAGGTTAATATCCCTAATATATAAGAACACTCTGAGGTAGACTAAAAAAAATCACATATTTTTTTTAGTGATTTGACAAGTTTATATATTATGCTATGTTCACCACAAGCGTAGCTACCATCTGTCCCATTAATAACATTGACTGTATTCCTTATGCTCTGCTTTTTATTTTCGTGACTTACTCATTCCATAACTGGAGACATGTATCTCCCACTCCCCTTCACCCATTTTGCCCAAACCCCCACCTCTTTCCCCTATGGCAACCATCACTTTGTTCTCTGTATTTACAGTTCTAATTCTCCTTTTTATTTGTTTATTCATTCTTTTTAGATTCCATTTATGCGTGGAATCATATTGTATTTGTCTTTCTTAGTCTGACTTTATTTCACTTAGCATACTCTCAGTGTCCATCCATGTTAGGTAGACTAAAAAAGTTATTAAGAAAAAG
>CM052815.1:23572786-23600286 GCA_028533885.1 Nasua narica | reverse complement strand
AAAAGTACCTAGATTGTATGTGAAGGAGACCCACTTACTAATCTTAAAATAACTGCTAGGAGAAAGTGACTGCTAGACTGTAGGAACCTGTTGGAACTCTCTCCAGGATGGAAGTGCTGGCAGATACCATTTTTGTGATCTAATTATAACTTGCAGTGTTGGCAAGTGCCATTTTCACAATATCACTCTAATCTAATGGCACTGCTGAGTGCCCCACCCCCCATACTACAGCCACACCACAACCAGCCAGATGAGTGCCACATCTACCCAACTATGACACAGATAGGCAAGTGTACCCCCATCTGTAAGCCCTGCCATAGCCAGTAAGAATATGCAGTCCAGACAGGGAATGCCCCTCGAACACATGACTCTGGTGTCCATAGGGGATTGTGCTTCTGGGCCCCCAGATCATCTCCTATAGCAGGCCACTCCTTTCAGACTAGGAGAGAGAAACAAACACAGAGAATCAGGAAAATGAGGAGAGAGAGGAATATGGTTCAAACAAAAGAACAAGGCAGGTGGAGGGGAAGATGGCAGCAGAGCAAGAGGATCCTAGGCTTGCCTCATCCCATAAATACAATTAAATAGCTATCAAATCCTAAATATCCCAGAAATTGACCTGAAGACTGGTTGAACAAACTCCACAACTAAAGGTAGAGAAGAGGCCACATCAAAGAAGGTAGGAAGTATGGAGATGCAGCTTGGAAAAGAAACGGATGGGGAAGGAGCCATGATCTTCAAGAAGGGCAAGAGACAGACTAACACACAGGAAAGTGCATGGGAAAAACAAACTCCCATAGCAACTAACTAGGAAACTGAGAGGGACCAAATTTTGTGAGCTGCTGCAACCAGCAGGGATTAGAGCCTGGAGTTATAAAGGTTAGCATGCTTGGCTTTGGAGAGAGCCTAGAGGCACTGTGGCTGTTCTTGGCGAGAAGGCAGAGCAAATAGCCCATAGACATATGACCTGGAAACTGCAATCTGAAGAGTACCTGGAGGACACAATGGGGAGGTTATTTGTTCATCTCAGAGTGTGTCCCAGGGAGGCAGCATTCACAGAGAAAACTCTCTAGGAACAAAGGAACTGGCAGGTGCCATTTTCCTCCCCCATCCCTCAGCATAAACATAGGGCTACCTGTCGGAACAAGCACAGCATCCACACTCTATATGTAACTTGCTTAAACCAAGCTCCACCCCCCACACTCCAGTGAAACCACCCTTTCCAGTCATGCTTGCCTCAGTCCCAGGACAGTGGGCCCCCTCTCTCAGACCAACCCAGATCCCTGCCCAAACTGTGGCTCCAACCTGAGCATTTTGTATGGAGCTTGGTTCCAGCAACCTCCAGTCAAATGGTCTCATTTCACAAGCAGACCAGAGCACACCTGGTTAATACTCACCACATTCAGGCTAGAGGATAAACGCTGCCTATAATAGGCAAAGAGAGCCTCTACAGACGACTGGCCTGAAGCTAAAGTGGCCAATATGAAACAGCAGAGTACACACAACACACATTAGAGACTCTCCCTGAAGTGCCAGGCCCTGAGGAATAGGGCACACTACACTGCAGGACACTACAGGACCTTTCCTTCATAAGCCCATTACCCTCCTGTACAGGAGATATACACACAGAAGCAGGCTTAGAGACTTAGACAAAATGAGAAGAGAGAGAAATTTGTCCCAAATGAAAGAACAGGACAAGGTCACAGCCAGAGATATAAATGAAAAAGGTAGGCAACAAGCCTGATAGAGAATTTAAAGTAATGATCATAAAGATACTTGACTTGAGAAAAGAGTGGAAGACATGAGAAACCCCCTTAACACAGAGATAGGGAATAACATCGCATAGATAACTGGTTCAATAAACAAAAAGAGAAACACACTTGATGGAATGAACAGGCTGGAATAAGCCAAGGAATGACTAATGACCTAGAAGACAGAGTAATGGAAGGTAATCAAGCTGAACAAAAGTGAAAGAGAGGAATTATGGAAAATGATAATAGCCTTAGGGAATTCAGTAACTCCATCAAACTTAGTAACATTTGTGTTATAGGAGTCCCAGAAGAAAAACAGAAAGAGGGCAAAAAAATTTATTTGAAGAGACAGCTGAAAATTTCCCTTATCTGGAAAAGGAAGCAGATATCCAGATCCAGAAGGCACAGAGAACACCCAACAAAATCAACAAGAGCAGATCCACACCAAGACATATTATAATCAACATGGAAAATATAGTGATGAAGAAAAAAATTTAAAGCATCAAGACAAAAGAAGTCAGTTACATACAAGGGAAACCCCACAAGGATATCAGGGGATTTTTCAGCAGAAACTTTCCAAACCACAAAAAAGGGGCTTGATATATTCGAAGTGCTGAATGGAAAAAATCTTCAGCCAAGAATATTCTGACCAGCAAGGCTATCATTCAGAACAAAAGGACAGATAAAGAGTTTCTCAGATAGACAGAAACTGAAGGATTTCATGACCACTAAACCACCCCTGCAAGAAATATTAAAGGGGACTCTTTGAGTGGAAAGAAAAGGCCAAAATTGGTAGAATGAAGGTAGGAAACACAAAAACAGTAAAAAGTAGTATTTTTGTAAAATATCAATCAAGGAACTCATAAAATAAAAGGATGTAAGACATGACACCATATACCTAAAACATAGTGAGGAGAGCAATAAGAATGTGTTCAAATTTAAATGAACATCAACTTAATATAGACTGCTATATGTATAAGATGTTATGTACAAACCTAATAGTAACCACAAACCAAAAACACTAATAAATATGCAAAAAAAGAGAAAAAAATCCAAATATATCACTACAGAAAACCAGATAATTATGAAAAAGGGAAAGACAAAAAAGGACCAGAGAAAACCTTCAGAAATAACTACAAAGCAGGTATTAAAATGGCAATAAATACATATCTATCAATAATTACTTTGAATGTAAATGGACCAAACACTCCGATCAAAAGACCAAGGGTGACAGAATGGATAAACAAAACAAAACAAAACCCAAACAAACAAAAAAACACCCATCTATTTGCTGTTTAAAAGAGATTCATTATAGAGCTAAAGATACCTGCAGATTGAAAGTAAGGGGATAGAGAAATATTTTTCAGGCAAATGGGTGCCAAAAGAAAACCGAAGTAGCAATACTTACTCTGGGCAAAATAGACTTTACAACAATGACTGTAATAAGAGACTAAGGACACTAATCTAATAATAAATGGGACAATCCAACAAGAAGAAATAATAATTATAAACATTTATGTGCCCAACATGGGAGTACCCAAATACATTAAACAGTGAATAACAAACATAAAGGAACTAATTAATAATAATATAACAGTAGTAGGGGACTTCAATACCCCACTTACATCAACAGATCATCTAAACAGAAAATCAACAAGAAAATAATGATTTTGAATGGCATAGTGGACCAGATGGATTTAACAGATATATTCAGAACATTCCATCCTAAAACAACAGCATACATACACTTTTCAAGTGCACATGGAACATTTTCCACAATAGACCACATATTAGGCCACAAAACAAGCATCAACTAATTCAGAAAGATGGATGTCATCCAATGATCTTTTCTAACCACAACACTATGAACTTAGAAGTCAACCACAAGAAAAAACCTAGAAAGACCACAAATGCATGGAGGTTAATTAACATACTACTACTAAACAATGAGTGAGTCAACCAAGATATCAAAGAAGAAATAAAAAAATACATGGAAACAAATGAAAATGAAAACACAACAGTCCAAAACCTTGGGGATGAAAGAAAAGCAGTTCTAAGAGAAAAGTGTATAGCAATACAGGCTTACCTCAACAAGCAAGAAAAATCTTAAATAAACAATCTAACCTTATACCTAAAGGAGCTAGAAAAAGAACAATAAACAAAACCTAAAAGGAGTAGAAAGAAGGAATAGAGATTAGCTCAGAAATAAACAATACAAAAACAAAACAAACAAACATAATAGAACAGATCAATGAAACTAGGAGCTGGTTCCTTGAAAAAAGTCAATAAAATTGATAAACTTCTATCCAGACTTATCGAGAGAGAGAGAGAGAGAGAGAGAGAGAGGGAGAGAGAGAAATGACTCAAATAAATAAAATGACAAATGAGAGAGGATAATTAACCAACACCACATAAATCTGAACAATTTTAAGAGAATATTATGAAAAACTATATGCCAAGAAATTGGCAACGAACCATGAATAAATTAAAATGATTAATTCTGAGAAACATATAACCTACCAAAACTGTAACAGAAAGAATAAATTTTTACAGACCAATCACCAGCAAAAAAATTGAATCAATAATCAAAAACTCCCAACAAACAAAAGTTAAGGACCAGATGGCATCACAGGTGAATTCTACCACACACTTAAAGAAGGGCTAATACCCACCATGGAATGTTGAAAAAGAAAACCAAAGCTGGTGGTATCACAATGTTTGACTTGAAGCTATATTATAAAGCTGTGATCATCAAGACATGATGGTACTGGCAGAAAAACAGACACATAGATCAATGGAACAGAATAGAGAACCCAGAAATGGACCCTCAACTCTATGGTCAATTAATCTTTGAAAATGTAGAAAAGAATATCAAATGAAAAAAAGACATTCTCTTCAATAAATGCTCCTGGGAATATAGAACAGCCACGTGCAGAAGAATGAAACTGGACTGTTCTCTCACACCATACACAAAGATAAACTTGAAATGGATGAAAGACCTAAATGTGAGACAGGAATTTACCAAAATCCCAGAAGAGAATATGGGCAGTAACCTCTTTGACATCAGCCATAGCAACTTCTTGCAAGACACATCTCTAAAGGAAAGGGAAACAATAGCAAAGATGAACTATTGGGACTACATCAAAATAAAAAGCTTTTGCACAGCAAAGGAAACAGTCAACAAAACTAAAAGGCAACCTACTGAATGGGAGAAGAAGAGAGGGAATGACAAATGTTGGTGAGGATATGGAGAAAGGGAAACTCTTTCACACTACTGGTGGATATGCAAGTTGGTACAGCCACTCTGGAAAACAATATGGAGTTCCCTTAAGAAGTTAACAATAGAGTTACCCTACGACCCAGCAACTGCACTACTGGGTATTTACCTCAAAGATACAAATGTAGTAAACGAAGGGCACATAAACCCCAATATTCATAGCAGCAATGTCCACAATTGCCAAACTGTGGAAGGAGCCAAGATGTCCTTCAACAGATTAATGGATAAAGAAGATGGGGTTCATTTATACAATGGAATATTACTCAGTTATCAGAAAGGATTAATACCTACCATTTACATTGACATAGATAGAACTGGAGAATATTATACTAAGTGAAATAAGTCAATCAGAAAAAGACAATTATCATATGGTTTAACTCACTTGTGGGATATAAGGAATAGTGCAGAGGACAATAGGGGAAGGGATGGAAAACTGAATGGGAAGAAATCAGAAAGGGGGATAAACCATGAAAGACTCTTGACTCTGAGAAACTAAGGATTGCAGAAAGGGAGGTGGATTGGTGGGATGAGATAACTGGGTGATGGGCATTAAGGAGGGCATGTGATGTGATGAGCACTGGGCATTATACACAACCAATGAATCACTGAATATCATATCAAAAACTAATGATGTACTATATGTTGGCTAATTGAATGTAAATAATAAAAAAGAAAAAGGAAGAATAGTTAATATCAATACCTCTAAAACTATTCCAAAAAATAGAAAAGGAAGGAAAACTTCCAAATTCTTTTCATGAGGTAAGCACACCCTGATACCAAAACTAGATAAAGAAAGAGAATGATGGGCCAATATCTCTCATGAACATAGACACAAAAATCCTCAACAAACTACTAGCAAACCAAATCCAAAAATACATTACTAAAATCATCTCCCATATTCATTTCCCATGGTGGCTCAATAATTGCAAATCAATCAATGTAATATATCACATCAATAAGAGAAAGGATAAGGACCATCTGATCATTTCAATAGATGCAGAAAAAGCATTTGACTAAGTAACATAATCATTCATGATAAAAACCCTCAACAAACTAGGCTTAGAGGGAACATAACTCAACATAATAAAGGCCATATATAAAACAAACTAACTAACAAAAAACACAGCTAACATCATCCTTAATGGGGAAAAACTGAGAGCTTTTCCCCTAAGGTCAGGAACAAGACAAGGATGTCCATTCTCAGCACTTTTATTCAACATAGTACTGGAAGTCCTGGTCACAGCAATCAGAAAATGAAAATAAATAAAACGCATCCAAATTGTCAAGGAAGAAGTAACACTGTCACTATTTGCAGATGACAAGATACTATGTATAGAAAACCCCATAGAGGGGCACCCGGGTTGCTCAGTGGGTTAAAGCCTCTGCCTTTGGCTCAGGTCATGATCTCAGGGCCCTGGGATCGAGGCCCACATTGGGCTCTGAGCTCAGCAGACAGTGTGTGATCTCTCTCTCTGTGAAATAAATAAATCAAATCTTAAAAAAAAAAAAAAGAAAACCTAAAAGACTGTACCAAAGACTTCCAGAACTAATAAATGAATTCACTAAAGTCGCAGTAAACAAAATCAATGTGCAGAAATTTGTTGCATTTCTATACACCAATAATGAAGCAACAGAAAAAGAAATTAAGAAAACAATCCCATTTATAACTGCACCAAAAATAATAAGATGCCTTAGAATAAACCTAACCAAAGAGGTGGAAGACCTGTACTCTGAAAACTATAAAAAAGTAATGAAAGAAATTGAAGATGATGCAAAGAAATGGAAAAACGTTCCATACTCAAGGACTGGAAGAACAAATATTGTCAAATTGTCCAATTTGCCCAAAGAAATATACAGATTCAAAGCAATTCTTATCAAATACCAATAGCATTTTCCACAGAACTAGAACAAACAATCCTAAAATCTGTATGAAATGACAAAAGACCCCTGAAGAGCAAAAGCAATCTTGAAAAAGAAAAGCAAAGCTGAAGGCATCACAATTCCAGACTTCAAGTTGTATCAAAAAGCTATAGTGATCACTAAAGACAGGATGGTACTGGCACAAAACAGAAATATAGATCAATAGAAAGAACAGAAAACCCAGAAATGAACCCACAACTATGTGGTCAACTCATCTTCAACAAACAGGAAAGAATATCCAATAGAGAAAAGACAATCTTTTCAACAAAGGTGTTGGGAAAATTGGACAGCGACACGCAAAAGAATGAAACTAGGCAACACAAAAATAAATTCAAGATGGATTAAAGACCTAAATGTGAGACCCCAAATCATAAAAATCCTAGAGGAGAACCCAGGCAGTAACTTCTCTGACATTGCCTTAGCAATATTTTTCTATATAGGTCCCCTGAGGCAAAGGAAACAAAAGCAAAAATAAACTATTGCGACTACATCAAAACACAAAGCTTCTGCATAGCAAAGGAAACAATCAACAAAACTAAAAGGTAATCTGTACAATGGAAGAAGATATTTGCATATGACATCTCTGATAAAGGACTGATATCTAAAACATACAAAGAACTTACAAAACTCAACACCCAAAAAGAAATAATCCATTTAAAAATGGGCCAAAGACATAAACAGACATTTCTTCAAAGAAGAGATACAGATTACCAACAATCACATGGAAAGATACTCATCATCACTTATCATCAGGGAAATTCAAATCAAAATTGCACTGAAATATCACCTCACACCTATCAGAATGGCTAAAATCAACAACACAAAAAATAACAGGTGTTGGCAAGGAGGTGAAGAAAGGTGAACCCTCTTGCACTGTTGGTGGGATACTAACTGGTGCAGCACCTGGAAAACAGTATGGATGTTCTTCAAAAAGTTAAAAATAGAACTACCTTATGATCCAGCAATCTCACTACTGGCTACTTCCCCAAGGAAGACAAAAATAGTAATTCAAAATAGCGGATACATGCACCCCTATGTTTATAGCAGCATTATTTGCAATAGCAAAGATTTGGAAGCAGCCCAAGTGTCCATCGATTGCTGAATGGATACAGAAGATATGGTATATATACTATTCAGCCAAAAAAAAAAAAAAAAAGAGAGAGAATGAAATCTTGCCATTTGCAATAACATGGATGGAACTAGAGAATATAATGTTAAGCAAAGTGAGACAGAGAAAGACAAATACCATATGATTTTATTCATGTGTGGAATTTAAGAAACAACAAATGAGTAAAGGGGAAAAAAGAGAGAGAGAGAGAGACAGAAACCAAGAACAGTCTCTAAACTACAGAAAACAAACTGATGGTTACCAGAGGGGAGGTGGGTGGAGAGATGGGTTAAATAGGTGCTGGGTATTAAGGGGAGCACTTGTGAAGAGCTCTGGGTAATGTATGGAGTTATTGAATCACTACATTCTATATCTGAAATTAATATTACACTGTATGTTAACTAATCAGAATTTAAATTACAAAAAGAAAAACAAAAGAACAATACAAAAACCTCAGAAAAAGACCTTAATGAAATAGAGATAAGCGATCTACCTTATGTTCATTAAAATGCTCACCAAGCTTGGGTAAAGAATGAATGCACACAGTGAGAACTTCAAAACAAAGAGATAGAAAATATATAAAATTACCAAAGAAAAGTCAAGAGATAAAAAAAATACAATGACTGAACTGAAAAATATATTAGAGGAGTTTAACAGCAGACTGATGAGGCCTAGCAATGAGGTGGAAGACAAGGCAATGGAATTCAAGCAGACAGGACAACAAAAAGAAAAAAGAATTTAAAAGAATAAAGATAACTTAAATATTTAAAGGACAAAATCAAGCATAGTAATGGGAATTTCAGAAGGAGAAAAGAGAGAGAGAGGGGCAGAGAACTTATCTGAAGAAATAATGGCTGAAAACTTCCCTAGTCTGGGGAAGAAAACACATTCAGGTCCAGGAAGCCTAGAGAGTTCCAAAAAAAAAAAAATTTCATCCCAAAGAGATCAACACCATTTATAAGTAAAATGTCAAAAGTTAAAGAGAGAGAATCTAAAAAGCAGCAAGAGAAAAACAATTTGTTACATGCAAGGGAAACGGTATTATTAGATTTTTCAGCCAAAATGTCACAAGCCAGAAGCAACTGGCATGATATATTCTGAGATCTGAAAGGAAAAAACGTCCAATCAAAAGTACTTTTCCTGGCATGGTTATCATTCAGAATAGGAGAGGTAAGGTGTTTTTCAGATAAGCAAAAGATAAAGAAGTTCATCAACACTAACCTGGCCTTACAAGAAATGTTAAAGAAATCTCTTTAAACTGACATAAATATCAAGAAAACATATGAAGGTAAAAAGGTAAATATATAGTAAAGATAGTAGATAATCACTTTTACAGCTAGTATAAAGGTCAAAAGACAAAAGTAGTAAAATTAAAAATACAATAATTAAGGGCTACATAAAATTAAGAGATGTAAAATTTGTCATAAAAACAAAATGTGCGGCAGGTGTAAAAATGTAGAGGTTGAGATGGATTCAGATTTAAATTGCTACCAACTTAAAATGGACTATTATATACATAAGAATTATGTGTGAACATCACAGTAACCACAAGGTTAAAACTTACAGCAAAGACACAAAATAAAATGAGAGGAGAATCTAAACTTAACACTAAAGAAATTTATCAAACCAGAAGGAAAAAGATAAAGAGAAGAAAGCAATAGCAAGGAAGTATAAGAACAGCAAAAAAAGCAAAAATAAAAACAATTAACAAAATGGCAATAAATATTTACCTGTCAATAATTACTTTAAATGTAAATGACCTAAATTTTCCAATCAAAGGAGACAGAGTGGCTGAATGGAGAAAAAAAAATAATACTCATCTATATGCTGCCTACAAAAAGACTCACTTCACAACTAAGGACACAGAGTAAAAGTGAAGGGAAAAAAAAAAGATATATCATGCAAATGGGAACAAAAAGAAAGCTGATGTAGCTATACTCCTTTGAGAAAAGATAGGCTTTAAATGAAGACTGTAATAAAAGATAAAGAACAGCATTAAATAATGATAAAGGGGCTAATCCAAGAAGAAAATACAATATTTATAAATACATTACATAGTCAACATAGGAGCACCAAAATATATAGAGCAAATATTAACAGAAAATGGGAAAATTGACAGCAATACAATAATAGTAGGGGACTTTAACATCCATTTACATCAATGGATAGATCTTCCAGACAGAAAATCAATAAGGAAACACCAACCGAAATGTCACATTAGACCAAATGGACTGGCTAGATATATACAAAACATTCTATCTAAAAGCAGAATACACATTTTTCTCAAGTGCACATGAAATATTCTCCAGAGTAGATCAAATATTAGGCCACAAAACAGTTCTCAATAAATCAAGAAGATTGAAATCATATTGAGCATTCTTTCTGCTCAAAAACTAGAAATTATAAGAAGAAAACTGGAAAAAAAAATATGGAGATTAAATAACATGGTACTAAAAAAACCCAATGGATCATTGAAGAAATCAAAGAAATCAAAAAATACCTGGAGACAAATGAAAACAGAAATACAATATACCAAAATCTGTGGGATGCAGTACAATGAAAACTATAAGACACAGAGGAAAGAAATTAAAGATACAAATAGTTGGAAAGATAATTTGTGCTCAGATATTTAAATAATATTGTGAAAATGTCCATATTACCCAAAGAAATCTACAAATTCAAAGCAATTCTTATCAAAATTCCAATGGCATTTTTCACAGAACTAACACAAATGATTCTGAAATTTGTATGGAATACAAAAGACCCCAAATTGCCAAAGCAAGCTTGAAAAAAGAAGAAAGCTGAAAGTATCATGTTCCTTGATGTCAAACTATACTACAAATTTGTGGTGATCTATGTATGGTATTGACATACAAACAGAAACAGGTCAATGCAACAAAATATAGAGTCCAGAAATAAACCCACACATTTATGGTCAATTAATTTATTAAAAAGAATAGGAGATTTTATTTTTTATTTTAATTTTTAAAATATTTTATTTATTTATTTTAGAGAAAGGGAGGAAGAGCACAAGTTGGAGGGGGGGAGCAGAGGGAGATAATCTCCAGCAGACTTCATGCTGAGTGCAGAGCCTGATGCAGGGCTTGATCCCACAATCTTGACATCATGACCTGAGCTGAAATCAAGAGTTGGACACTTAACAGACTGAGCCACCCAGGTGCCCCTATAAAAGAAATTTTTAAATAATTATAAAATTTATAAAAAGGGAGAAAAGTGGGGCACCTGGGTGGCACCACATTGGGCTCCACACTCAGTGGGAAGTCTGCTTGAGATTTTCTCCCTCTCCCTCTGACCTCCAGACTGCATGCTTTCTCTCTCTCATTCTCTTCCTTCTCTAAAATAAATAAATCTTTTTAAAAAGGAGATAAAAATATACAACTGAAAAAGTACAATCTCATCAATAAATGGTGTTGGGAAAACTGGACAAGTACATGCAAAAAGACTGAAACAGGACTCCTTAGAACCATTCACAAAAATTAACGCAAATGGATTAAATACTTGAATGGAACAACTGAAAATATAAAACTGCTAGAAGAAAACATAAACAGTAAGCTCCTCAACATTGGTCTTAGTGATATTTTTCTGGATCTGATTCCAAAGGCAAGGGCAATAAAAACAAATAAGCAAATAAGACTACATCAAACTAAAAAGCTTCTGCACAGTGAAGGAAACAAAGGCAACCTACTAAATGGGAACAGATATTTACAAATCATATATCTGATAAAAGATTAATATCCTAAATATATAAAGAACTCAAATAACTCAATAACAAACCCAAACAAGCCAATTAAATAATGGGCAGAGTATCTGAGTAGACATTTTTCCAAAGAAGACATACAGATGGCCACTAGTAACAAAAAGATGCTCAACATCACTCATCATCAGGGAAATGCAAATCAAAATCACAATGAGCTATCACTTCACACCTGTCCAAATGGCTATTATCAAAAAGACAAGAAGGGTGCCTAAGTTGGTTAAGTGGTTGGCTCTTGATTTCTTCATTTCTCAGGTCATGATCTCAGAGTCCTGGGACTGAGCCTCAAGTTGGGCTCTGTGCTCAGTGGGGAGTCAGCTTGAGTATTCTCTCTCTCTCCCAGCCCCTCCCTTATTTGTGCTCACTTGCTTGTTCTCTAACATAAACAAATCAACCGTTTTTAAAAAGACAAATAACAAGTGTTAGCAAGAATATGTAGAACAGGGAATTATTGTATAGTGTTGGTGAGAATATAAATTTGTACAGTCACTATGAAAAACAGTACAGAGATTCCCTAAAAAATTAAAAATAGAACCACCATATATATGATCCAGCAAATCCACTTCTGGATATCTACCCAAAGAAAATGAAAACACCAGTTTAAAAAGATAAATGCCCCCCTATGTTCATTGCAGCATCATTTACAATAGCCAAAATATGGAAACAACCTAAGTATCCATCAATAGATGAATGGATAAAGAAAATGGACAAAATGGACATACACAGACACACACACATACACACATTCACACATGGAATACTACTAAGCTATAAAAAAGAATGAAATCCTGCCATTTGTAACAACATCAATGGACTTTGAGGGATTATGCTAAGTGAAATAAATTTTGTTTTGATGACTTTGAAAGTTTTGAGGCATTCTGTAGAATGTCCCTCAATTGTGAGTCATCTGATATGTGTTATTATGATTGGATTGGGGTCATGGGTTTGAGGGAGGAAGACTACAGAGGTAAAGTTATCATATCAAAGGTATATACTATCAATGTGGCTTATCACCATTGTTGTCAACTTTGATCACTATTGTTGTCAACTTTGAGGTAGTGTTGTCAGGTTCTTCCCCTGTAGTTACTCTTCTGTTTGTCATTTTCTCATTGTCCTTTGAAAGATCAGTAGAAAAACCCACACTAAAGGAGTGAGGACTTATGTTCCACTTCCTTGAGGAAAAAGTCTCTATATCAGTTATTTAGAATTTTTCTACACTGAAGGCTTGTCTAGTCTCTCTTTTTTATTTATCTGATCATTATTTATTTCATTTATTTGATCACTACAGACTCATGGATTTGTATTTTATACTTCAGGTTATAATCTAAAACTATTTTGTTGTTCAAATTATTCGAGCTTTGGATCCTGAGTGCTCTTTTATAGTTAGTTGCTATTTTTCTTTGCCACACCTCTAACTGTGTTTTTTGAGCAGTTTCTTACTTGTCCAAACTATAATATGTCCCAGGATTATCTCATATGCTTCCTGCTCCAGTCCTAGAATCTGCCATTTCTCCAAGGATTCCTTGTTTTTTTTACTGAAGAATGGAATTAGAAACCAAAATCTAGACACCAAGTGTATTACTCCTTCTGGGCTATCTCTGCTGTCAGAACAAGGAAATATATGTGTGTTCACTAGATCATATATGTACATGTATCTATATATATTTCAATATGAAACCATCCATGTCTATATTAGGCTAAACATGAGTTCATACTAATTTCTTCAACTCTAGTCAATCACCATATGGATCATTCCAGTCTGCTTTTCTTGCTTGTCTATTTCTTGCTTGTCTACCTCCCATTCTAACAGTAAGAAACCTGACCCCCACCACCTGCCATTTACTTATTTAGTTATTTAATTCCAGTATACATGTATGTTTCCAGAACTGTTATCCCAGATCCTTGTGGAAAACAACTTTATCAATTAAATATGTGTTTATGTACAAATCCTTCTGTATTAAATTTTACAGATTTCATTCTTTACCAGTTACTCAGAGCAGTATATTTTCTTCCCACCCCCTTCACTGAGGTTGTTTTATACACTTATAATACATGTGCTTCTCTTGTCTCTGTATTACATCCTGGAATCCCCCAATGTTCTATTAAAAAAATGTGTATATTAAGGGTGCACTCCTCCTGCTGTAAAGTTATATCAAATTTAGCATTAAATTTATTTTTGTATTTCTATTTTTTCAGAGCATTGAAATGACTCTGGTTCAGACATAAAATGCTTGTAAAGAATAGTAGTTTTTAAATAGTTTCCCTTGCAATTTCAAGATATTTTTCAACAAATCTAAAAATTTGAAAGAGAAATAAAAGTAAAAAATGTTTCAAAGTTGCATCACTGACAATATGGAACAGCTGCTTGAATTTCTAATCATAAATATTAAAGTTAGTGGGGGATGGAATAAATAAGTTAATAAATATTAAATTTAAATTTAAAAAATCACCCAGAAATCATAAAAACCAATGACATTTTACTAATGTAGTGATAACTATACCTAATATACTAGGTACTAAATTCTAGTTAAATGGGAAATGAATAGTTTAGAATCAGAAACTTCATTCAATGCTGCTATAATCAAACTATACAGGTTAGATTGTTTATTTAATAGGATTTACCATGAGGCGATATGATACTGAATAAGTGCATTTTAGACCACTATAAGTACATTTATTATGTAAATTCACCTGGCATTGAACTGAGCAGGATACATGAATAGTAAAAGATAAAGCTTATTATAGAGTTTTTTATATGGAGAGCCCAAATTATTTCAAAGGTCACTATAGCATTACAACCTCTTAATCAATGGTATATGTGAAAGAAATTCAAATCATGCACAGTACACTTGAAAAATAAAGGGCTAAGTCCCTTAGTATGTATAGTTTGTATAAGCCAACAAGAAAAATACAAATAACCTCATAGAAAAGCAAAAACATGAAAAAGTTAATAAGAAATGAAATTTTAAATGGCTTTTAAAAGATTGTATTTATTTACTTGAGAGAGAGACAGAAAAAATGAGCAGGGGGTAGGAACAGAGGGAAAGGGACAAGCAGACTCCCCTCTGAGTAGGGAGCCCTACTGGGGCTCAATCCCAGGACCCTGGGATCATGACCTGAGCCAAAGGCAGGTGCTTAACTGACTGAGCCACCTAGGCACCCCTAAAATGGCTTTTAAACATAAAAAAGTTCAACATCATTTATAATATGAGAAATGCAAAACAAAACTCAATGAGAATGTTTACTTATTAAACTGCTTACCTAATTAGATTGATTAAATTGATAGATCAGATTGATGAAAATTAAAAATAATAATATATCATCAATGAGTAAGGGAAACAAATACTTTCATATGCTGTTATCTTGGAAAGACAATTTAATAATACCTATAATAATTTGATTCTTTTTCAGTTAGTAATTCTACATCTTGGAATACTATCTATAGATACTCACACAAGATCCCCAAAAGTGTGCACAGAAATATTCATTGTAACATTATTTGTATAACCAAAGACTAGACAAAAATCAAATGTTTATCAATAGGGTACTGGTAAAATAAATTATGGTACACTCACACACTATAAAGGTAGATATGTAAGGCATGAAATGCTTCTCAAAATACATAGCACCATACATTGCATGGAGCACAGGGTGTGGTGCATGAACAATCATTCCTGTAACACTGAAAAAATAAAATAAACATATTTGGGGCAAAAAATTAAAAAAATACATAGCACCATACAGTATAAATAACATGCTACAATTACTGGGAAAAGAAAAGGAAGAGAAGGAGAAAGTAGGAAGAGGGGTGAAATATATTTATAAGCCTGTTTATGAATGGAACATTCCTGGAAGAACACCCAAGGGACCGATAACAGTGGTTGTTTCTAGGAGTCATGAAAAGGGGAGATTTCCTTTCTGATTCCACTCTTACAGTATGTGATCGTTTATTACCAATGCACGCATTATTTTTTCTTACCTGAAAAAAAGTAGTTCTTTAAAAGATTAAGGAATATTATTCACAAAATGAACGACTACATACTTCAATTAACTACCGACTACGAATATAGCCAAGAAAGAGTTTGCTCTTTAAACACTTGTTTTTAAAACTTAGTTTAGTATAATCAGGAATTTAAATTACTTAAGCTATTGTGTAATGTCTAAAAGTAGAGAATAAGGGTGGGCTCAGTTTTTTATTGTGACTCTTGGGTTGTTTAGGGTTTTAACCATTAGCAATTTTTTTCCCATTCAAAGTAAAATGTGAACAAGAAAACATGTTCAAAGTTAAAAGAAGTTTAGGAGCCCCTCCAGGCTCAGCCAGTTAAGCCTCTGTCTTTGGCTCAGGGGATGATCCCAGAGTCCTAGAGTGGAGCCCAAGACAGGCTCCTTGCTTCTCTCTCTCCCTCAGCCTGCCTCTCCCCCCTGCTTTCACGTGCATGTGCGCACGCTCTCTCTCTCTCTGTCAAATAAATAAAATCTTTAAAAAAAAGTTTAATCTTAAATTGCACAAAAATGAAGTTCCCCTGTATGCACAAGCATTGGTTTTCCTGTGGCATTTTAAAATTTGGACACATGGGGGTGCCTAGGTGGCTCATTTGGTTAAGCATCTGCCTTTGGCTCAGGTCATGATCCTGGAGTCCCAGAATCAAGCCCCACATCAGGCTCCCTGCTCAGTGGGGAGTCTGCTTTCCCTTTGCCCTTCACCCAGCCCTTGTCTTCTCTCTTACCACCCCCATTCATGCTCTCTCACCACCCCCATTCATGCTCTCTGGCTCTTGCTTTTGCTCTCTCAAATAAATAACATCTTATAAAAATCTTATAAAATAAATAAAAATTGGACACATAAACAAATATATTTTTCTACAATGTCTATGTGTGTGCATGTGTGCTCTAACTCACAACCCCAAGATCAAGAGTCATGTGTTCTTCCAACTAAGCCAGGCATGCATGTCTAAGTATAAATTTTTAAAAATACTGATTTAAGCCATTCTTCCCACTTAGAGTGCCCTCTCATTTCTTTTCCAGCAATTCATATCCATTACTTCCTACATGAAAATTAAAAACTAGACCTCTTCCATAAAGTTCTTCTTGATTAACCAAATCCTACATTGAATAGATTTACATTCATTCATTCAACAAATATTTATTTGAAGCCTGGGATTTTTCAAGCATTGGGCATACAGTGAAGAAAATACTTATAGAGCCTACAGTCAGCAAAGGTAACATATTTTAAAAATAATAATTATTTCAATCAAATATTGGTCAGTGCCACAAAAGAAAGGTCTGTGAGAGGTGTAAGCATAAAAGAAGAATCCGTTGCCTAGGGAGGTGACAGAATGTCCTAGGGAGGACATTTCTGAGAAAGTGACAGTGAAGCTGCTATGGGAATGTGAGGTAGGAGTCAGCCAGCGGGAGAGCGGGGAGGAAAAGCATTCCAGGCAGAGAGAATGCCTGCTAGGGCAGTGAGGAGATTGGGGTGTTTGCCTAAAGGAAATAAGGCCAGTATAGCTGAGACATGTGGAGTAAAGGGGGAAGCAATATGTAACGAGGCTGGGGAAGCTGGCAGAGGCCTTGTAAGCCATGTTAAGTCATTTCTCTTACCCTAGCACCTCAGTCCTGATTTAGGTTATTTACTATAGCACATTTTCTTTATTAATATTATTGCTTTACTTTGAGAATGCTGATTTTGTCTTCTTAGGTAAATTATAAGATGCTAGAGGACAAAACTGTATCTAACTAAACGTAGGACATTGCTGTGTTTCTCAGTTACCTCATCTATAAAATGAGGATAACAACAATGCCCACCTTTATTTGTGAGAATTAAATAAGTTGATAGTTTTAAGTAAGTAAATGAATTAATGACACAAAACACTTAAGAAGAGTGACAGAAGTATTGTCAGTCAGATTAAATGTGTTAGGTATTATTTTTTATTGAATCATCCACATATCCTTGGGAAGAACAGCAGTTCTATGTATGATAGAACATATAGTACAGTGGGTACTAAAAGAGTCTACATGAAATGGGAAAGGAAATTTTAATCCCAGTCACTACGTTCCTTGCTACAATACTAGATACAACACAGGTTATATTGACATAACTTCTGTCTTTGGGGGGTTATTATCATGGACAGAATAAAAACATGAAACAAAGACCATAGTCTATGAGATTAAAATTAGCCTAGTCTCCCAAGATTCTCAGATCATTGCCACTTCCCACTCAGGGCCCATTTCCCCTTCTTTTTCCAGGTTAAAGAAGGTAGTTTTTCCTCAGATAGACCCTGACAATACTTGAACACCTCAAGAATTCCACCAATGAGGAAACTCTAATTCAAGTGGAATTCAAGGCCACTTGGTCTCACTAGACACCTGAAAAGCTCATCAGAAGCTAGGAAAGACGTTAATGTTGATGTTCTCTGTGGGTGGGAAAAGGCAAGGGCAAGACAAGGAAAGGGAACTATCAGATTTTCCTTTTTGGATGGGACTCTTCTGAAATCATAGACTTCCAGCCTTTAAGTGTAAGCTATTTATCAAGGATTGCTCATTGGCTTACTTTGAAGATCTCTAAGTAGCTGCAGCTTCAGATTTCCTTGGAAACATTTTCTTATAAGTAACAGTGTCGGGGGAGGGTAAACATTGTCTCCACATCACAGGAAAGATCAACTATTTTTCATAATTAAACTTTCTGATATTTCTACTGAAACATTATTTGCAAAAATACTGCCACAATTTCAGGATTTTATGGCAGCTTTTATTTTTCAGCCAAAAAGCAACATCTCTGCTAAAGTTGGTATTGACAATGTTGATGAGCAGGATTTTGTCTGGGAACAATTTTCCATGGATTTCTCTAATATATCTGCATGTCTTATGAAAAAGGCGCACTGACAGCTTTTGTTCTAGGCAATCTTTTCAAGGATGTTTGTACAGTGAACACCCTTGAAAGATAAAGGTGGTATCTTTTTCCAGAGCAAAGATTTGTTTCCTGAATAGGATAATCAAGATAATAGCTCTCTCTTTCTCTGGGACAAGGGTTGGGCAAGATTGCTAGCACAGAGGATCCCCTACTTAAGACGGTTCAATTTAAATGATTTTTCAATTTTATGGTCTCCCAATGCAGTGCACATTTAGTAGAAACTGTACTTCAAATTTTGAATCTGGATCTTTTCCTGGGCTAGCAATATGTGTTAGGGTATGATCCTCTCGTGATGGTGGGCAGGGCAGCAAGCCACATTTCCCAGTCAGCCATGTGATCATTAGGGTAAACAATCGATATAATCATTCTTATTCATACAACTATTGTTTTTCACTTCCAGTAAATTACATGGGATATTCCACACTTTATTGCAAAACAGGCTTTGTGTTAGATGATGGTGCCCAACTGCAAGCTAACGTAAGTGTTCTGAGCATATTTAAGGTGAACTAGGCCACGCTATGATGCCCTGTAGGTTAGGTGCATACATGCATTTTTGATTTATAATATTTTCGACTTAGATGGATTTATCAGGATTTAACCTCATCATAAATTGAGAAGGATCTATAATCCTCTTATAAGACTAAGGATTTCCAATCTTTGGTTTCCTCAACTGTGACACAAACTTACTATGTACACAGAGTCTACTTGGGCCACTCTGTACTGTCCCCATCAAACTTGGGGGCAAGGAGAATCAATGTGAACATGAATTTTATGACTCTTTCTGAGCCCTTGGTTTCTAACTCAGGAGTCTTGTGTCTTCTGCCAGCATCCATGAAGCTGCAATAATTTAATTTGTTGGCTTGCAAATAGGATAGAAATCTCAGACCTTTCAGTTCCTGACAAGCCAATGTGATTTTACTCAAGATTTCCCATAATTTTCTGGCTTTTGAAATGTTTCTAGACCTTGATTTTCAATAATGCTCAAAGCCCATTGAGCTGGGATACTTCATTAAAGGACCAGAAACATAGCTTATAATTAAATTTTAAATATCTTGTTGGATCTTTAAAATTATATTAAAAATAGATTAAATAAAAATGTTTTTACTTGTAGACTAAATATATGTATTTAATAATATAACTGCTTTGTTTCAAAATAATTTAATGTAGTATACAAAAAATGAATGTAAGATTAAAATAAGAAAGAAAAAGTTAAAAAAGGAAGAATATAAGAAATAAGTAAAATGGCTTTTTAACTTCTAACTTTAACTTTTTATCTGTATCACTTACCATACTTCAATCAACTAAATATGTGTGGTTATGCTTTACTTATAAGAAATAAGTAAAATGGCTTTTTTACTTTTCATCTGTATCACTTACCACACCTTCGATTAACTAAATGTGTGCTATTGTTTGCCTCATTTCTCACTTTCCTGCCATGCTCTGTGCTCCATGAAAGTGGGAATCAGGTTTGTCTTAGTCACTGGGAAAGCTATGTTACCTGACACACAGTAGATGTTTAACACAATTTTCTTTTTTCAAATAAAAGTCAAAAGGAAGAGGGAGTGGTAGGGGAAAGAATTATGATTAGCCTATTTGACTTTCTCACTAACAGAACCCTGAACAATGTTCCTGGTTGAAATAAACGACTTCCCAGCCTTCTTTGTAAACAAGAGATATAAATGCAAATTGTGGGACTGCCAAGAAAACAGGTTAGGCCCTTCATATTTTCTCCATCTTGGTCCTTGGAATATACATGATGACTAGAGTTCCAGTAGTCTTTGGATTATTAGAGGAAAACCAGAGATTCTCAGAGACTTCAGCTTTAATATTCTTGAGCTCCTGAATTAATGTCAGCAACTATCTATCTCCAGATTTTTCATCTCATGATCTAAGCCACAGTTAAGTAGGCTGTCTTTGATATTGTAATCAAATCTAACATTAATTAATACAGTCATGAAGTGAATGCCATGAATTTCTGTAAGTGGAATTATTATGCAACTATATTTCACTCAATTAGTGAGGGGAAGGTGGTTGGAAAAAGAGACATAAATTTATTAAGCATAAATCTAAAAAAAAAAATCATTGGATGTCCAAGCAAACACATCAAAAGAAAATAACTCTTACCAAAAATCAAAATGAGATTTCAACATCATCAAAAAATCATTAGTCTTAAATGTTGACTTGTTAAAAGTTAAAAGATTAAAAAAAAGTTAAAAGTTAATTTTTTAGTAAATACTATGTTTTCATACTCCAAATATTATCCTAAAAAACGTTTAATAAGGCAACATGTCACTTGTCATGGATTTACCACTTAATTTCTTGGACTCATCTTTTTTCTTCATCCTTTAGATTTTATCAGTTAGCAAGCCTTTGTGAAAATTCTCAGATTACACTTTTTCTCTCTATTTCCAGAAAAATAACCCTAGGCTAGGCTTCCATCTTCTAATCCATAATTACTATAATTGCTTTCTAAATGATCTTTCCAACTCCTCCTCCTCATTCATTTATCTCATTTCATTTCAAATCCTTCCATTTCATTATGCCAATTCTGTCTATAGAGCACTGACCATAGACTAATCATCACACTTATTTTACTCTTGTATGTCTTAGCTCCCTACTAAAAAGTAACATTGTGAGAAGATACTTTGCCCAAACTTTTCCATAGTTCTCAATCCTATCTTCACATTAGAATCCTCTCGAGAGCTTTAAAAAAAAAAAAAGCCAAAACAAAACTGATGTCTCAGTAGCTTTTAAAATCCCTACCTATCACCACCAATTAATGCTGGAAATACAATAGTAAACAAGCATTCAGAATAAATCTTATTCTCCAGTCACCTCAGTTTTATTCAAATGATTCCCTGAGTATGTGTGCACTCATACACACATGCATGCATACACACCTACAACCTTCCCTAAATGTAACTCACCATCTTCTGAGTTTGAAATCAAGCCCCACCTCCTTTGAGAATTATTCTTTGATGACAACTATCAACACCAATCTCCCTTTCTTCTAACTCCATTTGATATACCCACCAACACACAATGTCTTTAAGATCCTTTGGCTGTTATTTTTCTGTATCACACAATTAGCACCTCACTATATGCTGTCAAGCTCTCATCTATAAAACAAGCACAATGATCTACTTGACCTCAAAAGTCTCTTCCTTTGACTCTAACAATCTATGAATTTACAGTTTGTCTATCCTACCCAATTTAGCATTCATTACAGATCTTTTCCACTAATTATGTGATATTTATATATTTTCTGTTGCCAACTAAAGTACAGGTCTCTTAAAAGAACATGGTTTTATAGCTCTATGGTATATCCCTGCCCCTGGTACAATACTAGATGCTTACATGTACATAGATATCTTAAACCAGACTTATTATAGTATAAACAATGGAGAAAAGTAAAGGGAACTCCTTTTAGGAAGCATCTTTTTACAAATTAGGAGAGTGATCTTTGGAGAAAAATTGACTGGTTTACTCAACCAGCCCCTACACTTACCAGCTATGTAGTAACATTACTTAAGGGAGTTACTTAAGACTTAGTTTTCTTGGGGGGCCTGGTTGGCTCAGTCATTAAGCATCTGCTTTCAGCTCAGGTCATGATCCCAGGATTCTGGGATCAAACCCCACATCAAGCTCCCTGCTTGGCAGGAAGCCTGCTTCTCCTTTTCCCATTCCCTCTGCTTATGTTCCCTCTCTCACTGTGTGTCTCTCTGTCAAATAAATAAAATACTAAAAAAAAGACTTAGTTTTCTCATTTGTGAGAAAGAATTAATCGTACCTACTCATAGGTTGTTGCAAGGATTAATGATAATACATATATATAGAAATAGATATTACCTGGCATGTAACAAACATTTAATAAATGTTAATTATTATTGATTGGATAAAGGCAACAAAAAATTGAAATAGAAGATTAAAAGAATAAAATGGAGGGGAGGAGCAAAATGCCAGAGGAGTAGGAGACTTAAATATCATCAGGTCAGGAGTTCAGCTAGATAGTCATCAAACCATTCTGAATACTTACAAACTCAATAGGAGATTGAAGAGAAGAGAAGAGCAGCAATTCTAGGAACAGAAAAGCAACCACTTTCTGGAAGGTAGGATGGTCGGAGAAGTGAATCTGAGGTGATACATAGGAAGAGAGACCATGGGGGGAGGGGCCGGCTCCCGGCAAGCAGTAGAACAGTGGAGCACAAAACCAGAACTTTTAGAAGTGTGCTCCACTGAGGGACATCACTCCAGAGGCTAAGGCGGGGGGGGGGGGGTCCCCCTTGTGGGGACAGTATGGTCTCAGGACCCATGGGGTCACAGAAAGACCAGGGGTGTCTGGGTGTGGCAGAGCTCCCAGGTATCAGAGCGGGGAAGCTGGCTGCAGAGATAGAGCCGAGCAGTGGACTCTCAGCTCAGGGTTACCTTAGGTCATGATCCAAGACACAGTCGGGCCACTGCTCTTCGAGCAGGGACCCCACAAGTGGCAGACCCAGAGAGACCCCTGCTCCTTCTTCTTCTGGGAGGAGCAGCATGGGAGAACACAGCAGGAATTTGCTGGGTTTGGAGACTCCAAAAAGGGCCATGCACCAGAGATAGAATGCTCGGTCACAGGCTGGGTGAGCTCAGAGTGCAGCCAGACAGAAAGATGGGAGTGATTGACCGCTTTTCTCTGAGGGTTCACTGAGGAGTGGGGCCCCAAGCTCTCAGCTCCTCCAAGTCAGAGATTGGGAGGCCACCATTTTCATTCTCCTCCAAAGCTGTAGGGAAAGTGTTCAAGAAACAAAAGCTCCCGAGAGCAAACACAAGCAGATTACTTAGCCTGGACACTGGCAAGAGCAGTGCAATTCCACCTCTAGCAAGGACATTTGAGAACCACTGCAACAGGGCATTCCTCCAGAAGACTAGCAAGAACATCCAGCTAAGACCAAGTCAACCAATCAATGAGAACTGCAAAACTTCAGAGCTATGGGAATACAGCACATAGAATTCATGGCCTTTTCCCCATGATTCTTTAGTCTTTTAAAGTTAAATTTTTATTCTTATTTTTTTTTAATTTTTTCTCTTTCCTACTTTAATGTTTTTTTAACAATTTATCTTATCAATACCTTTTTAAAAACCTTTTTAACTTTACATTGTTATAGTCATATCCTATCCCTTCATTGTATTTAACCTCATTTTTTTGTATACATACAAGTTTTTCTTTCTTTAAAATTTTGGGAGGTAGTTTCTTCTAACAGACCAAAATACACCCACAATCAAGTGTGTGGCTCTGTTCTATTCACCAGAAAAAAAAAATATATATATATATATATTTTAATTTATCATTTAAAAAATTTTTTTACCTCCTTTTTTCTCCCCCCAGTTTCGGGTCTCTTCTGATTTGGTTAGTGCATATTTTTCTGGGGTCATTGTTACCTTTTAGTATTTTGTTCCCTCGTTCATCTATTCTTATCTGGACAAAATAGCAAGGTGGAAAAACTCACCTCAAGAAAAAAGAAAAAGAGGCAGTGCTGATGGGGTACCTGGATGGCTCAGTGGGTTAAGCCTCTGCCTTCAGCTCAGGTCATGATCTCAGGGTCCTGAGATCAAGCCTATCAGGCTCTCTGCTCAGCAGGGAGACTGCTTCCCCCTCTCCCTCTGCCTACCTCTCTGCCTACTTGTGATCTCTTTCTTTCAGTCAAATAAATAAATAAAATCTTAAAAAAAAAAAAAAAGAGGAAGTACCGATGGCTAGGGACCTAATCAATATGGACATTTGTAAGATGTCAGAAGTAGAGTTCAGAATGACAATTATCAGGGTGCTAGCTGGGCTTGAAAAATGCATGGAGGATACTAGAGAATCCCTTTCTGGAGAAATAAAAGAACTAACATCTAACCAAGTTGAAATCAAAAAATCTATTAATGAGGTGCAATCAAAAATGGAGCTCTTACTGCTAGGATAAATGAGGTAGAAGAGATAATTAGTGATACAGAAGACCAAATGATGGAGAAGCTGAGAAAAAGCAAGATAAGACCATATTATGAGCAACTATACACCAGCAAATTTGACAATCTAGAAGAAATGGATGTATTCCTAGAGACATATAAACTACCAAAACTGAACCAGGAAGAAATAGAAAACCTAAACAGACCCATAACCAATAAGGAGATTGAAGCAGTCATCAAAAATCTCACAACAAACAAGAACCTAGGGCCAGATGGCTTCCAAAGGAAATTCTACCAAACATTTAAAGAAGAATTAGTACCTATTCTCCTTAGAGAGAATATAGTACCTATATTTTTGTACCAAAAAATAGAAATGGAAAGGAAACTTCCAAACTCATTTTATGAGGCCAGCATTATCTTGATCCCAAAACCAGACAAAGACCCCATCAAAAAGGAGAATTACAGGCAAGATGGTGGAGAAGTAGGAGATCCTGTTGCAACCTTCCCCTAAAGTGAGCTGGATATCTACCAGAACACGCTGAACACCCATGAAATCAGCCTGAGGAGCAAGATTTTTTACTTCTGGATCTCTACGGGAGCAAAAGAGAGTATTGGAGAGGTAAAGCAAAGTGGGAACACTTGAACCAATATTGGTAGATAAACAAAAGGGGGAGGGAGCCACCAGAAGCGATCCAAGGACAGTAATACCCCAAAGGAAAGTGCCCAGTGGTTGGGGACCAGCATTAACTTAGCATCTGGTTAAAAACACTTAAAAATAGCAAAAGGTTCTGAGGAGCAACTACTGGAAGGAGATGGTCACAGGCATGGGCCTGGGCCCACGTTCCCAGGAAGGACACCACTCGCCTCAAAGAGAGACTGGTGGTGGTGGGGGGGGGGGTCCAATTCATGGTTCACAAACCTGCAGCTTTCAGCTTCTTGCACTATTTTGTGGGCGGGGCACAATCCTGCAAGTGCCTTAGAGAGTCTGGTGTGGTCTAGGAGCCTGCAGCTTTTCTCTGTGTCCAGCACTCTCTGGACTGAGTGCACACCTAACTGCAAGACATTCGTGGTCTGCAGCAGGGTCTGGGCACTCCCAGCCGGCCCCAGAGAGAACGCAGGTGGGTGACTTCATCTCGGGCAGGAATCTGAGCACACCCTGTGCGGGCCTGGAGCCCGGAGAGCACTCGCGGAGCCACTGAATGGTGGCTGGGGGTACGCACCACCTCTGACAGGCTGTGGTGTGAGCAGAATTTTGTGGAGGGGAGTGTGTGTTCTGGACCACCCACAGGGGAGCAGACTGAGGCTTCTCTGTAAGGCGGAGGTCTGGGTATGGGCAAATTCCTTGCTTGGACTCTCCAAAAAGGTGAAAAAGCAACAAAAGGCCAAAAACCTTCAGAGATCGAAAGACAGAGAAAGTGGTTTCCACAGAGCACAGCCCTTTGACTGGGGGGAAGGGTGACTCAACCCAAGCAAGATTGACTGGAAAACTATGTGGCAGGCCCCTCCCCCAGAAGACAAGTCAAAAAAAAAAAAAAAAAGGACAATAACCACAGGGTCCCCATAAAATTTTAAATCCCCAACATCAAGGGAAATCAATATATTAAGCTCCTGATAATACCCTCAAACCTGTATATTTCATAGATACAAGTTTTTTCTTTCTTATTTTCTTTCTATTTTTTTTATTCACGAATTTTCAAATTTCTTGTTTTTTTCTAAATTTTTTTAAACTACATAACATTACAACTAGAAGCTTAATACAATGATAAACCCAGGAAGACCTGAAATAACCTTCCTCACCCGCAAGGTTTATAACCAACATCCCATCTTATCCTTCTGTCAGTGTTTCTATGTATTTGCTTTTGTTCTGGTATTATATAAATCTTATTCTTGGGGTTCATTCTGACTAGGTTCTTTTATTTCTTGTCATTTACTTTTGTCAGTCTTTATGTTTGTTTGTGTTTGTTTACATACCTTATAAATCTTATTGTGGGGGCCCATTCTGGCTGGGATTTTTTCTTTTTCTCTCTCTTTTTTTATCTTTATTCTTTGTTTTTGGTAGTGATTCCCAATTGCTCCAAAACCTTCCACGGTGCACCCTGCCTGGATTGTGTGCAATATACCCAGCTATACATCCTCTCATCCACTTCTCAAAATGACTAGGAGGAGGAACAACCAACAGAAGAAAAACCCAGAGACTGTACCCTCTCCCTCAGAACTATTGGACATGGACATAAACAGTATGTCAGAGACGGAATTCAGGGTAACAATTATCCGGGCAATGGCTAGGATGGAGAAAAACATTAATGACAACATAGAATCTCTAAGGGCAGAAATGAGAACCAGTATAGCGGATGTAAAAAAAACGCTATCAGTGAGATCCAATCCAATCTAAAAAGTCTAACAGCTAGAGTTACAGAGACAGAGGATAGAATTAGTGATACAGAGGATAAAATGGTTGAGAAGAAAGGTCAGGAGGAGAGTTGGAGCAAACTGCTCAGGAATCATAAGAGACTTAAGGAAATAAATGCCATTAAACATTCATGTCAGAATTATTGGAATCCCAGAGGGGGTAGAGAAAGACAGAAGACTAGAAGATATACCTGACCAAATTCTGAATGAAAATTTCCCCAATCTGGGGAATGGAACAAGTGTTAGTGTCCTAGAGGCAGAAAGGACACTAGCCAAGATCAACAAGTCTAGAAAATCAGAGAGACACATCACTGTAAAATTTGCAAATTATAATCTTAGACAAGAATTTCTGCGGGCAGCTAGGGGGAAGAGATTCCTTATATACAGAGGAAGACCCATCAGAATAACGTCAGACCTGTCCA
>CM052815.1:23518070-23572286 GCA_028533885.1 Nasua narica | reverse complement strand
AAAAAAAAAAAAAAGAAGTTCTTTGAAAACTGTAGGCCCTCTCCTACTTGCAAAAGAAAAAAAAAAAAACACACTCTTACCATATAATCTAGAAATTGCACTCCTTGACATTTACCCAAAGGAGTCAAAAAGTTCTATGTACACAAAAATTTGCACACAGATGTTTATAGCAGCTTTATTTATAACTTCCCAAACTGGGAAGAACCAAGATGTTCTCAGTAGGTGAGGATAAACAAACTGTGATAGATGCGAATAATAGAATATTATTCAGCACTAAAAAGAAATGAGCAATCAAGTCATGAAGTTACACAGAGGAAACTTAAATGCATAATTTCAAGTGAATGAACCCAGTCTGAAAAGTCTACATACTGTATGAATCCAACTATATGACTTTCTGGAAAAGGCAAAACCATGGTGAGAGTAAAAAGATCAGGGGTTGCCATGGTTTAAGTTAAAGGGAGGGATGAATAGGCAGGGCACAGAGGGTGGTTAGGACAGTAAAACTATTCTGTTTGATAGATACTATAATGGCAGATACATATCATTATTCATTTGTCCAAACTCATAGAATTTGCAACACCAAGAGTGAACACTAATGTAAACTACAGACTCTGGGTTAGATGTGTCAGTTTAGGTTCATCAACTGTAGCAAATTTACCATTCTAAGGGAATATGTTGATAATGGGGAGGTTATATATATGTGGGGACAGAGGGTATATGGGAAATCTGTACTTTCAATTTTGTTGTGAACCTAAAGCCACTGTAAATAATAAAATCTATTTTAAAGACCTTAAGTGTGGATGGAGAAAATCAGTGGCATATGTAATCCTAAAGAACATACAACCCCCAATTCACTTATTTTTTACTTCAGAATTTTTTATGGGGTGACATCATTTTATGCCAAGATTATATTCCAAGAAAAGTCCAAATTACAGCAAAAGGGGGAATTATTTTCATAAAAATTAATATATTACTTATAAAAATTGTTACAAGCTTTTTGAATAACAATCATTCTTAGTTTTAAGGTGTTGATTCTGGGTTTGCGAGATCATGCACACATTACTGGTATTGCCCCTGTGGTGAATACCCAAGTATAGTCCCTGACCAAAGTTAGGTAAAGGATGAGGACAAAGTTGAAGGAAGACTTAAAGAGCTGCAACCCCCAATTCATATCCAGGAGACAGGTCCATAGGAAGTATGAGAACATGATGTTTCTAAAGGTCTGAAGGTCTTCGCTTTTTTTTCCAAAATAATAAAGAAGTGTCAGTTTCTCTCTACTGTAAATCTTAGTTCTAAGAATCCCATAGCTCACATAAGCACAATATAACTACAAAATGCAGTGATTTATACCAAAATGTATCAAAATAAATAAACATGTCAGTGCAAAAGGGAACAACATAGAACTCTATTGATTTTTTTAAATAAATGTGGCTTTATAAAATATTTATATAGTGCCCAGTCCATCCCCCAGATCTTAACACTTGCCTTTTCACTAGAGTAGGCCAAGCAGCGACTCGTTCTGTTTCTGAAATCATAGGGACAGTTTACAGCCACTGGCTATAAACTGAGGCACCTGTATAACAACTGCTCCAGCTTCCCCATGCCATCATGGCATGGCCTGATAGAGCCTCCTTGCCAGGCCTAAATGTAGACTTCTCACTCCTACCCAGTTGCTACCCTGTTGATGATGAGGTACAGGATCCCACAGGAACCTGTTGGGTGCTCTCATATGTATAACTTAGAAGTCTGGGAGACTTACTGCTCTACAGTGCTAACATCTGACCAATGGGAAAGAAAGTCATTGGATAATTTCTTCCCTCTCTCTCCTACAGAACTGATCATTCTGAGATGCAGTTCCTGCTCAAAAAATTGAGGAGTCACACTTAGCGGTTGCCAGCTCTTAACACATTTTTGCATGGACTCTTCCTCCAACTCTGCTTCCTCTTACCCATTACTTCTACTCCTGAAATTATCGTCACTAATAAAATAATAGCACAGAAGTCCTCTCCCTCATGTTTTGTTTCCATGCAATTTGACCAAAGAGTAATTAAATTAAAAATCCAATTAAAAGATAGTTTTAAAAGAACAAAACATATCTTTGAAAACTTAAAAACACATTTCTAAATAAATTGTGGGATAAAGGAACATCACAATCAACTTTACAAAATATTTAGAACCAAACCACAATGAAAATACTATACAATAGTGTGCTGCTAAATATTTTAATAATCAGCTTTCTGGCAAGAAAAAAAAAAACACAAAAAAAAACCCTGACTCTTAGTGCTTGCCAATTTCTGTGGTCAAATATTCCCATCACGGCCAATTTCAAGGTACATAACATAAATGTCGAGTTGGGAAGAGATGCATACAATCAGCTCTTGTGAGCACTATGAGTCAACACTTAACCAACTGAGCCACCCAGGTGCCCCCACAATACAATAAATCTAAATAAAGCAAAAATCCATGAAATAGAAAAACAAAGAAACATAGAAAGGACCAAAAAAACTAGACTAAATCTTTGGGAGGAAAATAGCAAAATAAATTACACTCTGTAAATATTGGTCAAGGAAAAGAAAAGTCATAAATTAAAAAGTATTAGGAATGAAAAAGAAGACATTATAAAACAGTGTAGCAACTTAAAAGTTGTAAGCACATAGTACTAATTTATACACCAACAAATATAAAAATTTACCAGAAATGGTAATTTTTTAGAATATAAATTACAAAAAATATTCAAGAAGCATTAAAAAATCTGGAAAAAACAATTTTAAAAATTGAATTACTAAGCAAATGTCTCCTTCTATAACAGATAACTGTTCCAATAGTTTCACACGGTAGTTTTTATAAACCTGTAAGGAACAGATTACACAGACAGAGATTTCATTGATAAGAAGATAATAGTTGCCATCAAACACCTGCAGCAAACATCTTTTTATTTATTTATTTTTAAGGATTTTATTTATTTGACAGAGAGACACACAGAAAGAGAGAGAATACAAGCAGGGGGAGTGGAAGAAGGAGAAGCAGGCTTCCCGCTGAGCTCGGAGCCCAACGAGGGGCTCAATTCCAGGACCCTGGGATCACGACCTAAGCCAAAGGCAGACGCTTAACAGCTGAGCTATCCAGGCACCCCAGCAAACATCATTTTAATGAATAATATCATTTTAAGGTCAACTGATTAAAAATCTTAATTCCATATATAACCTTAATTCCCTTTGCCATATAATGTAGCATATTCACAGGTTCTGCAGATTAGAACATAAACATCTTTGAAGGCCATTCTTTTGCCTACCTCGATCTTATAAATCTTTTGTTAAATTTCTTCTTAGGAACTTTCTAGAATTTGCTGTTTTTAGACAAATTTTTTCTAAAACATTTTCTAATTGTTACTAACAGTATACAGAAAACCTACTGGTTTTGACATATATATCTGAGTTATCATTCTGAAGGCACCGGCAAATTGAGGTCCTTCATTTTTCTAGTATTTTGGGAAATTCTCATTTTTTCAGATACTGAGATTAAACTTTCCCCCAAATACAATCTATAAATGTAGTGCAGTTATAATCAACAAAACAAAATTTTTCAGAGAATTTCATAAGCTGATTTGTGGAAGAGAAAATAGTCAAAAATATGAAAGATAGCTTTAAAGAAAAAAGGAGAAAGGAGAGAATGGGTACTTGCTCTAGCAAATATCAAGACTTATTATAAAATTATAATTGTGATATAATAAAATATTATAAAATTGTAATATTATAAAAATATAATTATAATTGAGAAAATATGGAATTGACACAAAGCCTAAAAAATAGAATGGAATAGGGGCCTCTGGGTGGCTCAGTCAGTTAAGTGTCTGATTTTGGCTCACATCATGATCTCGGGGTCCTGGGATTGAGCCCTCATGGGGCTCCACATTTAGCAGGAAGTCTGCTTGTTCCTCTCCCTCTCCCTTTGCTCCTCCCCCCACTCATGCTCTCTCTCTTTCTCAAATAAATATATAAAATCTTTAAAAAAAAATGGAACAGAAAAAAGAAGCCAAGAAGAGACTCACATATATGAAAACTTGATATATGACAAAGATGGCATTATAATCTACTGTGAATAAATATATCATAACAATAATAAGTGTTGCAAACATCATGCCTTTTCATATGGAAAACTAATGGTCCTGTATAGTGCATCACAAATTTCGGATTGATAAAAGGTTTAAACATTATAGCAAAACTTTAATGGAGAAAATATAGAATGTCTTTATGGCCTTGGAGATAATTGGACATGCATGGGAGAAGATATTTGATTTGCAATGTAAGGATTAGGATACAGAATATATGAAGAACTACAATTTAAGAGTAAAAGATCAAATATCCCAACAGGAAAATAGGTAAAATATACAGAAATTAAGAAAAAAAGTCAATGGACCAGAAGTATATGAAAATAAACGCACAAATAACAAAAGAAATGCAAGTTTTTTAAAGATAAAGTAAACCACTGTCATACTATTTTACACCCATATTACCAAAATATAAATGGTTCCCCCCAAAAAAGATTTTTCCCTTTATGTTACAGTTTGTTCATTGTTGTAAATTTCATTTCACGTAAAAGAAAGCATTATAAAGAATTTATTATAAAAAGGGGGCCTAAATATTTTTAAAATGGGATGTGAATAGATTGAAAGCTTCTCCACAAGCCAATCAAATAGTTTATTTAAAAGGTAAAAATAAGGGCGCCTGGGTGGTTCAGTTGGTTAAGCAACTGCCTTCAGCTCGGGTCGTGATCCCGGAGTCCCGGGATCGAGTCCCATGTCGGACTCCCGGCTCTGCGGGAAGTCTGCTTCTCCCTCTGACTTCTCCCCTCTCATTCTCAGTCTCTCGCTCTCTAATAAATAAATAAAAATCTTTAAAAAAAAAAAAAAAGGTAAAAATAACTAATATTTCTCAACTTTGTTGAGACTTCAAATTCAGTCGTGCCGGTTCAGCTCTACCAGGCAGAGGCAGCGCTCACAATGCTCTCAGTGGACTTGGAATTCTGACCCAGTGGTGCATCACTACAGGTACTGTCCTATCTATGAAAGCTTCCTCTTAATTCAGCAGCCCCCTCAGTCATACTGTGGAACCCCTGGGTTGGAAGAATCATAAGCCATATATAAAGATAATCATTGGATTATTTTTGCTTGACTGGAACAGGCCTCAGTAAACTAGTCTGTGGCCCAAATGCAACCTGTCCCCTATTTTTGTAAATAAAGGTTTTTTTAGAACACAACCATTCATTTACATATTGTCTATAGCTGTTTTCACGGTACAACAGTAGAGTTAGGCAATTGCAGTAGAGATTGTATAATGTGCAACCCCCAAAATATTACTACCTGAATTTCCCAGAAAAGGTTTGTAGACTCTTGGTCTAGAATAAAATAACCTTTTGCCTTCTAAATAAGCATACTGTAAACATACTTAAGAAGTTAGGTTTGGATTTCTAGGATAAGAATTAGCAGGGTGTTATTTCCACGGTTAATTTTGCTGAATCAAAACAAAGCAAAGGCACTCCATCTACTTCTTTTAAGCCCAATTCTTATTCCTTTGGCCAAAGAAGAGTAGAAGTAGGTATTACTGGTTTCATGAATGCAATATTAATTCTACCACAAGAATTTGAATAGTATTTTTTTAAAGATTTTTATTTATTTATTTGACAGAGAGAGAAAGATCACAAGTAGGCAGAGGCAGGCAGAGAGAGGGGGAAGCAGGCTCCCTGCAGAGCAGAGAGCCTGATGTGGGGCTAGATCCCAGGACCCTGAGATTATGACCTGAACGGAAGGCAGAGGCTTTAACCCACTGAGCCACCCAGGCGCCCCAAGAATTTGAATAGTATTTTAAAACATACTTATAGTCTATCCTGCTAGGCTTACACTTAAATATTCCCAATCACTACCATTCATCTTACCCCTCTTAGTCATAACAATATAGAGTTGCCGTATTTACAAATAAAAAATTAAAAAGTTTGTTAAATTTCAACTTCAGATAAACACTGAATAATTTTAATGTAAGTATGTCCCATGCAATATTTGGGACATGCTTCTTATTCTAAAAAATTGCTTATTGCTTATCTAAAATTCAAATTTAACTGGATGCCCCATAATTTATCTGATAATCCTACTACTATCCCAAAAGCTGAACCTGACCCCTCTATTGCTGTCTATGAACATTCCTGGGACAGATGAATTTTAGATAACTTTAACCAAACTTTTAGAATATACACTTACCTCTACCTTAAAGGCATATGGATAAAGAATCATCAATGGATGTTAAAGCCACTAGGTAAGGGGCACCTGGGTGGCTTAGTGGGTTAAGGCCTCTGTCTTCGGCTCGGGTCATGATCTCGGGGTTCCTGGGATCGAGCCCCACATCGGGCTCTCTGCTCAGCGGGGAGCCTGCTTCCCCCTCTCTCTCTGCCTGCCTCTCTGCCTGCTTGTGATCTCTCTGTGTCGAATGAATAAATAAAATCTTTAAAAAAAAAAAAAGCCACTAGGTAAAAAGTTTATAGGAAATTGCATATATTCATATATTCAAGTATGATGATGCTACTCACAGGGGAAAAATATAACTGTTCAATATTTCCTCATATTTCCTCAATATTTCCATTGCTGAAAATGGGATGAGCAAACATTAAGTGGCCACAATATGAGACAAAGTGAAATTCAGAGCATTTTTGCCAAAATGTTTAACTTGAATCTATCCAAGCCCTTAGATAAGGGAATCTAATGAAGTCCATGGATTTCTAAGAGGTCTGTGAATAGAATTTAGGGTGTTCCAATTATTGGATGGGGAAAAGGTGAAGTCTCTAACTTCTAATTAAAATTTAACATTTCTTTTCATTACAAATGTAGACAACAGATAACAATATCTGGGACTTTTGTCAATAGGAGAAATCACAGATATTTTTATAAAACCTTACAGTTGTATACACACACACACACACACACACACAGTTTACACTCATCTTTGAAATAGAATACGGTGGAGGCAGAATTTTGTTTACATTTACTAAAATGTTTCAATTAACAAAATCCTACATTCCAAAAGACTTAGAATACATACTTTAATACCTATTGCAATGAAAGGCAGTATAGTATGGCATGCCTTGGGAAATTACTTAACCCTTCTGTGCCTCTTTCCTCATTTGCACAATGGGGTTATAATAAAACCTGTTGGATAGGGTTGTTGTAAAGATTAAGAGAGACAGGGCGCCTGGGTGGCTCAGTTGGTTGGGCAACTGCCTTCAGCTCAGGTCGTGATCCTGGAGTCCTGGGATTGAGTCCCGCATCGGGCTCCCAGCTCCACAGGGAGTCTGCTTCTCCCTCTGACCTTCTCCCCTCTCATGCTCTCTCTCACTGTCTCTATCTCAAATAAATAAATAAAATCTTTTAAAAAAAAAGATTAAGAGAGACAACATGTAAAACCTTTTAGATGTGTGAATAGCACATAATAATCAGCATAAGGTATTTGTTATTAAAACCAAATATTATAATTCTGATTATAAAATGTACAAAGCAGAAAACTAAGCTAGAAAGTTAAACCATGTATACTTTTTTGATAATTTTTTTCTTCCCAACTGGAAATTGTGCCATAAATAAGTTATTGGTTGAGCCATACTATATGTAGTCAAACAACCCACCTACATCTGTTCTCAGAAATTGAATGCTTTTCTCTATTACAATGGATGAATTCTCTATTCTCCTGAAATTATACAATTGGTCTTTTGCAAAAAACAACAGAAACAAACAAAAAAACTTTAAAAAATTGGTCATTTACATCATCAATTTCTTTACTTTATCTGCTTGTTTCCATTAGCATGCAAACATGTCTTAATCAATTCACTTTAAAAAATCCCTCCACTTGCCATCTAAGCAACCAACCACTCAGTCCCTTCCATGTTTTTACTCTGCTTACTGCAACATTCTTTTAAAAAGTTATCTTATACTTCCTGTCTCCTTTTTTTGTTTAATTTATTTATATGAGAGAGAGAATGAGACAAAGAGCACAAGCAGAGGGAGCAGCAGAGGGAAAGGGAGAAGCAGACTCCCCACCAAGCAGGAAGCCCAATGTGGACTCGATCCTAGGACCCCAAGACCATGACCTAAGCCAAAGGCAGATGCCCAACTGACTGAGCCACTCAAGTGCCCCATATTCCTGTCTCCTTTTTCCTACCTCCATCAATTCTCTCAAATCTGATTTTCATCTCTACCACACCATTCAAAAGTTTCTTATCACGGTCACTTACTGACATCTTGTCAAGGCCAATGATAAGTCTCCATTGTTCTCCAATTTTAATCTTCAGCAGCATTTGATATATTTATTCCCTCCTTCTTATAACATTTACTTCTCTGAACTCTGTGCCTTAACAATTACCTGTTTCTTTTCAGCTCCTTTAGTTCATCTTTCCTTAACCAGGCCTCTGGACATTGGATGATCCCAAATTCTGTCATCCGCCTTTCCCTACCTACTCTCCCATCTTTGGTAATCTCAACCATTATCACAGTTTTAAATACTATCTACATACTAATAGTTATCAAACTTGTATCCCTCACCCAGACCTCTTCACTTGTATATCTAATTGCCTACTCAACATCTCCATTTAACTATCTAATGGCACATAGGTCTTCCCTCACCTCAGTCTTCCCCACTTCAGTAAATGGGGCCAAGATTTTGGGTTTAGACCAAATAAGACACATCCTCCATTCTTGTTTCTCCTTAACACCCGAAGTCTAATTCAACACTATATTTTGTCAGGTCTATTTCCAATATATATCCCGAATCTTATTATTTCTCATATTTCCACTCTTCCAACTCTACAGCATAGTCTATACAAATCAATTTCTGCCAAATACTTGAGCTGCTTCCTAAGTAGTTCATATTTCTCCTACAGTCCTTCTTCCACACAGGAGTCAGCATTCATCTCCAAGATCAAAATTTCCCAATATCCATTTAACTGGTCCAGTGTGGTCCAGACAGACTCTGGTGGGCTGTGCAGTGGGCAGGTGTGTGGGGGCGGGGGCGGCAGGACATGGTGCAGGCAGGTCCAGCACTCCTGATTCTCCCTCCAAAGCAATAGGACTGCATTGCTGCTCACTCTCCGTACAGCATGCTCTGCACCCAGTAGGACAGGGAGGGGGGCGGGTGCCGTGGGGTGAGAGGTGCCTGCTATTTATAATGTCGAATTTCTGCAAAATAAACTATATTTGCAAATCCAAAAAAAAATCCCCCAATATCTTCCAAAAGTAAAATATGAACTCCTTACCATGCTTCATAAAATTCTCCATGATCTCCCCCTCAGTCATCATACTCAAACCACAATGACCTTATTTCTTCTGTCCCTTAAATGTACCACTCTTTCTTATTTCAGGACCTTTGCAATTGCTTTTCTTTCTTACGAAGCTCTCCCACCACATGTTCAAATGACTGGATCTTTCTCACCGTTTAGGGCACCACTCAAATATCACTTCTGATTTTTGATATTTGATAAGTTGATAAGTTGCCTTATCAACAAAAATCAACCCCCTTGCTGTTTTCTGAAACAATATCCTACCTTCATGTCCTTGATAGTAAGTACCTGAGATTAATAGTACCTGAAATTATCTTGTTTATTCATTTGCTTATGTTTTATTTTTCTTTCTCCCCTTTAAGCTCTTTAAGGCAAGAACTCAGTTTGTATATCTCTAAATTCTACAATTCCTAGTGTGCTTGGAAGATAGTAGGTACTCAAATAAATACGTGTAATTGAATCTGAAATTTAAAGTCAGGGAAACTTGACATTCAAATGGATACTTGGAAATTCAGAGTTTGAATTTAAGCAAGTAGTAATTGTAGAAATACAAAATTTTCAGTCCCTGGCAAAGAGGTAGGTATAAACAATATTGTTCTAAGAAAATATACTTGGGGGGCATCTGAGTGGCTCAGTGGGTTAAAGCCTCTGCCTTCGGCTCTGGTCATGATCTCAGGGTCCTGGGATCAAGCCCTGCATCACATTGGGCTCTCTGCTCAGCAAGAAGCCTGCTTCCCGGGGCACCTGGGTGGCTCAGTGGGTTAAAAGCCTCTGCCTTCAACTCGGGTCATGGTCTCGGGGTCCTGGGATCGAGCCCCGCGTCGGACTCTCTGCTCAGTGGGGAGCCTGCTTCCCCCTCTCTCTCTGCCTGCCTCTCCGCCTACTTGTGATCCCTCTCTCTCTGTCAAATAAATAAATAATATATTAAAGAAGCCTGCTTCCCCCTCCCTCTGCCTGCCTGTGATCTCTCTCTGTCAAATAAATAAACAAAATCTTTAAAAAAAAGAAAATATACTTGGGGGGGAAAGGGTAGAAATTCTTAAAAAGGAGAACTCAGATGAATGGTCTGAAAGAAGTAAAACCAGAAGAGTTCTCAAAAACCAGATGGCTTTTCAAAGTAATTAAATACTGGCAAGTATTACAGAAAAAATAACGTGGACAGAAAAAAGTCAGTGATTTTAGTAACTAAGGGGCATTATTACCCTTTTCAACATTTAGTAAATTAACTGTGTTAAAAAGATTAAAGAATAAACAAATGAAATCTAAAGTTCTGGAACATCTGTAGTGTGTGGTTGACATATTTCAGAGGGGCAGCTCTTGCATAGTGGGTTTCAGTCAGAGGTAACTGAGGCAAGAGTCACTGAGTCTACTTGTGGTAAAAGTCAGTTAAGGGATTGAGCAATGACTATGTGGTGAGAAACTTAAAGCAAAGAATTAAAATTCTTCTTCTGAGTTCTTTAGCAACAAAAATATAACACTGGGAAGATTTGTCAAGGGAATAGAAGAGTTATAGGAGGATTTCTGCTAGGACAGAGGAATAAGCATAAAGGGGAAAGAAGCCAAAGTAAAGTTCAAGAAAGGGGGAAGGTCCACCCAAGATAATGGAATGGAATAGGACCAGAGAAAACAAATGCAGGGTTAGATTATCAGTGAGGAAGGAGTTAGCCTAGCAACCATTCTTCCTCCTTTTGCTTTTATTATTAATCAATGAGCAAAAATAAATGTCTTCCAGTGTCTGTCACACTGGCGGTGCTCAATAAATCTTAGTCTAACCCCACATCCATGCCCATATTTTTCTCACCAGAATTCAATCATCTGTGAAGTATATGTGAGAATTTAGTGTGCTAGTTCCTCAGGCTGCCAGAACTTGATTTTCTCAGCTTTTCTTCTTTTTTTAATTTTATTTTATTTTTAAGTAAACTCTACCCCCAACATGGGGCTCAAACTCACAATCCCAAGATCAAGAGTCACATACTCTACCAACTGAGCCAGTCAGGCACCCCTCTCAGCTTTTCTTCAATGATCCAAACCAGGACCCTTCTTGGCAAAGATAAGGTGTTTTTTCAGTGGTAAACCCTTTTATATGGCTGAAAACACCATGCCACTCACCACCAACTGTTCCCATTTCTAAGAAGTACTACCTTAATGTATAAAGCTCAAGGTAAATACTAGAGAAACATAGCTAGCATTTATTGAGTTCCTACTGTGGAGTTCAAAATGCACCAAGCACTATTCCTAGCCCTTTGTATATTAATTATATTAATTATAAGATTTTTTTAATCATTAATACTCATAGAATCCTATAAGTATTCTCATTTAGTAAGTATCCCCAGGTAGAGAGGTTATCTTATTTAGTATTACAGTGAGAGGCCGAGTAGTGATTTGAACCCAGGAAGTCTGCCTCTTAACCTCTGGATTCTACTGCCTTCCTGAGCCATGAAAGGATAAATATCTCCATTGCCTTGGAATCTGCTCGTTTGCCATAAGCACACAAGATGCATAAATTCTCAGGAAAACTATTTTTCTTTTTTTTTTTTTTTTAGGAAAACTATTTTTCAAAAGCTATTTCAGAAAACATTTATGGATTTTAAACTCTAGACAAAGTAATTTTTCTCATTTATAGATTATCATCCTCCATGACTCAACATGCATACTCAAGAGTCCATTTTTATCAATCAGACTGAGCTGGGCGGGAACCCGAGCTGGACTGCCCTCACATGCTCAAGCTTTCATGTTTCTCACAGGGCATTATTCAAATTATCCAAACAATAAAAATCTACCAATCTGTGATAATTTTAATGATGAATATATGATATCTTGACTGACTAGACTAGTATTTAATCATTCTTTTTATTAAAGACCATCTATGTTAATCAGAAACAAATACTTATAGACACACAATTGAATCCCCCAAATCAATGGCTATAATCCACATTGGCTACTACCTAAATTGTTTAATTATTTCCCCTACTTCCCCATCTTACTTGAACTATTTTAAGTTGTGAAGCTTTGGGATTTAAGAGTTAATTTCAATATAAGATGAATTAAACATGTTCCTGGATCAAGATTAGATGAGTTAATTACTTACAGACTAGCCTAGATACTTTGTTCTCTGATCAGAAAAAACCCAAATGGAATAATCATTTTCAAGGCCTCTGATACAAGCTATCAATGGTGCAGTTTTCCTTTTTTGCGTTTTCTGCTATAGGAATTCATAATGTAGAGCTTGCATTCAGTCATACTTAAAATTCGATATACGGTGTTACGGAATACCTAATCTTCCAGAGCAATTCATTTATGAGCTTAAAAAAGAGCTAACACAAGTAATATTTTTTAAAGTTCTACCCCACAAATAAATGAATTAATTTTTATAAAAGAATTTATAGCTTTTATACTCCTAGCATGACTACAAAAATAAGTTCTATATAAATTAAAGACTTAAGGGCCGCCTGGGTGGCTCGGTGGGTTAAAGCTTCTGCCTTCGGCTCAGGTCATGATCTCAGGGTCCTGGGATCAAGCCCGGCATCGGGCTCTCTGCTTGGCGGGGAGCCTGCTTCCCCCTCTCTCTTTGCCTGCCTCTCTGCCTACTTGTGATCTCTCTCTCTCTCTCTCTCTCTGTCAAATAAATAAAAAATATTAAAAGAAAAAGAATATAGATCTTTTACCTCTCTGGTTAGGTTTACTCCTACGTTTCTTATGGTTTTTGGTGCAATTGTAAATGGCATTGATTCCTTGATTTCTCTTTCTGCTGCTTCATTATTGGTGTATAGAAATGAAACAGATGTCCATACATTGATTTTGTATCCCACAACATTACTGAATTTGTGTATCAGTTCTAGCAATTTTTTGGTGGAGTCTTCTGGGCTTTCTATCTATAGTCTCATGTCATCTGCAAATAGTTTGCAAAGAGTCAAAAAGTTTGACTCTTCCTTGCTGACTTGGATGCTTTTTCTTTCTTTTTGTTGTCTGATTATTGTGGCTAGGACTTCCAGTACTATGTTAAATAACAATGATGAGAGTGGATATCCCTGTCTTGTTTCTGACCATAGAGGAAAACTAGGAGGAAAATATTCTTATACTCTCAGAATGTGAAAATTTTGCTTAGCATGGTACAAAACTAGGAAACTATTCTTTAAAAAGTGACAGCTGATTAAATAGAAATTTAACCACGATGTGACAAAGGATACTAGAAAATCTAAAAGATAAATTACAGATAGGGAGAAATGTATTATATTTCTGTACGGTAAAGAATTTAAATACACTTAACCCATAAAGAATGTTCACAACTCAAAAACAGAAGGTGAACATAGCTAATTGGGCAAAGTTATGAGTGGATAAATTACAAAAGAAATACAAGTAACAAATAAGCATACAGAAATAATTTAATTTCACTTACTAATCAATCAACAGGTTTGTTTAAGTGAGATCATTTTTTAATCCATCAGGCTGACAGAGGTGAATAGAAGTGAGAATGTAGGGAATGGCACATTAATTCATCTTTGGATACATTGTAGGCAGGCTTAACCTCCTTGTTGAGCTATTAGGTACTATCTGGGGGAAAATTAAATGTGGATATTATTTGTCACAATAATTCTAATTCTAGGAGATCATACTCAGTATGACTATAAGTGTGCTTCCTTCATCACCTCCTTTCTCTTTCTCCTCCTCCAGCTCTTTAGTTTGATGCTTCTCCTTTTCTGCCAGGACAGTGATTTACTGTCCTCCAGGGAAAGCATGCAGTTCTTTGGTCACTTCACCGGAGGCAGAGTGGATAAGTTTAATTCAGGGGCCATTTTAGCCTCGTGTTAAAACCATCTGCTCAAATTTAGCCTAATCAATAGCAAAATAGAGACTGTATTTTAATTCCTGCCTGGCTCCTGAGTCTACTTATCAAATCATAGAATTAAGTATTTATCAATATCTAAAGGAGGAATTTATTAGATCCCCAAAAACCTAACATAATAGAACACATATGGCCATGAAAAGAAGTCATGTACTAAAGTGGAAAGAGGCTTATACTATAGTAAACAATAAAACAATTACAGAATATTACTTAAAAAAAGAAAGAATGTATTTATCTTTTTGTGTGTATACATATATATATGTATATATATGAATATGCCTAAAATGTTATTAACAGCAGTTATGTCTGTGGACTGGTTTTGATTGGCAGACTATCATTTTATACTTTATAAATTTCTGTAATCTTACAGATTATTTATTCACTTATAGGACAATTGCTACATTTAAAAAATGAATGAAAAACAGTAATTCATGTGAAAAAGAAGAGCTGTTTTTATTAAAATAGGGTGACGGGGTGACCACATGGGGCCTTGAGTCTTTCATTTCACTATAGCAAACATGTCTCCATAATGAGAAATGTGTGCATATATAATCCCCTATTAAAAAATAAGGTCATTTGCACATGGATTTACTGAGGTGAAAATCCTGGAACAATGGTTAATATTTTAACTATAAGAAACTTTGTTGATGAGGTATAAGATAGTCAACAAAAATAACGACTAAATTTCACAATAAAAGTATAAAAACAGATTTAAACATTTAAAATAGTAGAGTTTAATGCTAAAGTTAGTTTTTAAGAGTCACATCCATTGTGCTTCACAGGACCAGAAACCTGGGGGATTAACAAAAGGCAGGATATTGGTTAAGACTGTCAGTCTATAGGGAGGGGAGGTACCTTCTGACCACACCCTCACTGAGAATTATGCAGATCAGAGAGAGCTATACAGGCTCTGATTTCCCCCCAAGGATTGATGAATAAGTACAAAATAATAGGAAGTGACAGTAAACAGATGACTGAGGTCTAGTTTAATGTCATTTAAAGAGACAATATACCTTAAATTGATCTTCATAAATTACAGGTTACAAATAAAGAACAGAAATGTGTTTTTATCATTTTAGTTTACTAATATAAATTTCCTTGGGAAGGAAAGGAGATTATTGGCTATATAATATAGTTATACTTAAAAGCTATGTTAATTTAGGGTAATTTGTTTCTTACCTTCAGTAATTTAACTAATACCAGAAATATATTATTGTAAACACTTAAGAAATTATAAAGATGAAAATTTATATATATAAAATATTTTTAAATAATCATGTCATATAAATAAAAGTTAAGCAAGAGGTTTTAATAGTTATATATTTAACTAATGACTACCAATGAATATGAATAACTTCTTTCATCAAATCCATGTCCAAAATCCCACATTTAAAAAAATAAATTTGTCTAACGCAAATTCAAACATGTCCAAACAACTAAAATATGAATTTTTGTTCAGTACTAGTAATCTAGAGATTATATTATGTGTGTATATTTATATGATATATATACATAATACATGTTGTATGTACATGTACTCACAAAATCCCCAATTAGCCAAACTGTTTTGATCTTTTTTTTTATCTTCCATTTTAAACTCATCAGCCACTTCTCTGCCTATAAATGGAGGCAGTAAATCTCCTTAGAGCAAGACTTTTTCTGTTCTGGAAAGAAGCTTTGGAGTGGCCCTTGTTAGTTTCATAAGCATAAGGCAAATAGACAGTTACTGCTCCAAGGGATGGGTGTTACACAGTCCTGTCTGTGTCTTGACAAAACTGCCTATCCAATACTTCTATGCAGAGCCAAGGAGCATCTAGAGCAGACTTGGAATTCCTGACCCCTTCCCTTTAGAGGTATTAGCACTGTTAGTACTGCTTCACTAATGCAATGAGATGGTCCCCACTGAGATGTGTTAATAGGAAAGGACACCAAAAAACTTGAAAAGAGAAGAATTCCAGGGAAACACTGGAATTCCTACTAATCTATGCAGAAAGGGGTTATAACTATTAATATAAATAATATGAAATAATATGAATATTATTTTCCTGTTGTGGGAGGGGTCATAGAAAATTAAAAAAGATAGATGGAAGATTGATAAAGGATTAAACACACACAAACTTCCTAATTCTTCTGAATGTTTATGAAAGTTCAAAATCAATTATTAATTTGTAACATAAAAAAATTTTGAGGTGAATCTATGCTGTAAAAGCCTATAACACTTGAATTCAGATCACAGAATCCATAATGTGTTGTGATATTACTTTGCACCCTTGAGAACTGTGACCTCCTCAGCTGCAGTTGTGGACAGTATCTGTTTGCAAAAGGGGCAGATCTAACTCTGCTCAGAGTCCAAACTACTTAAGAACTCTAGCTTGGCCACTTAGCCCACTGCAGTCAGACCTTACTTGTGCTGAAATGACAAGTGGATGTCATAAAACCAAACTGCTTATGCCAGTTGTATGGCATAAAGGCAGCTGTATGCCATAACCCCAAGGCAGGTACTTCGTGTTGCATGCAGCAGAAACACCTCCGGCTATCCCAGCACTCATCTGTAGGTAAGCCCAGAGACTGAAGTGAGTGCTGGCCACTCAAAGACTTAGCTGTCCCAAGTGGACAGACAGGGCATGTGGCCTTTAGTTTTGAAAGACCTATTCCATCTGCTCTCCCTTAAATATCATGTACAAGCCTAGACTCTGTGTTGATTGGGTTTCCTGCTTCTCCTCTCAGAATGGCCAGAGTGGTCTTTCTAAAGTATAAATCAGATTATTGCATGCCCAGCAGTAAAATAATTCCACTCATTCTCAATCTTTGGCGGATTTTGTTTCACTAAATGCCTTTAATAATTAGCATAAGATTCAAAATACATTTCTCTCAGAAACATTATAAATGCGGTGAGAAGGGCAATGAGGAAGAACCTTCCCTACTGGTGCAAACCCTTCCCCTTCCACACATTGAACCTGCAAGAAGGAGAGAGGGTAAGAAAAAAGATGGGGAGGTACACTGAAATGTTTACCTTTCACACAAGTGTCTAAAACAAGCAACTCTCATTTCTACAAAGATAAAGAAATGATGGCAAGAAAGTGGGTAAGATGTCTTTACTTTGGGTCTGTGCTGATTTGCACATTTGAAAATAGGTAGGTCTATGGGGTGCCTGGGTGGCTCAGTTGGTTGAGGGTCCAACTCTTGATCTGGCTCAGGTCATGATCTCAGGGTCCTGGTACTGAGACCTGCTTTGGGCTCCCCACTCAGGAGGGATTCTGCTTGTCTCCATCTCCCTCTGACCATCCCCACTCACAGCCTCTCTCTCAAATAAATAAGTAAATCTTAAATAAAAGAAAAAGAAAAAGAAAATAGGTAGGTCTATCTAGAAATACAAACTGAAATATATAAACTTCAAAATGATTTTAATGAAACAATGAAAAGAAAATTTTTTTGATTTTCTGACCTGAAGGGCTATAAGCAACTCAAGTAAATTTGAAAACTTATCTTAGTGCGGGCGTCTGGGTGGCTCAGTGGGTTAAAGCCTCTGCCCTCGGCTCAGGTCATGATCGCAGGGTCCTGGGATTGAGCCCTGCATGGGGCTCTCTGCTCAGCAGGGAGCCTGCTTCCCCCTCTCCCTCTGCCTGCCTCTCTGCCTACTTGTGATCTCTCTCTCTCTGTCAAATAAATAAATAAAATCTTTTTTTAAAAAAGCTTATCTTAGTGGATAAAATAAAAAATGGGTTGGGTATATACATATACAAAGGAATAGCACAAAGTAGTCCACAAATAATCCATCTACAAATTAGACATATTATAGAAAACCACAAGTAACTATAAGAAAAGATCCAGACGCTGTCACTAGAAACTATATCTTGCAGAAAAAAATAATGCACTTCCAGTGTGTCATTCCAATGACTGTACACTGAAACTACTCTGTTAAAGAATTAATTTACTGGAAGACAGGATACTTTAAAAATAAGTAATAAAACACATACTGTTACAAATGATCCAACATTTGATTACATATATACAATACATGTATTTCTTTCTAACTTTAAAAAATAAAAATCACTAAATTAATACCACTTCATTTTTGTAGAAAACAATTATTAGAAAAATATGTATGTGGAATTCAACTTAAAAATAATTATTTTTATAATGTATACCCTATATTTCTATCCACATCTTCTAAAAAGATTGTATGTTCAACCTGTATTTTTTCAATTGGCTATTATTTGAAAATCTTTGTTATATATTTCAATGAAACATCAGCCTTCAAGATGCAGCCATAGCTCCTCTCTAAAATATGTTCCCACTAAATGAAGAAAACTTTCATATTGTATTTTTATCTCTTAGTCTTTTACTTTTAAAAAATCAGTCATAATATAAAGATCCTCAAGGTAGAAAATAGTGTATATGAATTATTTTTTGATTAATAAGGACATGGGAAGAAAAATGAGATAGCATTTCCAATGTGTACTGCAGTTCTCATAAAAGCTAAAACACAAGGAAATTAATGCAATTGGTTTACACACTGGTACAAAAATGTAAGATACTATAATCATCATCACCATTGTTATTCTTTTCCCCAAAAGCTTTTGTCTTGATAAGTCAATGAATAAATGTTTAAAGGTAAAAGATTAAAGCAATGATTTCCTTTTCAAGTCCTATTTGCTGTTTCTAATTTCTAGTCACTTCCTAAATGTAGCAAAAGACTGTTTTCCTTAAACAGATATCACCTTTTTTAAGCTTTTTATTAAAATGTTGCATTGATTTTTATATTTCCTGACATTAGGTTATTTGGGCTATATTTACTGTCCACTGTCCAATGACATTTGCAGAGGGCTTTAGGAACTGAATTCTGTCTTACATCACCACAAATATACTTTTAGAAAAAGAAAAAAAAGGGTTATAATAAGATGTAACAACCAACTGTCAAACAGGTGATAGGTTAGAAAGGATTAAAAATTCAGAGTCTAACTTGGAATAACATTAATAAAACTGATAGAAGTATTTCAAACCTGTATTCTGACTTTCAACATAAAGCTTTCCACCTTCATCCTCCCTCCCCAACTCCCATCAATTGGTATATTGGTTGTGCATCAAAACTAGAAAATATCCCAATTATGTGGCAAGATCCTGATTTTCAGTAAAATTTGGTAGATAGATAATTTTGCTGAAATTGTACAGTAGAATTTTCTGAGCTTCTGAGGAGTCATTTTAAAGCACTGAGTCTGATTCTCATGCATGGCCTGAAGAAGCAGGGAGGGGATGATCATAGCAAAGACAAGTCTAAACAAGCTTTAACCTGGAGCAATAGTGCTCTGAAGGCTGGCCAGCCCCCAGGCCTCAGATGGTGCTAAAGAAATCCACACAGGCACGTGCTCACGTGCGCGCGCGCGCGCGCGCGCGCGCGCGCACACACACACACACACAGAGAGAGAGCCCACATTAGAAACAAATGATTTTTAGAGTAAAAAAACAAAAACAAAAACTGCATTAAAAAATTTAGAATAAATATTTGGAATAAATTTAGATTCTAAAATACTGTATGTGAAATTAAATCTGCAAAACAATACATAACTAGTTAAAAGAAGCTAGAGGGGATAAATATGTCAAGATTATTTTTTAATTGACCTCAAAAAGGTTTTCAAGGGGGGCGCCTGGGTGGCTCAGGGGTTAAAGCCTCTGCCTTCAGCTCCGGTCATGATCTCAGGGTCCTGGGATCAAGCCCCACATCAGGCTCTCTGCTCAGCTGGGATCCTGCTTCTCCCCCTCTCTCTGCCTGCCTCTCTGCCTACTTGTGATCTCTCTCTCTGTCAAATAAATAAATAAAATCTTTAAAAAAAAAAAGGTTTTCAAGGAAGTAGAAAAGACTCATGATCCTTCAAACTTCAAAATGATACTTCAAGCTGAGTATCAGAGTCATCTGTAGAGCATGTTTAATAAACTAGATTTCTGGTTCTGCTTCAGACTGGCCGAATATGAACTGAGCAGAGGTGGGGCCTATGTGATTCTGCTGTTAGGCTTAGAAACCGCTTACCTCAAGACATTGTTGAAAGTAATATTTAATAGATACAAGTAGATAATTGAAAGAAGAGTTGAAGTTAGTCAGAGAATCTGAATTATTCTAAGAGAAAATTTGAACAAGAGTTTTTACTCTTTCACTGGCTTATCGATAAGTATATATTGAGTGACCACGAAGGAAAAGGCACTGCTTTACAAAGGTGGCAACTGATTAAATGTGAGACAAGAGAGATAATTAGTAATAACAACAATAGAAGCTACTGTAATTAAAATTTTAAAAATTAAATTACAAAAAAATAATAATAGCAGCCTAACATAAGTGTTTCATGTGCCAGTCACCGTTCTAAACACATAAATATTACCATTTTTGGGTATTATTTCATTTTTAAGTGTTTGCAAGTATTATCTCATAAGGACTCTATTATTATCTTTTTACAGATGAGAAAACTGAAAAACAGGTGTTAACTAATTTGCCGAAGACCGCAGAGCTGGTTAACCAGTATATCTTAGAGTTGTATCCAGGCAATCTGACCTCAGCATCCGTGTTCTTAAACATATATAATGTTATGATAAACAATGTATAATACGTTGGGTTGGCCAGAGAATGAAAAAATTGCTGTAAAGATATGCCATGAACTTTGAGTGAACAGGAGTGAAATCTTGTTATCAATATTCCTATATTCTAAGCCCATGTCAAAATCACAATTGAAAATAATTTAATTTCCTTGACACAAATGATATATTCATACAAAATTCATACCACAGATAAGACATTCAGGATTCTTACATATAATTGCTGAAGCATTTGAAAGATTCTCTAAAACATACAATGGGCAATATTTATCTAGATATTAACTTCTAATGAAAATTCTTATCCTCATAGTAAGTTCTTGATGAAACCATCTTTGATACTTAACAGTAAGTTTTTTGCCAAATTTAACAAAAATCACTTTTTGTGTTTCTAAAAATTTAAATTCAACATACAAAGATGAAAATGTTGGGACACCTGGGTGGCACAGTTGGTTAAGCATCTGCCTTCACTGCTGGTCATGATCCCAGGGGCCTGGGATCAAGTCCCTCATCAGGCCCATGTTGGGCTCCCTAGTCAGTGGGAAGCCTGATTCTCCCTCTCCTCCCCACTCTTGCTCTCTCTTTCTTTCTCTTTCTCTCTCTCAAATAAAAAATATTTTTGAATCTTAAAAAAGTATGTGAAAAAGAAAATGTTGCCATTGAGGATATTCAAACAAATACAATTAAGGTAAATTCCAAATGGTTTTGAACAAAGCAGTATTGTTAAATTAACCTAATAAGGCTAAAGACTATGTACTGCAATCTAGTACTAGAGACTTGCAATTTCTAATATTTGTTTTTCAAATCTGAGGCAACATGTTATAATTACATTTTGTATTTTGTATTAAAATTTTGTATAAGACAAATAGAACATTTTAGAGATTCTACACAAGTATGATTTTTTAAAGTAAACTTTATACCTAATGTTGGGTTTGAACTCACGCCCCAAGATCAAAAGTCCCATCCATGCTCTACTGACTGAGCCAGCCAAGCACCCCTATACAAATATGATTTTTAAATTAATGTTTAAAATCTATTTTGAATGTACAAAGGAACTTTTGAATAAGAAGACATTCAATTAACAGATATATAGAAATGTTTCACTTCAAAAGCAATACAGTAAGTGCTAGTAAAAATAATGAAATATTGGGGCACCTGGGTGGCTCAGTGGGGTAAAGCCTCTGCCTTCAGCTCAGGTCATGATCTCAGGGTCCTGGGATCGAACCCCGCATCGGGCTCTCTGCTCAGCAGGGAGCCTGCTTCCCCCTCCGTCTCTGCCTGCCTCTCCACCTACTTGTGATCTCTGTCAAATAAATAAATAAAACCTTTAAAAATAATAATAATAAAGAAAATAAGGTAAAAAACAATAATCTAAGCTTCTAACTTATAAACTAGAAAAAAAAGAATCAATTAGGCCTTACGTAAGCAGAAAAAAGGAATCAATAAAGAAAAAAAAATCAATGAAATAAACCGCATACCAAAATATAGAAAATCAGTTAAATTAAAAGTTGTTTCTTGGAAAATATCAATAAGATTAATATACTTCTAGCTAGATTGGTTAAAAAAAAATGAAAGAATAGAAATTACCAATACAAAAAATTTAAAAAGCAAATTCTACAGACTTTACATGGGTGATAATAGAATATTCTGGACAACTTCACGTGAAAAATTTGGCAATTTAAATTAAATAGATAAAAATTCTTTCAAAGACTACTAAACAATGAAAGGTCAATTAAAAATTACTAATTACCTAAATAGATATATTTCTTTTTTAAAAAAGATTTATTTATCTATTTATTTATTTGAAAGAGAGAATGAGAGTGAGAGAGCATGAGAGGGGAGAGGTGAACTCCCCACAGAGCAGGGAGTCCAATGTGGGACTCGATCCTGGGACTCCAGGATCATGACCTGAGCTGAAGGCAGTTGCTTAACCAACTGAGCTACCCAGGCGCCCCTAAATAGATATATTTCTAATAAAGAAGTTTAATTACTAGTTAACCACCTTCTCAACAAAGAAAATTCCAGATCCAGATGGCTTTAGTGAAGAAATTCATCAAACACTTAAGAAATGATATAGGTAGTAAATCAACTTGGAAAACAGAAGAGGAAAAAATACTTCCCAACTCATTTTATGAGACCAGCATTACACTAATACCAAAACCAAACAAAGACAACAAAAGAAAAAGAAACTATGGGTGGGCCAATACCACTCAGAGACACAAAAGTCATTAATAGCATTTTAATACATCAGTTTAAATAATGTATATTAAGAGGATAATACCTCACAATCAAGTAGAGTTTATCCCAGGAAAGTGAATTTAGTTTAACATTTGAAAATGAATCATGGTGGGGTGCCTGAGTGGCTCAGTCAGTTAAGCATCCAACGCTTGATTTCAGCTCAGGTCATGATCCCAGGTTCATGAGATTGAGCCCCGTGTCAGGCTCCATGCTGGGCATGGAGTCTGCTTAAGATTTTCTCTCCTTTTCCCTCTGCCCATCCCCACCCCTCTCTCTCTAAAGAAAAAAAGAAAAAACAAAAAGAATCAATGTAATTCACTACATTAACCAACAAAATATGTCTACGAAAATGTCAAAAACTGCAGAAAAGTAACAGTAGATGACAAAGTATTTGACATACAATATAACCTAAATGAGTAGAGATACCAGTAATATTTATCAAATTATCTATTCTTTCTTCATAATTTATAAGGCCATCTATCTCATATTTGAAATATGACATGGATTTGTTTCTGTACATTTTATTCATTCCCATTGCTTTGCCTATCTCTGCAGTAATACCACAGTAATGAATAGTACCATAATGATTTTGACTTTCTTATAATTCCTCATTACTGATAGAACAGTTCTTCAAAATTGTGGTAGCAATTATTTGTTCTTGGCTTTCTCAAATTTACCAAGTTCCATGGACAATCTGTTTGGATTCTAAGTGGAATTTCATTGAATTTATAGATTAATTTAAGGGAGAATTTATATTCCTATGAGATATAGCCTTCTTACTTAGAACTTAATATATCTCTGCTTATTCATTCCGTATATTATATCTGAAAATGTTTTAGAGATTTTTTTCATCGAAGTTTTATATATCTTTTGTTGGGTTTATTCCTAGGTAACTTAAACCATTTTGTTGATTCCAGAAGATTTTTTTTTCATATTTGAACTCCTTAATTTGGAATGTCTCTGATGGATGATATCTTACAATCAACAACAACAACAAAACCTTTTATAGTCAATCGTTAAACTCACCAACATATTTTATCAATTTATATGGTCACCATTGTTTCTTGAATCTGTTGCTTTCCTTGTGAGTTCACTTCTTTTCTTACTGAAGTTTAACCTTTCTTAAGTCTCCTTAAGTACTCCTAAAGTCCTAAAAACTTGTTTGGTAAGTCTCTTATCTGAAGCTATTATGGATAGTACATATCTGGTCACAGAACCAGTAGGTGGCTGGCTCAGTTCTAAGAAATCAAACCGTATCTTTATGCTTCCCCTTCACTCAATAGGTCCAGAGGTCTCTATAAATCCATTAGTCCTGTCCGTAGGTCCGCAAATTTTTTCAGCCAGCTTTCCTGAGCTACACCAAGACTGAGGTTGGAAGGACTGCAAACTCCTGTCCCTGCCACACCGTATCCTTCAGTTAGGCATCAGAGATTACTTCCAACCAGGAGCCCAGCAAGCCTGTGGCTTTAGTTCTGCTCACAGCTTGCTGTTTTTATTCTATCTCTATTTCATAGTAGTATTCAAGATACCTAGCAACAGAGTATATCCCAGGTACAAAACAATCACAACATATGCCAGCTTGTAAAAGAAGAGGAAGAAGGAGGAAGAGATGGAGGAGGAAAGAAGGAAAAAATGTGTATGGTGTCTGAATCTTACTTAGAAAATGCATCAAAAAATGATTTGATGGATGGAAAGATGGATAGATGAATACCATTTGATAAAGCAAACATAGTAAAATGTTAATTCTAGAGTCTAGGTGGTAGATACACGTGTGTTCACTGTAAAATTCTTTTGACATTTCTGTATGTTTGAAAATTTTAATAATAGAATATCGAAGAAATTTTTGAACTACAAAAGCCATGTTAAGGATGTACAGGATGAAATACAGCCCTTATACAATATGACAATGGGCTGTGAAATCAATTTAATGGGTCCACACCAACATTTTAATAGGGTCTCACATGTAGTAAGGTTAAATCCTGTTTTGAAAAATTTTTATTTTATATACATAGGTGGAGAGATATGTATATAATACTGAATTGTAACATAAAGTATTTTTATGCTGTGAATTATGATATGAAATATATTTTTTTACTATGGATTTCAATCAAAGATGTTCAAAAGTCACCAATGCAGAAGTGGTAAAAAGCTCAAATTTCACCTCTTCTCACCTCAAGGGACAGTAAGAAAAATGAGAAAGAGGTGATGTGGGATGGGTGGGTGTTGGCAGGATGTGGAAGGAGAGCTGAGGTTTGGTCCACCGTCTCCCAGCTTAGAGAAGAGGAGGTGTGTTAGGTAAGTTGAGGAGTCTAAGGGCAAAGGGCTTCCACCTGGATTCTCATTTTATATTCTGGGAGATGACTGTATTGAGGCTGTCCCCTTTCACTAATCTTCAGCAAAAGTGACAGGAATGCAGCCACAGAGTAAATGCAGTGGAATAGTATGGAGAAGGCTGAAAGAGGGTCATCACCTAGCTTTCTTGAGTCATTTTTCGTTAGGGAATGGATGAGACCTACAAATTCTCACATGGCCACTGGGTAACTAAAAGGTATCAAAATTGTAAGCCAGAAGTGCCACAATATTTAAGGGCCAAAACGCCCACACTGACTGCACTGCAGAGACCTGGTTAGGCCATGGGCAAGATGAAGAACGTGGCAGAAACTCAGTAAGAGCCAAACTAATGCAAAAACTTCTAGGAAGCACTCCTGACCAAGCAGAGAGCAGATCAGGAGTTACACCAGCTGCAAATCTCAGCAAAAACACTAACGATACCTCAGCAGTTGGAGACCACAAGGTTCACACTACTTTGCCTCCCTGGCACCATGAAAACTCCGAAATATTTCACTCACATGCTATCTAAAAAAGTTTAGAAAACTATATACCCTTCACTTAGAAACCCCTAGTAACATTCTAAGCTGCCATTGGAAATATTTTATTGTTAGCTTAAAAACAGCTGCAAAGGTTGTCTTTTCCGGCAATTATAAATATTGGCATTACGAAATAAAAATGTTACATTTTTCTTTTAAATCTATCCAGGGAGATTAGGTACCAGTACAATTTTATATCAACCATCATCCATTTTTCAAAATATATGATAAAGCTCTTAATCAGAAAGTTTACAGGTTCCTTTTTCTCCTCAGCTTCATATTTCTATCCCATTTCTTCCTTAATGGAAACACCTAAAAAACAAAAGGAAAGGTTTGGAGCCCAGGCAAGAAGTTTATGGCACCAATATTTCAGTGTCCCTTTGTCTGACGTCTCACAGGTTTTTACACTCCAGGGTGAAGCACTCCAGTAGATTTGAGATGAGGGAGAGGTATGCTTTGCCGAAGAAGAATAGAAGACGGGAAAGGAGAAGTGGCATATACCTCCACTGCAGGCATATTCACAGACAGAATAATTTTAGTAAAAAAGTACACTTGGAAGTTGAGAATCTAGTCATTTATTCCTTAAAACTACTTCTCTTGGGGTGCCTGGATGGCACAGTTGGTTAAGCATCTGCCTTTGGCTTGAATCCCATGGCAAGCTCCCTGCTCAACAGGGGGTCTGCTTCTCCTTCTCCCTTCACCTCCCCCCCTTCTCTCACTCTCTTCTCAAATAAATAAATAAATAAAATCTTAAAAAAAAATTCTCCTCTTGCTCTTTGTGCATCTGCAGAGGAATAACTCCAGCTGACTTAACCCTATAAATCCAGATGCCTTCTTGGAGGAATCACAGAAGGGCAGAAATATGAGCATCCAAGCCTCTTTATCCAAAATGCTGAGTGTCACCTAAAAGATTGGTTAAATCATTTGGCCTTAATCAAATTTAGTTTTTACTTTCCCCAGTACAATGAGTGGCATCTTCTGTGAAAGGTCAAATCAGATTTAGACAAAATTTTAAAAATACTTCTTTACATATCTTGTATAGTGTTTGTGTAATTTGCTTACTTGAAACATGTATCTCCTTCCTAGAGTAAACTCCAACATATGTTTTTCACATTTTGTGACTTTCATTCCCTATCCACACTCCTCAGCCACTCCAGGATCTCGGATGCTTCAATTCTAAGATTGAAGAAGGCCATTAGCCTCATTCTTGCATTCAAAATGGGCCACAAATTTGGCCATTTTCCTTACCTTCAAGTAAAGTTATACACACAGCCAAAAAGATACAGTGACAAAACTAACCAAAAAAGACAGTCATAAAACTTTTGTCCCATCACCAGATCATGTGCCCTACATAGGTTATGAATTAATATTTTTATAAATTTTGTAATTATCATAAAAAAGAGAACACTTATATGGGGTTGTACAGAGTTAATCTTAAGTGTATTCATATAAAATATATCCAATGGTTTTTAAATCCTATTTTGACATTTCTTCATTATTGTAGTGTAAATCTCAAAAAAAAAAATAGGAAACTCTTAACCTATGAAATGTCTCATCCAAACCCACTGCTCTTATTTCCTCAACATCAATTCTTTCCTTAACCCTGTTTACTCTAAGGGTTCATCATCTTTCAAAAATCACCAATAACCTTTTTTGTATCAAGTATAACTTGCTTGAAAATAAATCTTACTCACTCCTAACTTCGTGCCATTGCCTATATGAATGTGTTTTAAAAGCCCTCCCCATACTTCAGTTAATGAAACATACCTTGCCTACTCTAACAGCAAAGACGAGCTCAGTCCCTTTATAACTCTGCCTTGCTGTCTCATCTTAGACAAGTATCTCAATTGCCTTATCTATAATATTAATAATAAAGGTATCACTTATATGTGGAATCAAAAAAATGTCTAACTCATAGAAACAGAGTGAAAAGTGGTTCCCAGGGACTGCAAGTGTGGAAAATAGGAAGAGGTTGGTAAGAGAGTACAAACTTGAAGCTATAAGATAAATAAAGTCCGAGGATCTAAGGTATGACATGATTATGGTTGGTAACATTGTATCATATCATTGAACCTTTGCTAAAAGAGTAGAACTTAAATGTTCTTATCAAAAAAATATATAAATATATGAGGTGATATATGTGTTAATTATCTAGATGGGAGGAATCTTTTTACAATGTAAAATTCTGTCAAATCATCATGATGTACACTTTAAATACCTTACAATTTTATCAATTATACCTCAAAAAAGCTGTAAAACTTAATAATAAAGATGATGATGATAGCTAACACCTACTGGACCACTTACTATGTCTCGGGTACTGTGTTAGAGTTTCATATACATTAGCTATTTAATCCTCATAACAACACAATTAGGTAACTTATTGTTACTCTCATTATCTGTAAATTGAGAGGACTGAATTAGATCACCTCAAAATTTTACTTGAGGTGATTTTACTTAAAATGCTTTCATTCTATTTTTAGAATAGAATTCTAAATTCTAAATTCTAATTCTAATTCTAAATTCTATTTTTAATAATCTTTTTAATAATATTTTTTATTTAAGTTCCCCTATAACATAGAATCCATACCCCATACATATTTTTAGTACTTAAGTACATATTGATAAGCATGTTTCCTAAGAGTTTCATGTGCCTATGTTTTATCTACAAAACAAGAATGGAAACTTCCCAAGGGCAAGGTCTTGGACGGTTTTGCTATATCATCAACCCTGGCTGATGCACAGATGGAGCACGTAAAGGATTGCTCAACACTTTATCATTTGAGTCCATCTTCTTTGTCCCTCTAATCTTTTTTTCACAGAGTGGTGAGATCTTTTTTTTACCAAACAAGGTAAGGTTAATTCAGTGACTACCACAATCATAGTCCCTAAAGACACCATACAATATAGTTTTATTTATAGGGATCCTGACATACACTGAAAGTCCTACAGGTATCCATCTGGTGGTTAGATGGTCAGTAGGTTGTGACTTACGTGGGTTTATACACACACATATATGTGTGTGTGTGTGTGTGTATTCATAAAACGAATTATATATAATTTGTTAGATACCAGAGTACCTTATCTACCCAATACCGATTTAAACTCAGATATTAAAAGAGACTTTTTATTTTGTTAGTCACTGAATGTGAAATTAAATGCCAGAAGTATAATTAGGGTATCCAGACTAAATTTCTCTCTACTAGAACAGTACTGTCCAATAGAATTTTCAATGATGATGTGGTTATTGAGCATTTGAAATGTGTATAGTGAGGCTGAGGAACTAAGTTCTTTTATTTAATTATAATTAAACTTAAGAACCACACGGGATTTTAATAGTATATTGGGCAGTATAGCTCTAGAAGATAAAACTCACCTATGGCTTGCCAAGGCTGAAGACTAGCATCTTTCCAGTATCTTTTACTTAGACCATCATTTTCTTTTCTAAAACATTCAATGATTACTTCCCAATGAATAGGAAGTGTTGATAAATAGATTCTTGCTGTATCCTTAATCCATGTATATGATTTGCTTTATTTAGGAATGTGAACTCTTTTAAAAATGTAACTGGATGCTGATTGTTTTTTGGAAATTATGTAAAAATTGATTTTCTGACATAATTACTTTGAAAAAATTTGAAGGCAGTGATAAATTAATGTTAAAATCCTTTGTATCTTTCTTACATATATAAAATATTAGCAAATAATGAGTTATATTATTTAAAAATCAGCAATTTATTATTTTATTTAACATTTATTCAAGCTAATGCTATTAACAATAGGTAAGAGGAAACCACTATATGCCTCTTAATAAAATAAAGCAAGCCAATGATTTCCAAAACATTTACACTAAGACTCTCCCTTTCATCAATCAGTAGTCAGACTTAATAATCAAAGATCTTAACTAACAATCACTGACAACACTGATCAATTTGAATGGAAAATAGAAAATGGTCGTCAATCCTCAAGACAGTTGGTTTTCCTCCCCCTAGGAATACGACTGCAATACTGCTTTAGTTCTCCAAGGGAAAAAGAAAATTTCATATTCTTGTCCATTCACACAAACCTCTCAGTGAGTGTTATTGTTCTGGGAGGAGGGGGCAGCAGGCAGGGGGCCCAGGATGTTGACGGAACAGATAGGATGTCAGGTGAAGATAGAATGCTGTGCCCTCTCTAACCAGCTGAAGACTCGGCATGATTGTTTTCTTACAAATAATACCTGTGGGTGTTGAAACTGTTCAGGGAATCTATCAAACACACTCTTTCACTTTGCTGCTGTAACTCTATAAAATTTATTCTCATTTCGAAAGAGTCATAGGCAATAATACCTGTAGGTGGTTGAGTAATTTAAAGAAAATTTGTCAGGCCTACTTTCACTTACTTTACCAGAACAATTCTACACTTCTTTGGAGGTTTTAAAATGCAACATTTTCTACTCAGTATGATTAAAAATTTCAAAATAAGAGGCCCTCATCTTAAATTAAATATAAGTAAAGAAAATATAATATCAGGATGTTTGAGAATAAAACTTTGATCCAAAAGGAAAATAAATTAATGTTGAATCATTTCCATTTTTTAAAATTATAGAAACCATTCACACATAAATGTATGAGAACAAAAAGTACCTAACTAGTGTGATAGTATGGAAAAATGTATTACTATATTAATTCCAAATTATCATTCTCAGGAAAATCTGAAGGCTGAGGTCTATAAGCTTATAAAAGCTATCTATAGAAATTGAAAAATACAGAAATGGAAGAATAAAGGTAATAACCTTTCCAGATTACTCAACTTTCTTTAGTAACTCTTCTATATCCATATTAAGTTTACTTTATATTAAGCAATGCAGTAAATGCAGATTTTTAAAAATTTTCTATTTTGCAATTTGCATTTTCAGTCACAAGTTCAGAGAGAGAAAAAGCTCAGTGATGCTTAGTTTAAAATGGATTTTCCATATTAATTCATTCAAAACATAGTAAAAAGTTAAAAACTCTTTTAATTAATCAAAAAAGTTATAACTAATACTTTTTGAAGTGTTTTTAGAAGATTAAAGTGTTTTAGTGATTTAAAGATGAAGACATATTTTCAATCTCCAAATGGAACTTACTCTTCATTAAAATATTCATAATCACATAAGCACAAAAGTCTATCTCCCTATATAATCATTTCAAAATACCATTTTTTAGGTAAGAGCTCTTATTTGGCTCTTATTTCTTGAAGGGGTGTTTAATATTAATAAAGATAATATTTTGAATTGAGGTACCCAAATGAGATGTCAATAAAGCTCTCTGTTTTTATATAGCTGAATTACCAGAAAAAAAGGAAAATCTCTAATTTTTTTACAAAAGTGAGTTATTTAATAAATAGTTTTCATGGTAAAAAGTTCAAATTTGAGCCAGAGATACATATTTGACATTTGGTAGTATAAGTCTAAGAGAATTAGAGAAAAATACAGTATGGAAAATTTTTCTCCTGACCTAAACTGCTTTATGACAAGTCAAATGAAATGTTCCATGACAATAAATGTGTCATGGATAAATGACAGAAACTAAACAGTATTTCAATATCGTTTCCTGTTTTATCCCATTGTGGTTTTGTCCCTCTCTGTAATAATTACCTATGCACAAACTCTAGATGGCAATATTGCACTTACTGTACTTTCAAGAAAATTGTCACAGTCAGTCCCCACATATCCTCTTTATCAACATTTTATGTGCCACGGATCTATAGCCTCTTATTATAAGTGTAATGAAGCAGAAGTTATTGAAGCATTTTATTGATTGCTCAGATCACAAGTTTACTGCCATACTGAATTGGCACCTTACTCACTGAAGCAAACTGCTGACACCTTTTTTAAAAAGTGACAACTACATCTATTTCATGACCAGAAATCCATTTTCATCTCTATCAAGACAAGAATGCAATTTTCACTTCATTTAACTGATGTTAGGCCTGCTCAAAGCATGACACTTAGAAAAAGACACAAGTTTAAGGTTCTTAAAATACTTCAAGTAACTAGGATGCAGCTTGGTTTCAGGGGAAGAAAAAAATCAACCATCATTCAAATCTACAAGCAACATAAAATTCTAAAACATTACCTATCAGAACCTTCAGAAGTAGTTTTCAAATTACTTGAAATATCTGCAACACAATTTTAATGTGTTTAATAGTAAGTCATATTTATAAATTTCGATCCAAGCTTTCAAAAGACATCAAGAAGTTCGAAACTGAACTATTTTGGGTATTGCCCCATGAAGGTTAAATCAAAGAAATAGCTCAATCTTTAATGCATATATGGATGGGAATCTAATGTACAGGAAGTGACTACAGTTAACAATACTATATTATATACTTGAAATTTGTTAAGAGAGGAGATTTTGAATGTTCTCACCACAAAAAAATAAATAATTATGTTAGATGATAGAGGTATTAACTAAGGCTACTACGGTAATCATTTTATGATATTTAAATGTATCCAAGCATCATGTCGTACACCTTAAACTTACATAATGTTATATGTCAATTATATCTCAATAAAGTAGGGAGGAAAAGCAGCTGGCATACCAAAAATAAAGTATATATAAAAAACGAAATAGAAATAGTTACTTCCTCAGTCGTGTTAAGACCAATAAATGACTTTGACCTAAGATACAAGATATAAAAAAATAATTTTCAATACTTCTTTTATGTAAAATTAAAATATTAACATTCCTTTAAGAATACTTTTTGCAATCAACATATTCTGTCAGCACTAATGTAATTCAAGCATAATTTGAACTGAATCTTTTCTAAGTAAAATTATATTATTATTATTATTGGTTTGATATCTAAGTATCAAACTTATTAAGAGCGTGGATAAAGTAAACCAACATTAACTTAGGAAAAATTTTTAGCAAAATCTAGAGCTTAGGTAGAGGTTAGTTTAATATAATAATAAAATACGTTTCAGTTTTAAACTGCAAAACCAATACATGCTAAAATTGGATGGTCATTTCCTCATCTAATTACATAAAGTTATAGTATAATAAAGTTATAGTACAATTCTAGTTTAAAAAGTGAAACCCAATTTTTGTAATAGAGATTTAGTATCTGAGATTCTTAAACCCAACACATCAAATATGGAACATTTAGAAATAACATACAACAGCATTTTTAAAAGTACCTTGTTTAAGTTAATAAATAAAAAGGACCATAAACCAAAAGGACTTGAATCATTCAGGCAGAAAATTATAGTTTTCAACAAACTTCATTATGTAAGGGTCTACTACAAATAGCCCAAGTACACATTTCCAAATTAAAATTACAGAAATAAAACACTTCCCTGCAGCTTCAGATGTAAATAGAAATTGTCAGGAGATTTGTTTTGTTTTGTTTTGTTTTTAAATTTAGAAAATGCTCCAAGAGTTTAAGACATATTTGGGTGTATTTTTCTTATTTCTTGTTTTTAAGTAATCAACAAGCTAAAATTAAATTTCAAAGTTGATCATTTCTTTCCAAAGTGCTGAAAATTAGGAATAAAATAAAAAATTTCCTTCGAATTTTTTTCATATCTTAAATTCCACAAAGACTATGATTTTCTTCATAATTAAGATGGTGGTTGTTAAGATATTACAGTTAGATACTCATCTCCTTTGTTTCTCTCTGAATTTCAAAAATGACTATGCAATCAATAACAACTGTTAAGCTATCCTGTAAACCACTTTAAATGATGAAAGCTGTAGGTTTATGAGCTCTTTTAGAAACTATTTTAAAAGAAGAGTACAATGCACTCATTATTTAAATGTATCCAGGAATTTTGCTGGTTGGGGCAAAAAATTCAAAGTATCAAAATTGAGAAGACATTTCCAGCAATGAACATTTCCTAAAGATCACGTTTGTACTTAAGATCAGTCATTCCAAATCATTATTTATATAGCCTCCTGGCACAGTTCCATGGACTTTTATGTATCTCTACAGTGTTTCTGAAGAGACTGACATATATTTTGTTTACTGACAGCAACGAAAAGCTCTATGTAGGATCATAAATAAAGAAGATCATGTTTAAAAATCACTAATATCATTTTAAAAGGTAGTGCAGGCTTGTGTTTTGGCCTCTGTTTAGCCGTGTTAGGCCCATGAATGACAGCTTCCCTGCTTGAAGCATACAGAAAGCACAGCCTTCCTCATTCACTGACAGGACTGTGGCCTTTTCACACGTTCCTTCCACAGCAGTGTTTGTCCCCAAACACTGGAACTCGACACAATGGCATTCCTACTTCAACACCCCCACCAACAGCACCACTACTTAACAAGAATGCTAATGAGATGGAACAGGCCCTGTCGCTGAAAGTGTTAACTGCATTTCATAGGAATGCATTTATGGTACTTCAAAGATTACCAATTAAATAGATTCTGCTTAGCTCGGAGCAATTTCTAAGATGTTTCCACTTTTAAGGAAATAAATGTGATAAATGTAAGACTAAGTGACTTTATGCTGTCCTAAATATAATATCTCATTTTATATACATGAATCAGTATATATTTAAGACCACCCTAATGTAGTGGGCTTAATTCGGTTGCATTTATAATAGCCAAGTTAAAGTTAGAAATTGAAAAATGAATAAGTCTATAAACATAAAACCAGTAGTTCTGACTTTCCTTTTAGTATTATTTTATCAGTTTATTTAAAAGAAATGCCCTTTGGGAATCCCAAGACATCCAATTTAAAGAAATTCCCTTTGACAGAATCCCAGCAAAACAATATTATTATTTTTATAAAATGATCTCAGAAGTGAAATTAATGGAAATAATATCAAGAGTTCATCTAATTCTATAATTTATAAGCTTAGATTTGTTAAGGAAACAGGAATCATCTCCATTTTACCTATCTAATGATTCCTCAACATGATCTTATATAAAACTAAATAGAAAAGGCTATCCCTAAGGTCAAATGAAGTAAATGCAGTTCAAATAAAGTTCATTAGTGCTAAGAAGGATATTTGCTAAGAAGTCCTACTCATGTTAAAGTAATTGCCAGGCTTAACACTTGGCTACTGATGACCTAACAATGCTACGGCTACAGTGACTTTTCTAAACATTGCAAATAATTTTAAATTAAATCATGATATAACAATACAAAAAAGACTCAAGAATACATAGAATTGAGCATATCTAAAAGAAACAAATTTGCATGGAAATGCATAACAGGTAAATTTCTATTTCTTTTTCTTCATGTTTATATTTTAAAGTAAAACCGAAACAAGTATCATATTAAAACTGTTGAGTACAAATGTTTAAGTTATTACAACTTAGCAAAAGTAAAACGTTTAGTTAGGAATGGCAAAGAGCCTAGGTTTTTAAACTTTCCCAAATTTGGCATAGTGTTGATGATATAGGCTACTTCAAAGATGCTAAAAATGTTAATTTTTCTTCATATTTTGTTCAAAATGTATTTTTCATCAATTCTGAGTCCTAAAGAAACCTTTAAAATCAAATCAGTAGGTAACTCTTGAAATACTTTCTTTTTTCACAATATACAGAACTCTTTTCAATCTAGTACAACTGTATGTATCTATTTCAATTTTACATATTTAGGACAATGGAATAAAAAACAAGCCATTAACTACTTTCTGAGCAGTTTCTTATCTCTAACGTCCTCACTTTTAATAAAACTTAGAAAATGTTTAAGTTTTTTAAGATTTGATTTAAACAGTGCTTTTTTTGTACTGGAGAATGATCTCTTTTTTAAACATCAAATAATTGTAAATTGTCTAATAAGTAGAATCAAACCATTTAATACCATATAAATGACTATAATTAAATTGGTCATAACCTATTTTATAGTATCCTTGTATCTTAAAAGTTAAATATTTCAATTTGAATAATCTGACCAAAATTATAATAAAACATATTTATACCAGTTTTTATATATAATACTGGCTTAATAAAAAAATAAGTGTGGATTTTTATTTTTCATATTTATTATTATAATCTTATCTATGATAATTATTAATCCCATTTCTAGATCCACTGAGATTAATTAACTAAGCAAAAAATCACATTTTGAGAATAAAAGTTTCTCATGGGAAGATATTTCTTGCTAGTTCGGGATACCTTAGTTCAAGAATTTCTTCTCGGCAATACAAACTGTCCTTTTCCAAACCAGACAGCAGGAGGTGCTGTGTGAACACTGAGACCACATCCCATTCTTACCTCCCCTCCCCCAGCACACAGAGAATAATAGCGTGACGCTTTCAAAATATTCATTTTCAGTGGCCTGTGACCTGAGTAATGAGCCCAGTTTCTAAACTGGAACCTCATAGTTAGAAATGTAAAACCTAGACTTTATTTAACATGGTAAAATATATGCTTAACTTCTTAAAACAAAGTGCAAAGGGGATTCTAACAATGTGGTAACTCTTTTTATTTTACAAATGGCCATCAATCATTCTGCTTTGCAATGTTAGTTCCACTTTAAGATAAATCGAAGTCCCTATATATATATAGTTATAAAAATATCAAAGTCTTTACACACACACGCGACTCACAATTATGGAAAGGATACTTAGAAATTAAAAGACAAAATTAAGCTTAATCTGATTACTTTCTAATATACAAGTCAAATAAGCATAAATGAAGTGAGTTAGTCTTGACAAGAAGTTAATTCACAATTTCATTTCCCAGAATGTGACTGGTTTATGTTTTAGCCCAACTTCTACAATAGCAATTCTGATTTCATACTAAAAAAGAAAAAAAAGAAAAGAAAAAAGACTGAGCATTTAAACTTCAAATGGTTTAGGAGCTATTCATTTTCTTGCTTAAAGTATAAGGAGTTGCCTTCGGTTTGCACAGTATGCAACAAGAAAAGATGAGACATATGACATCCCATACCAAAAGACAGATACAATTAGCCCCATTATTGCTGGCTTTGAGATTCCAGAAGAAGCATTTTGGCTCCCTAACGGGCACTGAGTTCACAAAATACATGTCACAGTTTTTTTATGACACAATGCCAATCATCACCTCTATACAACCAAGTACATTTTAAAACACATAATAAAGCAATTTTTAAAGAGGGATGACTCACCTGTGTGTAATATTTTTTTGCAGACTTTAGTCGTTGGTACAAGGCCAAAAGAACTCCTTGGATGTACATCTTAGCTCCTGAGGGGCTGAAACCTTCTCCCTTAGAGACCCAAACTGGTCCCCGCAAAGGTGTGATAGAATTTTGCAGGCATTTTTCAAGCAGAGGAACTACGCAAGAAAATAAGGGAAAATAAATTCTTTTGACCCAACTGAAATGCACTGCCTGGAACACAGCCCCAATACCAGAACTAACTCTTAACATCTATTATTTATATCTGACCTGGGTTAAGTCTTACAGAGGCAATTCCTGAATTACTAGTGGCCACCATGAAGGATGTATTTATATTGAGACACCCCCCATGCAAGACTCATAAGCTTTGTGAGCACACCTGAATAGTTCTGAAGTGTGCCTAACTAGCTGCACAGAGTGTCATGGTGTGCACTGATTGCCTTATCTTCTCATTTATCACAGATGAGTTGGAACCAACCTTGCTGAAATCTACTTGCATTGTCCTGATAAAATTGTAAGATCCATGTTGTTTCTGTATATAGCTTCCCATAGAGGAGTCTATATATCTAAGACATCACATCTGGAAATTATTCATAAAATATAATCCATACCTTTATAAGCCATCCTATTCAAGTCTTTTCACTGCCATTGCTTAAATAACCCATAAAAACAGGGTGCCAAAGCTGTTTAAAAATAAAGGGAATCTTAAGCAAGCATTTTATCCTAACTTTCTGTTTTTAAGTTTCTGGGATATAAGCTAGTCGAAGATTTAGGAATGTTATTTCAGCACCTGTTTTGTAAACAGATAGAAGATATTTGCTTGTTGGCCTGTATTGCAACATCTATACTGGACTTGACAGACATGTTTATACACTTTTTCACACGATTAGCTTATAAAGTCTTTCTAGTGTAAAATAGTCAAATAACATGGCAGCTAGCTAACATTTTTTAAGATTTAATTTCCCTCTGAAATGCCAGAAATAAAAAATAAAAAAAATCTTAGGCACATTTGAGAACCCAGAAAAATGAAAGGATATCATTTTTTAACTTGGTCTTAAGTATACACATGTGACACAATATAAACATACAAAATAACTATATGGTTTGGCTACCTTATTCTGATACATATTTCTAATAGAAAAGAAATTAAATAGATCACCAGCAAAGAAAATAGCTCCTAGCTCCATGCCATTGGTTATGTTATATGTGGCATATTTTATGCAGAGAGGCCTAGCGTAGCAATCTGGAAATTGAATTACAATTAGGTTCAGCTGAGCTGCTGAACGGCTGAGTTATGCAAATGGCCTTTGCTACTGGTATTCTGCTGAATTTTGCTCCTAGTAAAAAAGTTATGCATTTTATGGCACTAAGTTCTGTAACTCTCTACCATAGCACAATTTAAATTCTTTCTAATATATTCAACACTAAGGAGAATGTTGAAAATAGAACTTAAGCTTTTCTAAAACTACTATAAAGTTAAAAGAAAATTATGACCCAATGACTATTTAGACATCTTTAGATGTGTGCATAAAATTAAATCATCCAGCCTCAGAAATAAATTTCTAAAATTCTCATAACAAAACCATGTTTATACTGGAGCAATTACTTCTCTCTACTAAGTTTTATCATAACAAATACCACCCAACTTTTTAAAAATATAAGATTACATATACTATAAAAGAAAGAAAAAGAAAAAAAAAACCTTATTTTTAGAATTACAACTCTTCAAGCTTTAAAAAAAATGTATGGTACAAACCAATCTTGATTACAATTTTTCCTAAAGAAAACTAGCTTAAGAATCATCAATGCTTTTAGTTAACTGCAGTTAACATTCATACCTTACTATGTATTGGGTCTTAATTTGTAAACTTTGAATTTGGTACACTCAATGAAACTATTACAGTTTTTGAACATAGAAAGGCATTACATAAATAGCTATTAAGTTGAAATAATTTTAAGTAAATTGGGAAATAGTTAATAAACTTGAATGATCTACATCCTAGACTTAATCTTGAATTTAAACCTGAGAACAGGTTCTCAGATTCTCTAGTTTTATAACCTTATTCATCCACACTTGCCACAAAGTAACTTTCAAATTCTTCATTTCATCCCAAGGAATTCCAAGGTATGATTTCGTAGATCTTCTAATACAAGTTCCACTTTTTGCAGAGTTTATGTCCTCTTAAATAAGAATTTAAGAAAAAAAATATGTATATAGCTTGGGAAAAAATACAAATTATATCAAAATGCAAGCCGTGTCAGAACTGATACAGAATGGAAAATAGCTCCCATGCTCCACATGATTTATGTAATTAGGAATACTATGGAAACCAGAAATAGCAAAGCAAAGAAAGCAGTATTCACAAGCAGGTTTTATAAGGGACTTCAGAATCTGCTCTGAACTTGTTGAATAATCTGTTCAGTATTCTAGAATCTCCCTGCTGGAAGCAGGGTCCTCATTATAACCACAAGAGCGCTAATAAAGGTTAGCCTCTGAACCAGGGATTAGAAGGCTCTTTTCTTTTTGGGAACTGCAAACTAGTAACTTTGATGATCTTCTTGAAAAGGAAGACAAAGCACACTCCAAGAACAAACAATGTTTCCACTAACTAGGAAGGTACAGAAAACATAAGAAAATGATATGCCCTAAATACTCCGAAAGGAAGTATAAATAAGCCTAGTATACTTAAAAAATAAAATTTATTAATCAGTTAGAATTAGAGAACGCTCCATTAAAAAGGACTGACTTAAAATTATAGTTTTAAAATATAATAGAATAATTGATTAAAAATAAGCCAATTGACTTTTCAACCCCAACCACATATTTTTAACATGAGTATAAATTCCTTTTTAAGCATTTGAGTAGACAGTTGTAATATTCTATACCATTCTATACCAAAGACAATTCATAAGTGTTCTTAACCAACCTTTTTCTTTTATGTAGAGTTCTCTTTTACTGTTTCTGAAGTTAAGTGCATTAAAGATTATTGTATAAAGATGTGCAAAAAAAAAAGGCAATTATTTTGAAAGGACAATAGACACTTTTCAACCTTGGAAAGAGCATAAACCTAGATGTTGCTATGAGCTAACAAGGCCCACGAAAGACACTCAAAGGAAAAAAAATATGTTTCCCAGTGAATGAACACCAGGGTATTATTTTGTGCATAAACCACGAGATTCTTCTTCAAACTGCTACTCAGAAATATTGCTTCATTCAATAAGGTTAGCTGGCTCCTATTATTCTATACTCCTTTAATATTGGTGTACATAGGTACACACAGCATTTCTTCTGAAGTTTGAGGCCTTTATTACAGGTGTTTTACCTATTTGCTCTTATTTACATAATAGCAACCAGAGCTTTACTTTTCTGTAATTTCAGTACTGTCATTAAATAGGGCCTCAATATTTTTATTAGATAAGTGGTTTGGAAATTAATCACTCATTAAATTTATCAATATACATAGATCAGTCAAATGTGATCATTTGGGATCATTCCATTCCCTTGGGATCATTACCACCACTGGAGATGTGCAGTTATGAGGATGAGAATAGCTTTTTAAACCATTTCATTTATTCTCAAGTTATGACTACAGGGCATATTAAAATGAATCCAATAGTTTCAATGCATTTGGACTTAAGACTGAGGATGCTGAGTAAATAGATCATGTAACCAAAAGGAGTAATTTCCCTGGTAGAATTAGTATTGAGCATCATGGGTAAACAGATCATAGATTGAAAGTTGTAGCTATATCAATTTCATAATTATCAACAGATACTTTTCTCACTCATGCTGTTCCATTTCCCTTTCATTTGTTCCTCCTTTCTTCCACCTGTGAATATATTCTTGTCCTTCAAGGTTTGTATCAAATGTTATTTATGTTCTGTGGCAAATCATCCCATGTTACTCAGACAGAATGGAACTGTTCCCTCTTCTATGCTTCCCAGAGCATTGTTTGCAATTTTATTTTCTCCTTACTGATTTGAATTAATTCTTACCTTCTCCACACCCATTTCTGTCCTCCAGTAAGTCACAAATGTTTTAGGGTTTCGAGGCCATAGTGGTTTTTGGTTTGGTAAAAGCAGTGCTCAATAAATGTCTATGAGACAAATTAAAAGTACTTTGGATATGTTGTGGACAGTCTTTTAGGTAAGTTTTAAGACCATGAGTTCAACTTATGCACAAAGACTATGCACAATCACTTAGAATATGTAACTTTCTATGACCAAATGAAAATTTGATCAAAATTTAGTAACTATTAATATGCTAGAATTTTGAAGCACATTTAGAATATGTACAACTGTTTTGTCTTAATTCTCCTTATAAGAAGTAAATTACAAAAGAAAATGAGACGATTTGGCAATGAAGCATTAACAAGCCAGGAGAAGGCCAAAGGTGGGTATTTAAAAAGTCTTAGAAAAGCCTCATGTGCTGTATCCTACCCTGCTATAAATCATACTACTATGGGAAAAAGCACACAATAAAACCTCTGTAACAAAGCAAAACTATTACGTTAAGGTCAAAATAGCTACTGTAAATACTAAAAATGATAACCTCTAAGAATACCAAACACAATGAGTTCAAAAGTCATTAATAAAAAAAGAAGTTGTTCAGACTTCAAGAAGACCTTATATTAAAAGCACTTCATTACTAATAAGAAGCTTGAACTTATTTGGATTCATGATGGGAGCCGTACAAGAATTTTTGACAAGGAGGCAAATATCTCTCTAAAGAGAAACCACAAAGCTAATGGAACTTACCAAGTAGAAATAGACTGGTGTGTCTGTCAATTTCTATACCTAGAGAATATAAGTCTCTTTCCAAAAGCAACATTTTACATTAAAAGAGATACTTTGCTTACTCATTTGAATCTACTATGGAAAGCCAAAAAGAGGATTTTTTAATTAATATATTTTCAAAAAGCACTGGAAACAAAGGCTTTAATAACATTCTGTGAATTAAAAATTAAAATTCATGCCAATTAAATATCCCAAATCATAATTTACATAATACAGTAATCTTCACATTTCAATCAGAGTACATGAGACTATGGGAAAAAAGAGCACTGTCCAGAGCATAATGGCCTCTAAAGAAACTTCTGTATGTTCTCTAGTAGCAAGTTTCAGATCTCAGTCTCAAAAATACTCCGTTATTGCTTAGCAGGACATCATTTGGAAATTCTCCCATTCAGCTGGAATTTATTTTTAAAACAAAGTTTATCTTAAGTCTTTTTTGTGGTGCCTAAGTGGCCTAGTAAGTTAAAGCCTCTGCCTTCCCAGCTCAGGTCATGATCTCAGGGTCCTGGGATCGAGCCCCGCATCAGGCTCTCTGCTCAGCAGTGAGCCTGCTTCTCCCTCCTCTCTGCCTGCCTCTCTGCCTACTTGTGATCTCTCTCTCTCTCTGTCTGTCAAATAGATAAATAAAATCTTAAATAAATCAATAAACAAATAAAATAAAAAGTCTTGTTTGAAGGAAACAAAGTGAGCTCTTTAAAGATTCTAAGATTTGACTTCTTCCCATCCAAGAAGTAGGCCTGGAGGGAGTATGAGTTAGTGCCAAGGTATATGTGTGTTTTAATGCTCTTTATCCAGCTTTAGGTAATAGTTGGAAAGCTCCTGGTCCCTGAACAACCAGCAGATGCCACTCAAAAGCATAGTCTGCTGGGAAGATGGAATGATGTAAAGCATACTGTCTCCAATGTTGCTTGATTTATACCAGTATATTTTTATTCAAACAAAACTAAATGAACAGCTGCTGTATACTTTTGTTTATGTGCTATATGTCAAATGTTACTGTCCCTAAGGTACTTATGTGAAAAGATTTAGCAGTCATTTTCTTAAATACCAATGCCTACCCAAATTTGGATTTTTCCTCCACTGAACAAAATGACAAGCACACGATTGCTATACTTAGAGCAATCTTTCACAGCTGCTTTAGTTTTTCAGTGATCCTATTAAACTGACGGCATATTGCCTGTGGGGTCTACAGTGTTATAATACTGCTCTAAGAGACATTGATTTGTATGATAGGATCAAACAGAATAGGGATGCATTGGGGGGAAGAATTTCATAGGTCATATTGTTTTTACCTGAGTAAAATTTAATTTAGACATTGTGACCTTTGCAGAACACCTGGTTATTTTAATTGCTGATATGTTGGTGAATGTTGACATTGGGGCTTAGAAAGTATGAAATCTTAGGTCTCCTCTGTTTTGAAAATGCATCCTGAGTCATGTCTTTTCTTAAACTGAACGAAGTAGCTGTGCATTAAATATGCTGGCAAATCTTCTGCTCGAGCAAGTGGACCGAAATGGTGTGAATTGTTAATGCCTTGCTGCTTTGGTTCACGGCTTGTGATTGATCATTTGTAACTATATCTACTCCTTGTTCCATGAAATCAAGTATGGAGTAATGGGTTCATCAGATTTTGGGGTTAAATTGAGAGTGAAGAGGTACTGTGTGTGGAAATAAGAGTTGCCATGTTCAGGGCTGGCCTTGTAACAGCATGGAATCTAAAGGCGATATTCAAAACCACTTCACTCATCATACGCTTACTGATTCTGAATAGGGCCCATTTGCAGGGGACATTTGGTAGTTTTCCAATACGCTTTATGCCTCTTTCTACTTCCACCACCATGCACATCTTTTTTTCATACATCCCAGTAGCACATTGGTAGAACAGGTCAGCATACACAATTCATTTATTTAAATAACTTGATTTATACAAGTAGAAATAAGCTGGGAGTCTATTGTGTCTTGTCTTCCCCAACAAAAATAATAGTGTGTGTGTCTGAAAATACAAGTGTTTTGTGAATTTAGTTCCTTAGGCATCTTAAATATTTGGCATTTAGTAATAATGTAAAATAATTGAATTAATATATGTATAACTTTATGGTTACTTAAATACTGAGAATTAACAATATCTAACCTATTTTATATGCTTATGGCCTATATCAATACATAGTAATTGAATATATATGGCCTGCCTTTTCAAACTCAAAAGCTGTCTAAAAATGTAAGGTCTTATCTTAGAATCAGTTTTGGAAAATACAATACATGGAACTTAATAAATAAAACCAACAAAAACTAGAAGTGAAGGCCATTAGAAATGTCAGTATATAATTATTTGCTGTAATAACTGATACGTCTTTTGCATTACTATTTTTTATTTTTATTACTATTGAGAAAATCTTAACCCAAATAGTGTTAACTGAGGCATCACTTAACTTTTGACCCAGTAGGAAAAGATGAAACAGAAAATTTAGTAAAACTTAGGAACAAAATCAAATATACAAAGCACTTATATGTATAAGTAACATCAAAAGCAAGTTAATTATAAAATGTTTCTTCTTTTTTTTTAAGGTTTTATTTTTAAGTAATCCCTACACCCAAAGTGGGGCTCAAACTTACAATTCCAAAGTCAAGAGTCTCATGCTCCACCAACTGAGTCAGCCAGGCACCCCAAAATGTTTCAAAGTTCTATTACATTATAAAGTAACAAGTAACATAAATCTAAAAAAATGTAGCTGGATTATTTTTCCTTTTTCTTTCTCAATTTCTTTTTTCTTTTTTTCTGAAGTCTCAAAGCAGGAATAATAATAATACTTGGCATATACAACCTAATTGAGACTGCCCTAGGAATCATTTAATGTGGGTAAAGCTGTTTTGGTCTCCTTGGAGACCATGTTATTTTACATGGAAAGCTGTGTTTTAAAAAGATTGGTTTAGGGGCGCCTGGGTGGCTCGGTCATTGGGCGTCTGCCTTCGGCTCAGGTCATGATCCCAGGACCCTGGGATCGAGCCCGATATCAGGCTCCCGGCTCGGGAAGCCTCCTTCTCCCTCTCCTACTCCCCCTCCTTGTGTTCCCTCTCTCTGTGTGTCTCTCTCTGTCAAATAAATAAACAAAATCTGAAAAAAAAAATAGTTTTATAACAGATAGTAACAATTAAGCTATTTGTTTTCATTAGTAATTATACTTAAATTTTTAATAATGAACCTATAGGATCATTGACACATCATTAAAGTCAGGGTAAGATTTCTGGTTCAAAGACTGAGAAATAAGAAATAAAAAACAGAAGATAGAAAGAAAGACATACTCAAGGAGAAGACAGAAAGAGCAAGGGCTTGGTTAAAACATTACATAAATACTGAAGCAAGTTTAGCCCAATGAAACCTAGAAGTGATGATCATATCTTCACAAATAGAAGAGTCTATGTTTTAAAGACTTCAAAAGGGAATTTCTGACAGATATTAAAGTGTCTCTGAGCAGATTAGACTGCTTTGTGAATGTTCATATCACACAATTCTGCATTCACATATTTAATAAAAGATGACAGTGATCCAATTATAATGGGAGTTCTCCAACTGCCACCAAAAAAACCCACTTCTTTTTAAAAATAAAGCCTTTAAAAATTCTTAATATTTTCTATAGATCAATAGTAGAAATATAAATCAGTGATTACTTTCTGCCTTTGTTCAACCTACAAGAATGGCCTAACTCTTGAGGTCTTAATGCCTTGAGGTCACTGGAAGTCACTGAGGGCCGTATATAAGGTACCTTGTAACCAAGGCAAAGTCACAGGGTGCACAGTCTTAAGGGAAATCTGAAGACTTTTCCTGAGAGACATCTTTCCTACACAAAAGGACTTTTAACTGGCTGCCTTTGTATATTCCAAAGCAGCCTAGAGAGATTTAAGGGTGATTCATAACCACCAGCATTTGGCATCCCTCTTCAGCAAGAGGTCTGAAGTTTTACATTTCATAAAATATGAGAAATAAAGGTAAATAGGACTGGGAACCAAGTATTGAAAGGGGCAATGTAGTTAATTTTAAAGAAATTAGGGCTGCCTGGGTGGCTCAGTCAGTTAAGTGGCTGTCTTCAGATCATGATCCTGGAGTGCTGGGACTGAGCCCCATGTGGGACTCCCAATTTAACAGGAGCCTGCTCCCCCTTTTCCCTCTACCCTGCTTGTGCTCTCTCTCTCTCAAATAAATAAATAAAATATTTTTAAAAAACATAAAGAAACTATTGTACCCATAAGTTTGATCTTAATTCCCCGAAAAGTTCTGGAAGAGATTATAAGATGAATGGTTTGTGAACTCTTAGAAAAATAAACACTAGTAATCACTAGGACCCATATGGAGAAACTCATATAGTAAATAAATTCATATATTAAATAAATATTTAATGAACAGAGAGGGAGATTCTTGTGGTAAATAGGGAGACTCTTGGGGACATTCCTTACATGGGGTTTGACATCTCTAACACCAGCATATAACTGTTATTTCTTCCAGTGGGAAATAGATCCTAATAGATTATAGCTACCATCTGTTATCCTTAAGCAAGGACCTACTGCTAAATCTGTATATCTCTTCACAGATAAATGAGTGTATCTTCAACAAAGTAGGAGAACATATAATGTCTGCAAACCTCCTGTTTAGGTATTCTATTTAGAATTCATGATTCTTCTCCTTTGATGTTTCTATTTAAAAATGATAAAGAAGTGGAGTTCCTGGGTGGCTCAGTCTGTTAAGCATCTACCTTTGGCTCAGGTCACGATCCCAGGTACCTGGGATTGAGCCCCATGTCAAGCTCCCCACTTAGTGGGGAGCCTGCTTCTCCCTCTGCTCCTGCTCCCCAATTCGTGTGCTCTCTCTCTCTCTTTCTCTCAAATAAAAATAAATTAAAAATCTTTCAAAAAATGATGGATAAATATGTCACTTAGCATCCAAAACAAGGCAAGAGAAAGTTATGAGTAGATACTGCCTTGGATCCCAATTTCTTTCCTGGAGAGAGTAATAAAAGGAATCAGAATGAACACACACACACATACACACACACACACAAACACAAAGTTGTCCCTGTATAGGGCTTGACTGAAGGCTGCAGGCTATAAGTAAACCCTTCTAAGTCACCTACTCTTAGCTAAAAAAGCAATACCACTTACAGAGCCCAAATTATCTGGACCATTGCAGAATTCCATATTTAGCAGAACAGAAGCAGTAGTGATAGCAATAAAAGAGTAGTACTAGGGGCGCCTGGGTGGCTCAGTGGGTTAAAGCCTCTGCCTTCAGCTCGGGTCATGATCTCAGGGTCCTGGGATCGAGCCTCACATCGGGCTCTCTGCTGGGCAAGGAGCCTGCTTCCCCCTCTCTCTGCTTGCCTCTCTGCCTATTGTGGTCTCTCTCTTCTCTGTCAAAAAAAAAAAAAAAAAAAGAGTAGTACTAGGCATTTTTAGGGCATAAAGAGAGAGGGAAGCATTCGACCAGACACCTTCTCAGTGTCCTGAATACTCCACTCACATCAAAAGGCATCTAAGGGGGCACCTGGGTGGCTCAGTCGATTGAACATCTGACTCTTGACTTCAGCTCAGTTTGTGATCTCAGGATCATGAGATCAAGGCCTGTGTGGGGCTCTACCTTTGGTGTGGAGTCTGCTTGGGATTATTCCTCTCCACCCCCGCTCGTACATGCTCCCCCCCTCTCTAAAATACATATACATATACATACATACATACATACATAAAATCTTTTTAAAAAAAGGCAACTAAGTACAATGTTTCCAGATAAGGACAGCATCCCAAATGTTTATACTATTTTATGATTTAGCCCTGAGTTAAACGTGGGAATATAGACAAGTCTGCAAAATCTCTGTCTTCATGGAGCTTAGAATCTAGAGGACAGACAGATATTAAACAAATAATTCCCCATGCAGTTTTATGAATTATAATTGAGACAATTAGTATATACAGGGTGTTTTTAGTATAACAGGGATACCTGTCCTAGACAAGGGAGGAAAGTAGCACAGGAGCCAGGCAATGTCAGGAAGCATTTTAGAAGAAGAAATATTTAAAATAAGACCTTTAAGATGAGTAGGCAATAGCTTGCAAGGACGTTAGGGTGAGAGATAGTCCAAGTAGGGAAAACATAATATGGTAAGGTACTAGGGCTTGAAGAAGAATAAAGTGTTTGAGAAACAGAAATGAGAAAATAAGATGACTTGAGTGAAGAGATGAAGGAGCCAGTGAATATGGAATGAATATGTGAATTTGGAGTGAATATGGAGAAATTGGATAGGGACCAAATCATAAAGGTCCTTCAGGCCATGATAAAGATTTAAGCATGAGTTCAGTACGAGAAGTTATGATAAACTAAAATCACTTTTTTTTTAAGATTTTATTTTTAAGTAATCTCTACACCCAACGTGGGGCTTGAACTTACAAATCCAAGATCAAGAGTCACATGCTCTACCCACTGAGCCAGACAGGCATCCCTTAAAATCATTTTTAAAGATAGTGGGTTTTTTGGGTAAGATTTAATTTATTTATTTGAGAGAGATAGAGTGAGAAAGAGCGTGAGAGGGGAGAAGGTCAGAGGGAGAAGCAGACTCCCCATGGAGCTGGGAGCCTGATGCAGGACTCTGGGATCATGATCTGGGCAGAAGGCATTCGCTTAACCAACTGAGCCACCCAAAAATAGTGTTACTAGAGTGATACAATTAGAAGACTTGTATCTAAGTTGGAAATAGGTGAGCTTGTAGATTCATATGAACAGTCATATCCATGGAAAATTACTATAAATATGAGGCAGGAATTTTATTAACATGCTAGAAATCTCTGTCCCTAATCATGGCATAGTCAAAAATTTTTAGATATTTTTATCAATAACTTAGTGATAAAATTGGTATTCAGGCCACATTTATAAGGGAAAACAAAGATGGAAGAAACTGTTAATTCCTGGCATTAAATATCTGAAAGATCTTGCAAGGCTAAACTACTAAATAAAAACCTTGTAAGTAGAAATTTCATAGGAATCAATGTATAATGTTATGTTCACATGCCTATAAAATCAGCAGTACAAGTACAGGATAAGGAAGAAGTGGCTTAAAAGCAAATTGTGAGCAAAACCTTAGGGGCTTTAGTTGTCCTTAAGTTTAATTTAGGTCAATGATCTGATATATCTAATAGAAATAGTAATATAATTGTAGATTATATAATGATCTAAAAAAAAAAGCAAGGTACATGAGACTGCTTTACTTGTCATTGATTGACCTGGGAAAATATATTCTAATAAATTATGAACATTTATGTTCTAAATTTCAGAAACCCAAATTATGGCTTCATCTACAGAAAGATGGTAGATGTGTTGTAAAAAGAACACTTCATCTTCTTCAGTTAAGGTAGAGAAACAACTGGAAGAAAATATTACACATCTAGGAAACATATTTGCTAAAGGAATGGAGGAAAAAGTAAGCTGGTTCTAAGTAGGCTCCACACCATGGGGCTTAAACTCATGACGCTGAGATCCAGAGTCTCATGATCTACCTTTTGACCCATCCAGTTGCCCTAAAATGGTTTTAACATATGCTTCAACCTTATGATCCGAATAAAGCAGTATATGCATGAAAATAAATAAAAGAAGACAGGTTTATTTAGCTGGAGGAAGAAAGAGATCACCTAGAATAAACTTATCTGATCTAAACACACATTTTTATTTTATTTATTTGTTTAATTGAGAGAGGGAAAGACAGAGAGTACAAGAGGGGGTTGAGGCAGAAGGAATCTCAAGCAGAATCTCAAGCAGACTCCACATTGGGCAGGGAGCCCAACCCTGAAACTCAATCCCATGACCTTGAGATCATGACCCCAGCCTAAATCATGACTTTGATGCTTAACCAACTGAGTCACCCAGGTGCCCCAGAACATACATTTTTAACAGATATGAAAAAGAGGAACTAAAATCCTGAAGGCCAGATTTGAGAGTATCCAAGTCTAAGTACTCTTAAAGAGATTATCATAAAAGGGGGAAATATTGTAATTGTTACAAAAATCACAAACAGTAACTGGAGTCCAGTGAAACCTACCAGAGACATAAAGATCTTGGAGAGTAGAGTTAGAGCAATCCCCCAAAGGAGGAAGAATCCACAAATACTGTGAAGAGGCTAACATTTATGTTACAGATAAATTAATAAGCAAGAGCAACTGGAGAATCTCTTTTGCGGATGAGAAAACTATCCAAAGAGTGCTCATGAAGTCTGAATAAACTGGATAGGGGAATACTAGGAAGATTAATATCAAATACTCAAAAAAAGTATTTAGGGAACCCCTCCAAACTTCTGAGTCTAAGATTAAGAGAAGGCAAAGGGAAGATGAATTATATTACAGAACATCCAGGCACAGCAATAATAGATTGAGGAGTCAGATCAAAATTAGTTGTTAGACTGTGGGAAAATACATCCTGGGTAGGATTATTTAACTCAGGGAGGTGAAAATAGGTAGGACTGGTTTGAACAAAGGATGATATTGACAAACTTGGAACTTATTGACTTCATATCTCTCACTATGAGACACCCTGCAAGAAAAATATCTACAGGGATATGTTAGAAAAACACAAGAATGAAACAAATAGCAAAGGGAAAGTAAAAGAAAAGAAATAAGTGCACTGCAGCAAGCAATGCAGTTGGAGCCTATTAGAGAAGGGAACCTTTCTGGAAGGAATAGTACAGTAGAGATAAATCCTAAAGACTGTAGAAAGTGGGGACAGATATGTTAAGACCAGGAGCATTCAAAAACTGAGGGAAGACCCTGTCTACAGGAGGAAATGACATTGTGCTAGTCCTCACGGAACACCAAGACCATGAGACTCAGAAACATAAACAGTCACTTCAATTCAGAAATCCATGGAGCAAAGTTATTCTCTAATGGGAATTGACATGAAGATGAGGAGGAAGCTATGTTCAAAAGTAGGGTTCTTTGACTTAAATGATTCCATAGCCAGAGGCCATGATAGTAGCCACTAGGACCTAGGATTGAAATTATTGCTCCTGAGGCAAGATGGATGCTTTGCCACCAGAGAGGGCTTACCCTCAGTTCAGTATGGGGTTCAGGAACATGGGACTCAGAAAGAAAAGAGTATTAAGATGTTTGGGATACTTTACAAAGGCAAGTAACAGCATCTCAAACAAGTCCTGGGGCTGCAAACAACATAAATTTCCAAATGTTGCAAGAATGCTATAGTATCCTCTTTGAGAATAAAAGTAATAACAGCAATGTATGATACAATATTATAATATGCTGGGGTGCCTGGCTAGCTCAGTTGGTGGAGTATATATGGCTCTTGATTTCAGGGTTGTGAGTTCGAGTTCCACATTGAGTGTAGAGATTACTTAAAAGTAAAATCTTTTAAAAAATTGCAATATAATGCTTACCAAGGGTCATGTACTTGTTCTAAGGATTTTCCATATAATTCACTTAATCCTTACAACTTATTTAGGTAATTAATTTCATCCCTATTTTATAGATGAAGAAAGTAAGCCCTTGGAGAAACTAATTATCATGTCTCAGGTCATACAATAGATGATTTAACTTGAATTTGAACTCTGGCTCCAAAATCAGAGCACTTAGCCAACACTTTATGCAGCCTCTTTTTAGAGAGTAGACAATGTTACTGGTCAGTTCTTCCCTCAAGATATAAGTACCTAATACTATAATTAATGCCCTTATGGGAGATTGCATCCCAATGAATTATGTCATATGTCACAGACTCTGCCCAACAGCATAAATCAACTGGCATCATAGAAACACTGACAGGAAGAATGTTTTCTCTTGCCTTCCTTCACTCAGCTTCTGCAATGGTCTTTGGCAATAGTCACATGGGTCTGGAACATGCCAAACATAGGATCCTAGTACCATCATTTTGCTTGGAATGGCCACATTAGAAATTGGGAGTTGGTTTCCGTTCTGAATGTACTGGGTATGGAGCTGATGTTTTGATCATCTTTCAGTTTAACTGGAATTAGGGCACATGAGAAAGTTGGTGTAGACTTCATTCTACTTCTCAGGTTGTAAGGGATGACACCCACTGCGAGAGCCCAAAAGGTAGTTGCTGGAGGAATTCTAGTTCAAACTAGGTACCCAGAAGTCATCTGACTGACACAGGGAAGAATAAAAATTAAGGACTTTAATTTCTTTAAATCTCAACTTGAGGAGCTGAAACTTTTATTGAATTTTAACTCACAAAGGTAAGATTATTTGATTTTGGAATTCACTTCTGTGTAAATGTAAAGATTTTGGATTTTCATTTCTTTGGGATTTTATTCTTTGAATTTAATTTCTCCATAAAAATTCCATAATACACAAGAGTTAACATTCAAGCTCAGGGTATGTTTTTGGAATTTTGTGATAAAATACATTAATCTTGCTCTCATTGCATTATAGAATCTCTGAAAAACATGTCAGAAAATAGCTATTTTGGACAGTGCTACTACGTATAATTTGGGGTGGGAAATGGAATAGGAAGTGAACATTCAGTGTTCATAGCGTGGCCTTGGAGCCAATTTAATTATATTCCAAGTCATTTCAGAATCTTTTAGTATAAATTTCATATTACCCACCAGGATCTAGAAGGATTCACTCAGGAGCAGGGTTTGGTTACTAGAATAATAGGTCTTAAGAGACTGAAGATCTCCTTCCTCAAAAGAGTGAGTGACTTCTCTGGTTCACCATAATGGAATAATTAAGCCAAAGAAGCTAAGAGAATAAAAAGTTAGGAAATATTAGGGGGAATGAGGGTGTCATTATACAAATCTACCAAAATGTGACACTAGTTACATGTGTTCTGCCACTGTTATGCGCTTCTATAATATCAAATAGCTCAACAGGGGAATGATGTCAGTACAGTATAGAAATTTGGTTGGTGAATATGTGCTTTTTCCTAGGCAAGAGGCCAACAGAGGAGTAGAATTCTATTCTTTGCCATAAAAGAAAAAAGATTTTATCTTGGCTGCAGCACTATGGTTCCTAGCAGGACTCTGTGGGAGTTTCGCTTCCTCCTGTGCTTTCCTTAAAGCAAGCCCCACTGGCTCAAACCTCCAGTTGACTTCCATCTGCATTGTCTCATCCTCTACTATTTTTGTACAGCTTTACTGTCCTCTGAAGCAGCACTCTGAGATACCTATCCAGGTTATTTAGAGTATCTCCTAAGTTAATAATTATTAAGTTAGTATTCTGGTTTTAAAGGTGCATAGATTTTGAATGATCTTCTTCAACCCTATTATTTTCATAGCCTTGTAGTTTCGATGGGAGTAATTCTGCAGAATTCGTTTTTTGTATTATGTTCTAGCAGAAATGCTGTACTAGCAAGTTGACCACATATAGGAATATGGTATCTTTACACTATGGGTAGTTCTCTTCTACCCTAGAAAGGTTAGATCTTTGTAGGAGCTACAACTAAAGAACTTTTTCACATATAACAATATAAATTTCTTTGTTAAAATGTTCTATGGTTTAGAAATCCAAAAACATAATCAATTTTCAAATCCCATGGATTTTTAAGGGTTTCACTAGACTTGATAAAGTAAAAGTTTTGTGTCATGTCAATTGTGCTCATTTCTCACAGCATAGGAAGAAAACTTTCGAAGTATATATACTTCTAAAAAAGAAGCATTTTGTGTATCTCTTACATTTTAGTCCTTCACACAATTACATTTCTAAACTGTCCTTATAAATAAAAAGTAATTGTTATGATCTTAACATTAGACAAGATTTTCTGATCTGACATAAAACAAGCAAACAACAAGAGTCGCACTTCAATTGAGAGTATTAGTGATTATTTAAATTAAAAGGTAACTTCCACATAACACATAACATTTTCCAAGGTCAATTTCAGAAGATCATCAGATATAAAAGTTTAGGACTTCAATCATTTGATGCACAAATTATACTAACAAACCAAGAAAAAAGAAATGCAAAAATTTAATGTTAAGTGACTAGGGTGCTACAGACTGGAAGTTCCTCCAACAGGATTAGCTTCTTTGAGTATGTTAAGTCTAGTGAACTTGTTATGCTTCCACATGTTAGTAGTTGCATAGGCTAATTTCAGCTGGCATAAGCTTTCATAAGTATGCAAAAACACAGGGCAAGGCATGCATTAAAATGTGATAATAGCATACTTCTGGGACACGTGAAGCATGAGGCATGAATCTGAATGCCTCTGGCATCCATGAAGCATCACACCTCAGAGTCGGAGCTTTTCTGTTTCGATAAGTAATTCTGTTATACTGCATTTGGGAGGGGAAAAAATCAATTTCCTAAATATAATTCTTTCCCAAGGTTTCTTATAGTTTTAATTCTAACAATTTATTCAAATACAATTTTTTAATTCCCGGTGAGCTGGAAAAAATTCAAAGCTAGATAGGATATTAAGAAAATGTGTTCGTTATTTATTTTATTAATGCAAATTTAAGAGTGATTATATAATACTGTTGAACATAAAGATCATTTTAGCCAGTGTGATCGGGGGGGGGGGGGGGG
>CM052815.1:23476087-23517970 GCA_028533885.1 Nasua narica | reverse complement strand
ATAATGGGTATGTCTACAGAAGCTTTGAAATCTTCAGATAAAAACTCCTAATAAAATGAAAAATAATTATCATATCTAACACAAACATTAAAAATGACCAAGAAAAAAACTTATTTACTTTCTAAAAAATTGATTTACTTTCTAAATACACAAACACACAAATAATCCCTGGCAGAAAAAAATTTTAAGAGTTATAACAATAAGTAGCAAAATATAATAGTAGTCAGAGTATTAAGATGATAAAGTCAGTAAAGATTTGCTTTAGTATAAGCAAGGATATTAGAAACAAATATAAGTACTCAGTATAGTCGTATCCTAAAAAAACTTAAAGCTTTCTGAATCTAGCCTTGCAGTTTAAGTATGCCACTTAATATTTGGCCCTCTTCAGGCATATGGAGTTAAGGCTTAAAGGAAGTCACAGGATTGTAACAGTAGTACATTTGGTAGTACTAATAGTAACACTACTAAAGTAATAGTAATTACAACTAAAGGAATAAAAAGTAATTTAAAAAGTAAAAAATAAATAATAGTAGCAATTACTACTAATAGTAATTTAATAGCAGTACAATATGGAATTCATGGTATTTTTGTTTTCAGAGACTAGCAAATCAGTGCTTTTAGAAATACAGATGGGGATCTCATATTTTGACAAAGACATACCATGAAATTGTTTTAAAACACATTTCATAACTTTTAAAAACCTCTAGAAGTTAACCAAAACAATTAAAAAAATTTTATCTGAGGGCGCCTGGGTGGCTTAGTTGGTTACGCAACTGCCTTCGGCTCAGGTCATGGTCCTGGAGTTCCAGGATCGAGTGCCGCATTGGGCTCCCAGCTCCATGGGGAGTCTGCTTCTCCCTCTGACCTGCTCTCTCTCACTTTCTCTCTCTCTCTCTCTCTGATAAATAAATAAATAAAATATTAAAAAAAATTTTTATCTGAGAACATAGCAGTATGATTTCTGTTTTCTCTTCTGAAAGCTGTACACCATAGAAAATGCCTGTTAAATTATGAAAATTTATCAGTTGCTTTTATTAAGTGATGGCTTACTAAAGTTAAAATACTCATGATTTTTTTTTAAATCTAAACTTGAGGTGTGCTACAGGCTGAATGTTTATGTCTCCCCCAAATTCAAATGTTGAAACCTAAGTGATGGTATTTGGAGGTAATTGTGTCATAAGGGTAAAGCCGTCATGAATAGAGTTAGTGCCCTTATACAAGTGACCCCAGATGGCACCCTTGCCCTTTCTACCAATAAGGACACAGTAAGAAGATAGCAATCTATGAATCAGTTAAGGGGCCCTCAATAGACAATGAATCCTCCAGGGCCTTGATCTTGGACTTGGACTTCATATCTATAAGAAATAAATTGTTGTTCAAGTTACCCAGCCTATGGTATTTTTGTGATAGATAACCAAATGGACCAACACATGCTAAAATAAAGATTCCTCAATGGGGCACCTGGGTGGCTCAGTGGGTTAAAGCCTCTGCCTTTGGCTCGGGTCATGATCTTAGGGTCATGATCTCAGGGTCATGATCTCAGGGTCCTGGGATCGAGCCCCGCATCGGGCTCTCTGCTCGGTGGGGAGCCTGTTTCCCCCTCTCTCTCTGCCTGCCTCTCGGCCTACTTGTGATCTCTCTCTCTCTCTGTCAAATAAATAAATAAAATCTTAAAAAAAAAAGATTCCTCAAAACTTAATCCCTTTCATAATTCCCTTTTATATCAGAATTACATATTTATCCATGTTAAAACTAAACTTTTATTATAGCTGTTTTCCTTTTAAATACATAATATAGAACAAAATTATGGAAGTGCCTTTTGAAATGTTTCAAGAGTTTATAATATTTTTATCACTTACCTTTTGAAATATCTTTAATTGTTCTGCCATACCAATCATAAAGATATTTGGCTGGTGAATTTAGGTTCATTCTCATTGTGCAAGTATCTAAAACCTACCAGGGAGGGAAAAACCTATAAGTAATTTATTACAGTAAGCTCTGGCTAAATCAAATAAACATTTAAAGTCCTTCTATACTAAATGGCTATAAAAATTATACTGTAAAATAAAATTTGATGATTTAGAAAATGTTTCTAATATAAAAAAGAAAAAAAGCAGTTAAAATGCTTATTAGATCACAATTTTACTTTAAAAACACACAAACAAGGGCACTCTGCTGGCTCAGTCAGTGGAGCATGTACTCTTGATCTCAGGGTCATGAGGTCAAGCCCCACATTGGGTGTAGAGCTTACTTAAAAAAATAAATAAAATAAAGCACACAGACAAATATTAATAAAAAAGAAAAAAGAGATGCAATAAATATTAAAAAGCGGTTACACTACATTTAATAAATGTTAGACCTATGGGAAATTTTTATATTATTTTTGCTATTTTCTATATTTTTCATTAATTTACAATGAGAGCATATTATTTTTAAATTTGTTCTTATTTAATCTTATCTTTAATAATATTTTAATCTTATCCACAAATAAATGGAAAGATATACCATATTAATGGAATGGAAGAAATTCTTCCATTCTATTAAAATGTCCATACTACCCAAAACAATCTCTATAGATTCAATGCAATCCTTATCAGAATACCAATAGTATTTTTCACAGAACTATAACAAATAATTGTAAAATTTGCATGGAACCACAAAAGACCTGGAATAGCCAAAGCAGTCTTGAGAAGGAAGAACAAAGCGGGAGGTATCACACTCCCAGATTTTAAACTATATCACAAAGCTATAATAACCAGAATAGTATGGTGCTGTTGCAAAAACAGACACACAGACTAATGGAACAGAGTTGAGAACCTGGAAATGATCTCACACTAAGATGGTCAATTTACAATAAAGGAGGCAAAAATATAAAATGGGGGAAAAATAGTCTCTTCAATAAATGTGTTGGGGAAACTGGACAGCTACATGTAAAAGAATGAAACTGGACCACTTTATTATACCATACACAAAAATAAACTCAAAATGGAGTAAAGACCTAAATATAAGACCTGAAGCCATAAAACTCCCAAAAGAAAACAGAGACAGTAACCTCTCGGACATCAACCTTAGCAAAATATTTCTAGATATGTCTCCTCAGATAAGGGAAACAAAGGAAAAATAAACAACTGGGACTACAACAAACTAAAAAGCATTTGCACAGTGAAAGAAACCATCAACAAAATGAAAAGGCAACCTACAGAATGGGAAAAGATCTTTGCAAAGGATATTTCCAATAATGGGCTAATATCCAAAATATATAAAGAATTCATATAAGTGAACACTCAAAAAAAACAAATAATCCAATTAAAATGGGCAGAGGACCTGAACATGTTTTTCCCAAGAAGAAATATAGATGACCACAGACACATGAAAAGATGCTCAACATCACTAATCATCAGGAAATGCAAATCAAATCCACAAGGGGATATTACTTAATGGCAGTCAGAATTAATAGTATCAAAAAGACAATACATAGCAAGTGCTGGCAGGGATGTGGGGAAACGGAAACCTTTGCACACTATTCGTGGAAATGTGAACTGGTGCAAATGTAAATTGGAAAACAGTATGGAGATTGCTCAAAAAACTAAAAATATAAGTACCATATAATCCAGTAATTCTATTCTGAGTATCTACCCAAGGAAAATGAAAACATGAATTTGAAAAGATATGTGAACCCCTATGTTTATTGTAGCATTATTCACAAGCCAAGATACAGAAGCAACCCAAGTATCCATCAATAGATGAATGGATAAGATGTAGCATGTATATACAATGAACTATTACTCAGCCATATAAAAAGAATGGAATCTTGCCATTCGTAACAACATGGATGAACTAATGGGTATTATGCTAAGCAAAATAACTCAGACAAAGACAACTATCATAAAATTCCACTTATATGTGGAATCTAGAATACAAAACAACAAACAAATAACAATAAAAACAAAGAGAAACACATTTATGAATATAGAGAACAAACTGGGGGTTGCCCAAGGGGAGAGAAGTGGACAGATGGGTGAAATAGGCGAAGGAGACTAAGAGGTACAAACTTCGTTATAAAATAAGTAAGTCACTGGAATGAAAAGTACAGCATAGGATATATAGTTAATACTATTGTAATAACATTGTACAGTGACAGATGGCATATGCTTATCATGGTAAGCACTTTGTAATGTATATAATTGTCAAATCACTATATTGTACACCTGAAATAAATATGTCAACTATACTTCAATTAAAAATAAAAATAAATAAATTAGGTCTTAAGGAACTTTCATTGGGTTTTAAATTCTTTCCAAGTGTCCTAAAATCAATTATATAGTCTGATCACAGTTCACCTTGATAACTTACGTTGTTTGAGTATAAAAAAGTGAAATTAATAAACCACATTTCAAGGTTTTCCATGAGCCTGAATCTCAAGAAATTCTTTTCATGGTTTCTAATATGGTAAAGTTGTTTTCTCAATATTTTAGTTTAGTTTAGTTTTTTAAGATTTATTTATTTATTTTAGAGAGATAGAGAGTGAGCAGGGGAGGAGCAGGGGGAGAGAGAGAATCCTAAGCAGGCTCCATGCCCAGCATGGAGCCCAACATGGGGCTTGATCCCATGACCCTGAGATCCAACCCCAGCTGAAATCAAGTATCAGATGTTCGACCAACTAAGCCACCCAGGTGTCCCTGTTTTCTCAATATTTTAATATCTTGATCTGTCTTGATATAGCCCTTGTAACAATGACCTTTTCAACATCAGTGAAGACTTAAACATGCATCAGTTAGAGGGAAAGTTCTACTCACAGCATGAGAAATATTAAAGTAACAAAGGGTGCTGGAGAGTATTAGGTAACCTCATGCAAGTTTTATTAGATTTTTGGAAGTGACTCCCAAAACATGAATCACTATATCCAATTATAAGTATATAATAAGGGTACCTGCATGTCTTAGTTAGTAGGACATGCAACTCTTGATCTTGGAATTGTAAGTTCAAGCCCCACACTGGGTATAGAGATTACTTAATAATAGCACTGGAGTGGCTCAGTCAGTTAAGTGTCCAGCTCTTGATCTCAGCCCGGATCTTGATCTCAGAGTTGTAAGTTCAAGCCCCACACTGGGCTCCATGCTGGGCATGGAACTGACTTAAAAAATGAAAGAAAGAAAGGAAAGAAAAAAAGAAAGGAAGAAAGGAAGAAAGAAAGAAAGAAAGAAAGAGAAAGAAAGAAAAAAGAAAGAAAAAAGAAAGAAAAATAAAATAATATATTCCAAATCTAAATTGAAAATACTTTGTCTTCGATTTTCATTATTAATGGCTATAACATACTACTGCTTTTGAATAACCTAAAACTATTGAAGGATGATGTGCATTACATGATTACAAAATAAAAAGAATATCTTTCCATTGCTGTTAACACCCTGCCTCCAGTTCTGCCCAATTTTATCCTTACCTTAAAGATTTATTAACTTATTTCTAGAGAGAAATAGAGAGAGAGAGCATGTGAGCCTGAAAGGGGGGTGGGGGGAGAACGGTAAAAGGAGAGAGAGAGAGAGAGAGAGAGAATCTCAAGCAGACCAGAAAGGGGTAAGGCCAATTCGAGGCTGGATCCCATGACCCTGAGATTATGACCTGAGTCCAGTGCTTAACCGAGCCACCCAGGCACCCCATCCTTACTTTAAAATCGGAAACTGTAATCCTAGTCCTAGCCCAATCAACTTTCATTTTCTTTGTGACAACGAACATATTTAAAGAGCTTCACGTGTATATAAAGACAAAGTTGTATTTTCCTTTCAGTCTGGAGAACAACTTTCAAACATTGTGACTAATTTGCTTTATCTAGTTGCTATATCAAGTGATGTGTGTTGCATTGAAAAGGCAAATAACTAATTGACTAATTTATTTGACAAATTGGCCTTTACTGGATTACACTGGAGGTTCTCAGCCTTTATTCTACCCCTACACATGACCAATAATGTTCTCATGAGCCACAGAGTCCCACAGGCATTCACAGGATTGTGTGTTTCTTGCATGCTAGCTGCAATCCATGGGCAATTTTTCAGAAACTACTATTGTATTGCTACTCTTCTCAAAATCAGGAAGGCATATCTGTTTATAACTAAGAAGGAAGTTACAGGAATAATCTTGGACCCTCTAATTGATGATGAAAATATTCACAATATTCTAAATAATTAGACATTCTTGCAATTTCACAAGTGACTATAAACTCTGTCATGTGGAGCAAATCCATGACCTCCAATCTGCCTATTCTGAGGGTATCAGTGCAGGAGTTCAATTCCTGACCAACGGTATGTGTTCTCACAAGTCAGACACAATACTCCCTTGGAATATCTAACCTGGAATAGACCCATGGCTGGGACTGGTCCTTACCACCCAATAAAATAAGGTAATAACGCTGGTGACTCTAAATGTCCCTCTTCCCACCTTCCTTCCCACTCTTTTGGGTCAATTTCTTTAGAGATTACTACAAATAAGTTCACCTAGGACTCCTATTCATGGGCTGAAACCTTTACTAAAAATGCTTGTAAAGCAATATTCAGAACAAAAGAGAGAAGTTATCAGAAGAAATTGGAGTTTTGTCTGTGACTTTAGACAGAAAGGGGAGTGGAAAATACTTACAGACATGGGCATGGGATCTACCTTTGTGTTTTTAAAGATACTTTACTGACACAGTTCATCTCTGACTAGCAAAATTCTACTATTGGTCACTTTATTCCATATGACTTTGTCTCCATGGATTATCCTTTTACCACCACCACCACTCTCCTTGTCAGAAATATTAACAAGAGACAATTCAGTACACATTCTTCCTTAGCAAGTCTCTCTCAACACTATTAAGAATCTACATTTGATCCCATAGAGCCTCCTCCTTTAGTTCCCCATGTTTGTGATCTTTCCATTCTTTATGTTTAGTTCTCAATTTCTTAATATTACAAATCTATTACTTAAAAGTTCAAAGAAGCCCTTTGGTACAAATTATATTCTCTAGTTACTAGTGAGGTTCAAATATCTAAATATCCTTCTCCAAAGTTATAATTTCCCAATTAAACTAGGCAAAATGCGAGCTATTTAAAGATGGTCCCACTTATTTCAACTAAAATTTCAATGATTTTAAAAATTATTTCAAATATTGCTGCCTTTGTGTTTAAAAAAAATCAGTCAAGGAAAATTACACAGCTTTCTAACTCTAAGATTCCTCTTTTCATTGTGCCAAAATATCAGTAAAAGTGTTTGTGCAAGCCAAATTTTAAGAGTTAAATGAGTTTAAAAGCCGGCATTAGAAAATCAGATACTAGAAATTAATAATGCATCAGCAACACTGTCATTCTCTCCTACTTTCAGGATGAAAGATCCTTGCAGTGTTTAAGCAATGCCAACCTTCAGGAATCATTTTCTCAGAGTAAATTATCAGTGGTATGAATTAGTATCAATAGAAATTTCTGTCAAAAGCCTTGAAATGAAGCCTTTACTTGTAAGGTCATTCTTATAACTCACAATTATTTAACAGTGCCATCTTGCTGTAATATTAAGGTTAATTAAAATACCACTTCCACTCATCTGTACCTGTTAAGCTTGTTAAAATATTATTTTTACAAATTCACATTTTGTTAATTTCTTACAGCCTACGTTCCTTCTGATACTGAAATTTAAAACCATCATGCTGTAAAATCAGACTCTTTAACAAGCAGCTGGGAAGAGATTTTCTACAAACTTTTTCATTTAATCTGTTTATGGTTCTGGGAGTTACTTCTACCCATGGGCATATCTGGTGCAAAGTTTGCAGTTTCTGGAATGGCTACCATGGAGGTGGTGTGGTTACACAGTCTAGAGCCTTTGGTCCTCTTTTAAAGGAAACCAGACTTTCCCCTGAATTCACTAATTTCCTCAGGACTCTCTCAAATGCTGGGATTTTATTCCCTCATACCACAACCTTAAAGTGTTGGGATAGGATGGGAAGGTGGGAAGGTATGTTATTTACAACATTATTTCAAGATTTCTCCCCAGCTCTCTTATTGAACAAAACAACCTGACCTTCAATTGTACCACCTTCCTTCACTCTAGTCAGTCTTCTTCTTCATTCATGGATAACACCTGCCACAAAAATCCTAACCCTGGCTGATGCTTACTATCCACATGCTATGCACACGCCAAGAATCTTGGTGTTCCTGGAGAAATCAACAAATGACCACACCAGCATTAGTATTATTCATAGTTACCAAACTCCATGGTTCCTTGATACTGTCCAGTCACTTTTATTTAATTTGTTTGGTCAAATATCTCTTCTACTTACAATAATGAATATTTCAAACCATCTATGCTCTCTATCTGGCCTCCTCTCCTCTACTTCCCTCTTTATTTTTAGCATACTACAAGCCTACCTATTTCTATACATATTCTCTCCTTTTCCCTCTAGTTGGAAGAATCCATGCTCCTACCTAAGGACAATATTCTACTTATGCTTTCAATTATGCTTGCTCTCAACTTTTAAGGTAGTATATATTATCCATCATTGCTTCTCTTTCATATATATTCAACTATTCCTTCTCAATGAGATTTTTCCTACTTGCACTTAAACATGATTAAGTCTATCCTATCTTAGAAATTAAATTAAATTTTGGGGCACCTGGGTAACTCAGTGGGTTGAAGCCTCTGCCTTCAGCTCAGGTCATGATCTCAGGGTCCTGAGATCAAGCCCTGCATCAGGCTCTCTGCTCAGCAAGGAGCCTGCTTCCCTCTCTCTCTCTCTCTGCCTGCCTACTTGTGATCTCTTTCTCTCTCACTGTCAAATAAATAAAATCTAAAAAAAAAAAAGAAATTATATTTAAAAAAAAGAATGAGTAATTCTAGAAAAGGAAATTTCCAAATAAAACTGCTTTGGCTACCAGAGTACTAACCTTATACCGACCTTAGGAAATAAAATAAGAAAATCTCCTTACATTTATAGCAATTCTCTTAGTGGCCTACCCAATATTCATTTTTTGCCTCATCCCTGCTGTTCTGATTTTGTGTAGAGGTTCACTTTTACCACTTTGGACTCGAGGTAAGCTACATTTATCTTGATTAATTTAGGTCAATCATGGTGGTCCTATGCCTCTTTTCAGTTTGGGAGTAGGCATAATCTAGTTCTGCCAATGTGACATGAGAAAGGGCTTCTGGGAAAGGCTTCATCATTCATAGTGAAGAGACAGTCCTTTTCTGCCACTGGTCAAAATTGTACCAGGCTATGTACCTGGCCTGTTACCAACATATGAAAGAGCATAAAATCTGGAAAATTAAAAATAACATAACTGGAGGGCAGCTGGCTGGCTCAGTTGGGAGAGCATGAGACTCTTGATCTTAGGGTCATGAGTTCAAATCCCTTGTTGGGTGTAGAGATTATTTAAACAAATAAAACTAAAAAAAATGTAACTGGAATCCTATCATGCTATGATTAAAACTGTCCTTTCTTGCTTCCTTTTTGCCTAAGTCTGTTTAAATCAGGATTCTGTTATTAGCAGCTATCAACCTAATAGAAAAAAGATTTTTTTTTAGCCCAGGTTCCTCAAATGATGGACACTGTTTCAACTAACTCAATGCGTATTTGTACAGCAAATAGATTACAATGGTATTCACTATATAAATCTAAGAAGAAAATCATTAAGAACCCAGAGAAGAATTTTAAATTTAGCAAGCTGAAAACAGTGAAAATTAATGGATAATTATGAAATTAATTCTTTGGATTACTAAAAATATATCATCTTTGGCAATTAATAGTACTTGTTCAGTAGAAGAGAATACAATTATCATGAATATTTTGAGAAAGAGAATCTGTTTTTCTCTCAGGTCAGGATCCCAGAGTCCTGGGATGGAGCCCCACATCGGGCTCCCTGCTAAGCTGAGAGTCTGCTTCTCTCTTTCCCTCTGTCCCTCCCCCCTGCTGTGCATGTTCTCTCTCTCTCAAATAAACAAATAAAATCTTTTTAAAAAGTGTCTTTTACTGTTAAGCCTATTTGGGGGGGGGGGTCTGTTTCTATTGAATTGACTTTTCTCCTGGATAATGATTACCTTTTTTGGAATCTTTGTGAATTTCTCACATGTTTAACAAAATCTCTCTCTTATGACATGCAAAACACAATGTATCCCTACCCTAGGCATACTTCCTTAGTTATTTCCTTTTCACATCTCCATTAGTTGTTTTTTCCCTGGTAGTTAGTTGTTTATACCAAACCTTATGGAGTTTACTTTGTGCATGAACAACCTAATATTTAGCCAAGGATACAAGGGGAACCCCAAGCAACTTTTGGGAACTATTATCTAAGAAGTTTGTTCATTTATAGCATTTCATGGAAAATTCCAGACATTTCCACTTCCTACTACTTTGATGTCTTTCTTCTCAGCTTGTAGAAACCAGTGTGCTTTTCTTGGATTTTCTCTCCTTATACCATAGTCCAAAAATTGCCTCTAAGTATAAAGATGAGGTACATTGTAGGACTCACTACAACTTCTCTCAAGCTTGACTTCTCATTATGCAGTATCTAAAAATCATTTTTTCATATATTTTGTCCAATTCCAGTTGTTTAAAATGGGATGGCTACTCTGATACTAGTTATTCTGTTATGACTGTAAACAGATATTGCACATTTTTTCATGGTCATGTTAACTCATTTTTAAGTGAGGACACAAATTAAAATGTCATAAAAAGTAAACTTGTGGTATTTTCCTATAATAAAGAAAATTTGAACTAGGAAAATGGGTTCTAGTCCTACCTATTCCAGCTGATCCATTTTGGATATGGCAGCTAACTTCTCTAAGTCTCAAGTTTTCTGAGTTGCTTAATTAGGTGATTTCATAAAATCTGTGATCTTAATGTTAAGGATTATCTATCCTTAAGTATTGTATTATTGCAAAGTAAATAAATCTGCAAACTGTAAATTCTCATTTGCTTTTATTTCAGCTGAGGAAATTCACATTTCTACCCCCCACACTTAAGATTTTATTCAAGAAAATAAATTCTGTTTACCAAATAATTACTTAAAATATTCAAAAATAATCAATTGTATAACCCTGAAATTGACAATAAATAGAAGACAATTGGCTATCCATGGCCTCTTGAAAATAAACTCCAGTATCAAATTCCAAATTTAAAAAAAAAATCTGCTTTCATATTTTAAAATCTGATATTAATCCCTGGGCTGAACAGTAGACTAATTTTTAAAACAATAATAGTATCAATGGATTTTTCCTCATCTATCATAAAAAGCTCTTTAAAGAACTTCTAACATACTAATTATGCATGACCTCCCCTGTCGGAATCCATGGTTAGCATCCTTAATCAAATTTTGTGACTCCAGGTGCTCCCTTTTGAATCTCTTAAAATGTTCTCTAAGTTCCTTTTCCCACACTATTGGAAAATCTCTGTTTTATAGTTACTGATCTCTGTGTGAACATTCCATAATAATGTTATTATGTTGTATTTTTTTCAATTGAATTGCACATTTTAAACTTGAATATTTTCTTGAAGGTTTTTATGTTTAGGCTTACTGAGCCATTTTTCCAATTAGCAAATGTGAGCATCATAAAATTCTGGATTTTCCTTTGATTTAAGGGTATCCATGATTTATTTATACCTTGACCATCACATATAAGATATTCTCTCAATCTTCATGTGTTTTTTTATAAGTAACAGGGAAAAGTCACTATAATGAAATATATTTACATACAAACATTAAGGGAATGTTTATTTCTTCTAAGTTTATTTCTTCTTGCCACATGGACTACTCCCTGCTAACTTGTAGAATTTTTTCTCTTCCTGCCTGATTTTTTGATTCCCTGCATTAGTTCTAAGCTAGCAATTAGTGATCTAATTTCCTATAACCTATTTTCTATGTCATACAATTTTATTTCTCATAAGTCACAAGAGAAGTATAGGAAAGCAAATAAGGAATCTATGAAGATTTCCATTAATTAGTAAATTTGAAGTTTTAGAATACCAGAATAGGAGTTCTCAAACTTAGTGGGGCTAGGAATCATCTGGACACATTTGTTGAAGTTCAGATTCTCAGGCCCCACACTCTGGATTTTGTTAATTCAATAGGCTTGGAGTGGGGGCCAACAGTTTGAATTTTTAACACATAGTCTAGATGATTTTGATGCAGGTGTTCTATGGACCATACCTGGAGAAACACTGAAGGTCCTTTGTCTGCAATAAGCATCTTATGTCTCCAGATGACAGAAAAAAGTATTCTGTTTTCACTCAAGTAGACTGAAACTATGTTTTCCAGATCAGATGTACAAACCCCAACACAGTGGGCAAAACAATCCACTGGGATAGGAAGAAGATATTAGAATTATCTTTTCATCTAAAAAAATCAGCTTTACCAATGTTAAATAAAAGATTGATACTTGGCATTTTAAAAAAGAGAGAGAGAGAATCAGAAAGGAGACTCCATAACAAAAATTCTGGGAGCCAGAGGAAAAATAAGTAAGTAATAAATGATTTAACAGACCAGAAACTTCAAAACTGAAGCTAACAGAAGTAAACTTGCTTTGTATTACAAAACGCCAGAAAGGTTCTCATAAATTGGAGCCATCAGATACCTCTAAACAATAGGCTGAAAATAAGCTGACTATTACTATAAAAAGCAGTTAAGTCCTGAAAGCCTCCCTAAACACCAAGCATTCAGTTAACTATACTTTTGCCATCAGAAGAGAAGACAGGAGATTTAGTGTCTGGAGAAACTAAACCACAGGAACTCTGCAATCAGAGGCACCAGGCAGAGCTGAGAAAGAGGGCAGCTTACTGAAAAGAGGAGAATTAAATGAAAATCTACGTACTTAAAGTACAACTCTCAGTCCCCTTCTCCACTTGGCTGTGAGATTGCTCAAACTGGTAGATTCTAGCTGGAGAAACTGATTAGCCCCAGAGTAAAGACAAAACTGACAATGAGCCACTCCCCCACCCTAAAGAAAAAACCTAGTCAAAGCACTCTCCAATGCAATCCATGTCTCAAAGAGACATTCCTTTTTTTTCTTTTTTTTTTAAAGAACTTATTTATTTGGGCGCCTGGATGGCTCAGTTGGTTGGGCGACTGCCTTTGGCTCGAGTCATGATCCCGGACTCCCGGGATCGAGTCCCATATCGGGCTCCCGGCTCTGCGGGAAGTCTGCTTCTCCCTCTGACCTTCTCCCCTCTCATTCTCAGTCTCTCTCTCTCTAATAAAAAAAAAAAAAGAATTTATTTATTTGATAGAGACAAAGCGAGAAAGGGAACACAAGCAGGGGGAGTGGGAGAGGGAGAAGTAGGCCTCCCACTGAGCAGGGAGCCTGATGTGGGGCTCGATCCCAGGACCCGGGGATCATGACCTGAGCTGAAGGCAGAGGCCAAATGACTGAGCCACCCAGGTGCCTCTCAATAATACATTCTTATGCTCAAGAGCTTTTCAATTGGGGCTGAGCTCTTCACTTTTAAATATTAATGGAAGATTAACCCATCTTTAAGAAAACTCTGAAACATGAAAGACAGAAAACAAAATAAAACAAAACAAAAAAAACAAATACTTAGAAAACAGAGATAGTGAAGGAAGCAGAAACAAAAATATTCTTTGGGTTAGAAAGTAAAGATAAGGAAATACTCAGATAAGAAAACTAGAAGTTCAGTTCAGAAGATTCAACATATAAAAATAGGAGTTCCATAAAATCAGAACAGAAGAAGAAAAGAAAAAAGATATTGTCAAAGAAATAATTCAACAAAATTTCTCAAGAGAAGGGTGAGACTGAAGACTGAAGAGACATGCTGAGTATCTAGCACATCTTAGAAAAACTTTTGAACCCTGGAAACAAAGAAATAATTCTAAATGTTTTTGGAGGGGAAAAAGTAAAAGCAGGTCACCTACAAAGGATGAGAAATCAGTATGGTATCAGACTTCTCAACAGCAACACCGGAAACAAGAAGCAATGGAGCAATACCTTTAACATTAGGAGGAAAGAATGATTTCCCAAGATCGTAAAAAATTTATCTCCCATGTCTTTTTTCTTAGAAAGCAACGAGAATATGTGTCTAATAGACTAAGTGAAGACAGAGGAGAATTAGAGAATTAGGAGAGAGGGATCCAACAGAAGAGAAAGGAGAGATAATCCCCAGGTTAATGGTCAAGGGAAATCCTAGAGTATAGGTTATAGAGAAATCCTAGAGTATAGGATTTTCTTCACCATTGCAATCTTATGCCATTTATGATAGCACATACAAAAACATGCAAAAAAACAAATAAATAAGATATAATTATTAAGTGCTGAGAAAAAAAATAAAGATTTCTCATAAAGGAGATGATATCCTAGATAATAAAATAATCTAGGTTATGCCACTTCTTTCATAATGACTCTAAGAGATAATTGATGGAAAATAAAACTTATCCACCACCACAATGCTAACCTTAAAAAGTTTTGTATCTGGAGCAGATATTTTTCATTTTCCATTAACTTTGTATCTTGTGCCCAGAAATTTTTCTTAATACCTTTTTTTAAGATTATTTATTTATTTATTTATTTATTTATTTATTTATTTATTTGACAGAGAGAAACACACAGAGAGAGGGAACACAAGCAGGGGGAGTGGGAGAGAAACAAGCAGGCCTCCCACAGAGCACGGAGACCGATGCAGAGCTCCATTCAGGGCTCGATGCGGGGCTGGATCCCAGGATCCTGGGATCACAACCTGACCCAAAAGCAGATGATTAATGACTGAGTCACCCAGGCACACCCTTAATACCTTTTTCAACCCTTGGATATATATGTGTAGCTGATTCCTCACAGTAGCAAGTGCTGTGCTATTATTAAACCATACCCAGTAAATTCTAAAACCATCTGATTCATTTCAAAGAGATGGGCCGTAGTTGGGATATCCCAAGTTTAGTGAAGAAATATATCACTTTTGCCCTCATTTCAAACTTCTTAATTACTTAACCTTTTAAAATAAGTAAATGGATTTCCTTCTGCTTTGGCACTTAAGATTAAAATATAGTCATTTTCCCATGGCTCCATTCTCAGCTCAGAGAAGACTTTAATGCCTTAACTAACTTACTTTACCACCATCTTCCATAATTTTCTCTTTATCCCACTGCAATAGTCTTCATTATATTAGAGTCTTTTATATCCTATCCCAGTTTTTTATTATTTCATAATAATCTAAAAATAGCTTCTAGTCCCTGACATTCCTAATATTTTATCATAAAAGAGAAAATTTGTGTTTCTCCTATGACAATGTCACTTTTTTATTCTTATTACTGACTTGGTAGTTAATCTATAAATATGGCATTGTGATTATCAACAAACTTCCAAAATTTAAATTTTATTTACAAAATGATTAGGTAGCCTTACTTTTTTCCTTCAAAAAATTCTATTGATAATCAGGGCCAAGATTCTGTTGCGTTCTAGCCTTTATCTTGTTCGTATAAATGGTATTTATTTATTAAGCATTTTTTTATTTGAAGTATAGAAGATATAATGTTATATAGTTTCAGGTGTACAACATAGTGATTTGCCAGTTCTATACATTATGCAATGTTCGCCATGATACGTAGAGTCTCCATCTGTCATCGCACAAAGTTATAACATTATTATTGACTATGTTCCCTATACTATAATAAAAGTGATATTTAATCAAAAATTTACAAATATGCTTATTACTTAATCATGGCCTGAGTTTTATAAATTATGAAAATTCTTCATATTTTACAAATTGTAAGGAGAGAAAAATAAAGAATTGTTTGATCATCCACTTTTAAATAAATAGCTCTCTAGAGTCAAAAAGTCAAATAGCAGTGACATTTTTACTTACACTCAACCTTTCATCTAAGAACATGTAATCTTTAAAGTGACTATTACACCCATTTTACCACCAAGGCATAGAATTACAAAGATTGAACTGAAGTGAACTCAAAAGGTTATCTAATCTAGGTTCTATCTCCAAGAATGACTGCATTTTAACAATCCAAGAGATGTGTCCATCTTCTCTAGTTTTCAAAATCTCCAGGAAGGATGTTACAACTTGCGTTAGCAATTTACTCTGGTGTGTAATATCCCTTGTTTTACTCATAATCCAAATCTGAAGGTAAGAAGGAATAAAACCTGGTTTCCTAGATTCTCAGTAAACACCTTACCCAGTTGTGGTTATAAAGTAACCACAAAAATAAGAAGATGAAGAAATACATATTTCAATAAGAACAATTTCCACTATCTAGTCAACTCTTCACCCGTTTCAAGCAATAGTCATTTTGAAAATACTCTGGCATAACAAAATGATTTATACCTTTATCGATTTCATAATAAATTTCTCCCTTTAGTAAAAGAAATAATTTCTAACTATTAGATGTATATTTATAAGTCCTAAAGATAAGAATAGCATATATTTACTGGGAACTTTCTGGGTGCTGGCACTCCATGCATAATATCATAGTGAATTTTCGTATCATTTCTGTGAGGTAGGCACTATTGTTATCCACATTTTTCAGATGAAGAAATGGAGGCTCAGAGAAGGTAAAGTGTCCAAAGTCTCATAGATTCAATGACAAAGCCAAGATTAAAACCTAGACAGTTTGGTTACGTTTCACTGTCTCTTTAATATATATTTAATAAATTTTAGTTGGTATTATTAGGCTGCTTTAAGATTGGTTAAAAACCTTTATCTGTAAAAAAAAATTTTTTTTCTTCAAACTCCTATTAGTTCTTCTATATTTTGTCAGATCAAAGATGATCTGGGAAATACATGCACCCACTAAAAAACATGCATTTATATGACAGAATTTGTTTCTTAAAGTTTGCTTGATTGTTACATGATTTTTCTTAGACCCATCTAGATTTGCTTTTAAAAATGCATATGGATGGGGCACCTGGGTGGCTTAGTGGGTTAAAGCCTCTGCCTTTGGCTCAGGTTATGATCTCAGGGCCCTGGGATGGAGCCCCACATCCAGCTCTCTGCTCAGTGGGGAGCCTGCTTCCTCCTCTCTCTCCCCCTGTTTGCGATCTTTCTCTCTCTGTTAAAATAAATAAAATATTTTTAAAAAATGCATACGGATACTTTTAAAAGGAATCTTAGTTATTTTGGACTTTACTCACTCATTCCAGAAGCAGGGGTTCTTCTAGATCTTATTATTTTTATTATTATTTTTTTTAAGATTCTATTTATTTATTCGAGAGAGAAAAAGTATATAAGTGGCAAGGAGGGCCAGAAAGAGAGGGAGAAGCAGGTTCCCCACTGAGCAGGGAGTCCGATGCAGGGCTCCATTCTTGGACCCTGAGATAAAGACCTGAGCCCAAGGCAGAGGCTTAATTGACTAAGCCACCCAGGTGTTCCTAGGTCTTATAATTTTAAAATGAAAAGAGATTTTAGATTTGAAGCTAGATTAGATTGGCTTCAATTTAATATTTTATAAAATATTATAATCAAGTAGAATGTTCTCTAAGTGTAAGCATAACTTTTAACTAGGTAAATGGCCAACTGTATGTTAGCCAAAGAAATCTTGTTGCTTCACAAAGGTAATTTATGTTGTTAGTACAGTAAGTATGCTTCTAAACAGCTGAAGTTCTCCATTCTTTATAATACCTTCTTAATATTTCAGTTTACTAGTTACACTGATATCTAAAAGAAAAAACCAACATATTTCAAAAGCCATGAAAACTTTGAAATTTAGTTTATACTTTAATATTTCATACAACATTACCTTTTTCATTGTTTCCTTTCCCACTGTAATCTCATGCCCATCTTGCCCCATGCCATTCTTAAAGAACAGAATTCGGACTGAGGTCTTCTCAGTCAGTTCCTTCATTCTAAGAGAAAGAACAGGCTTGGTTTTCTGTCTTTTAACATCAGTAGGAAGCATCAGCCCATTCACTGTCCATGTTACTTTCTTCATTAACAACAGATGGTCTAGAAGAGAATTTTTTTTTAAAGTCAAGTCAATATTTGGCTTCAAAACTAGAAATGGACACATCATACTTCCCCTCCCCCTCTTACCTATATCATATACACTGGCCAGTCTCCATTTAGATGCTGGTTTTCTGAAAAGCTACAACCAGCTTCCCACTAACCGTGACATAAGCTGTAGCAAGCTGTCTGCTCTGATAGCCTGCATAAATCATCATTTCTGAAGGGAACAGATGTTCAGGGTATGAAAGAGCAATACCACAATTTAGTCCTAATTAAAATTCACCTTAGCATGCCTCTATCACTGTTCGGATGCACTGGGCTGAAAGGGTCCATCGAAAGAGTCCAAGGTCCTTTGCTTACTATAAAACAATATGGGTCCTGAACTTTTGTGTTCCTTAGGGTTGGGAAAATGCTTTTTTATCTCCTTAATATAATTTATTATCCATGTTGTTTTAAAGATGATAACCTCCAAAGAGTAACCTTATACATAATTCTTCTCCTGTGACTAGAATGAAAGTGCCTTCTAGGATATCTTGGGTGAGAGATGCAAAATATTTCACTAAAAGTGAAAAACAGCTCTGCATTAACAGTTTACTTTGACCTATACATTTTCAAACATGTGTGCAGAAATTTAAGTTTCAAAACTCCCACTCATATTAATGGGAGTGAAACTAAATTACTATGTATGACTTTGAAAATGTAAGGGTAAGAACAGAAGTGTAGTATATTGCATAGTAAGGTTGCTATCAGCATTCCTTTCCTTTCAAAAGGTTGCATTTCATAAATAAATAATTTATACTGGTTTATTTTTTTATTTGTGTATTTGATTTATTTTAAATTATATTTTCTTTTCACATAAATTATATAATTTATGTGATTTTACAATTACAATGATCCATCTCTCATCTGCTCTATATTTGTCCTAATGAGAGAAATAAAATTTTATTTGCATACAGTTGAAAACAGCTATATTTGTTTGCCCAAATTTCTAAATAATCCTTCACTATTAGCACTTACCTTGCCTTGAAAGATGCATGGCCTCTTTGATCAATATGAAACACAAGCAAATAGTTCTGGGGACTTCGAGTCCCAGAATGGCTACATTAAATATTAAAAAAACAAAAACACTGTCTTTCTCTCTCTTTCTCTCTTGTGTACATACTTACACATATATACATATACATGTTACATATATACACATACATATACAGTAGGTAGAAATATGAGCAAAACTTGCAGAATAAACTAAAACTAGATTATAGTTATGAGTAAGAAAAAATATTTAAAAATATTTTTACAGAAATTACTTTATTTTGTCATTTTGTAATCTAAAATTCATAGGAATTAAAATTAGAAAAATAAGCTAGACATTAATGAGTTCATCTATGCCCAAAAGAACAGAAAAAAAGGCACTTAAATACATGTACATGCATGTTCAGAGCAGCACTATTCACAACAGCCAAAAGGTGTAAGCCAAATATCCACCAATGGATGGATGGATAAACAAAATGTAGTATATATATAACATGAAATATTATTCAGCAAGGAAAAGAATAAAGTATTGATATATACTACAATGTGGATGAGCCTCAAACCATTATGGGTTATAGTTCTCTGCTTTCTTTCCTATAAAGTACCCAGTGGGCACCACTCCACTACCTGATGAAGATTAAATATTTTATATGTTAAAAGTACCTAAAGCATTGAAGGTACTCCATGAATATTGGCTTCTTCCCACATATCTCAAATTCTATGCTTATTATAAAGGATTAGAGTGTATTAATTGTTATGTCAGTCAGGGTCCAACCAGAGAAACAGAATCCACTACTCAGAGTATTTGAGCAGAGGGGACTGACTACCGGGAATTGGTTATGTAAGTAGTGGAAAAGATGGAGAAGCAACCAGAGAACGGTGAGGCAACCCAGAGATTGGCAAGAGCAAGAAACCACTCCCACAGTGGGGCACCTGGCTGGTTAGTTGGTAGAATATGAGACTCTTGATATCAGTGTTGTGAGTCTGAGCCCCATGTTGGATAGAGAGATTACTTAAAAATAAAATATTAAAGAAATTAAAAAAGAAACTGCTCCTACCAAGGCCACAGGGAGGAGATGTTACAGGTGCCCAGATTTAGAGAATCTTACCAATAAAGGGTTTTTCCCTTTGCTGACTGAGACCGGGGTCAGGATTAGGGTGAGACAAGTGAAGGGTCAACAATGCAAAACTGAAAGTACACTCAGTTGTGCAAGTGCACAACCCTCTGTAAGTGCCTCCTTAAATTTTGTCCCATAAGTTCATCACTCATCTTACCTGCCTGATTTCTCTCTTCTTTAGTAGACTCCTTAAATTCCACTAAAATAATGCTATCAGCTGAACACTGTTTTATATGATTTATAGATATTAATTCATGAAGTCCTCTTAACAAGCTTATGAAGTGGAAAAAATATCATTATCTTCATTTACAGGCGAAAAAACTGAGGCACAGACAAGTTAAATAACTTGAATAAGTTCTTAGCAGGTGGTTGCACCAGGATATTAATTTAGTTCTAGAAACTATACTCCTTTAAAAAAAAAGATTTTATTTAAGTAATCTCTACACCCAATGTGGGGCTCAAACTCACAACTCAGAGATTGAGAGTTTCATGTTCCACTGACTGAGACAGCGAGGCACCCCTACACTATATGACTCTACCATATATTTTATGCTGTTATCTTAAACAAAATTTCACATTTTTCCACACAAATTGGACATACTCTTCACATTTCTTATTTTTATCAGTGTTTCTACTTCTTTCACAGTTGTCCATTATCTCAGGGAGATCTTGAACCCTTATCTCCTAATTTCTCTCCAACCACTGCTTAGTCATTCAATGACATTTTTTCGGTGTCCATTAATCAATGCACCTTGGTGACAGTTGTGAACAGGACCAAATAACTTTTGCACATTACAGCCCCTTTCCTTAGGAAAGACAGATAGTGGAAGGTTTCTCTGAAGAGGTGACATTTGAGTGGAGAGGCTTGCACAATGAGAAGTTAGTCATGAAAATCGGGGGTGGGGGTGAAGAGCATTCTAGGCAGAATACAAATCAAGCACAAAGTCTCTGAGATGAAAATGAGCTTGGCATGTTTGAGAAAGAAAAACAAAGTCTGGATAGAGAGAAAATGTATAAGCCACAGAGGTAAAAGGAAGCCAGATGGTACAGATCAGGATAAAGGGTTTAGATTTTACTATGGATGTACAGGGAAGCTAATGGAAGGTTCTCAGTAGGGCAATGTCTGAAGAACAGACTATAGCAGGGAGTAGATGACACTGGTAGTCTCCTGCACCAAATTGATTTACCAGGTAAGTGCACCCAAACTCCAGCTGCTGTGAGTCATGGGCTCTTAACACCTCACAACTGCATCCTTCTCTTGGGAACTGCCCTTGGCTAAAAGGAACCAGCCACTTAGCAAGAAATGCCTGTGAGATGACAGTCCCTTACTTCCTACCTAGATATCAGCCCACAGCCAATGACTGACATAATGGCCAGTCCCCTGGCCTTAAGGAGGGGTAACTCTTTGGTATGCTTCCCACTCCAAATTGAGGCTAGACTTCAGGTGAACGCAGAGCGTGGGTGAACCTCTTCCTCTGTTCTGTTGTTTCCCTCTCTAAGTCCCTTGTACGAAAACCCCCGTCTCTGGCTCTGCTTCTAGGGAACCTGACCTGAGACAGAGTCAAAGAAGAAAAACCTAACTCTTGGCTATCTGTCTTCTGAGTATTAAAAGCATTATTAAAAAGCATTATTCCTTTCCATTTTTCCAGCCAAAACCACTTGTCCATTTCCCTCTCAGTCTCCTATCATCTCCAAGAGCTTCCTAATTGTATTTTATTTTACACCATTATATCTGACATCCTCTATTCAAATTATAGCTGAATTTTCCTAAAACATCAATTTTATCATTGCCTGAAGAGAAAGTTCGTGGAACTAACTTTTGAAGTTTCCATTAGTCAATCACCCAGTCTGTCAGGTAGTCAGCAAATACTTATTGAACCCATCCTATGTGTCAGACCCTGTGCAAGGAATATGAAAAAGACCCATTCTGTTGCTTAAAATTATGTTTAACAGAAGAGTTTACTGACAATCTGACACTATCCAAACTTACATGTCTTTATCTTGTCCTAGTTTAAAGCACTTTTTTTTTTTTACCTAAGCCAATCTGTTTATTATCCTTTGAGTATACCAAGGGGATTTTTAAGTTCATTCTTCACCTACTCAGATCCAAGTCCTTCTCAAGAACCAGTTTAAGATTCTCGTTTAGTGCTCCAGTCCATATTGATCTGTCATGTTTCTGAATCCTTAGAGCACATGCAGTCTATATCACTTACCTATATATTCATTCATTCAGTAATGTTTGAAAACATACCACATTTCAGGTCCTGTATTACATATTAAGGAAAGAGCATAAATGATCTGAAATTATGGAAATATTTTATAAACATAGATCCTATTTCTGCTTCCATACTTAACCCGATAGAAGGTAGGAATCAAGTCTATATTTATTATTACTTTGCTCCAGGGTATACATAAGTTCACTGCACATAGTATAATTACTAGATGTTAATTCTTCCAGTGCATTTATTTAAATGTTCAACTGATAAAATTTAATGTCACTTTATATAACATACCAGTTATGTAAAATAAACCTTATTGCCTATGTATAGATACACCTACCACTTTTATTTTCTACATCCCCCAGGATGAACTTGAATATAACTGATCTACCACCTTGATGCTCACTGATGACCACAGTGGTAGAGAATTTCTTCAAGAAAAGAAGAAACCAGGGCAGCTGGGTGGCTCAGTGAGTTAAAGCCTCTGCCTTTGGCTCAGGTCATGATCTCAGGGTCCTGGGATCGAGCACTGCATCGGGCTCTCTGCTCAGTAGGGAGCCTGCTTCCCTCTCTGCCTACTTGTGATCTCTCTCCTCTCTGTCAAATAAATAAACTCTTAAAAAAAAAAAAGAAAGAAAAAAAAAGAAAAGAAGAAACCTTCCAAAGAGAGCTGGTTTGCAAATGAAGGTCTAGCTGTGGAGTACACTGGAATAAACTCCAAGTATATTTAAGGTAAATGCTACATATTCCTCAAGATTAATTTTGGGGTGTGGAGAGAGTCATCTCTCTTAAAAACTCGTTTCTAGTTTGGACACCCTTCTCTTCTGCTCTTTGTGAAGATGTCTACCACTGACACTTCCCCTGTGTTATCATCATCACTGTCTACTTACCTAGGTAAATACACAATTCTTGGCTAATGGATGGAGCAGGTACTCTGTAAATGCTGCATGAATTAATGAAAAAGGCTACCTTTTATTCCAATATAACTTATTCTGATATAAGAAATATATTCATAATTCTATTACCTGCTAACTTATAGGACAATTTACTCACTTAAAAAAATAGTCTAGGGGTGCCTGGGTGGCTCAGTGGGTTAAAGCCTTTGCCTTCAGCTCGGGTCATGATCTCAAGAGTCCTGGGATTGAGCCACGCATCGCAAAGGGCTCTCTGCTCAGCAGGGAGCCTGCTCCCCTCCCCCACCTGCCTCTCTGCCTATTTGTGATCTCTCTCTCTGTCAAATAAATAAATAAAATATTTACCAAAAAAATAGTCTAAAATAAAAAGAGATCATTTATGAAGTTTCAAATCAGTTTTCTGAAAAAACTCCTGATGGGTCTAGAAAAAGGGCATAATATAGTAAATTTTTAAATCTCATTTATAACAAAATACATATAGTTTTTTTAAAGGTATTCTTCCTACTTTCTAGATCTTTGTTGATACTGATAAGATGGAAAGACTATTGGAAATATATAAAACTTTTTATTTTAATTTATTTTTAAAACATTTTATTTCTTTATTTAATTGACAGAGAGAGATCACAAGTAGGCAGAGAGAAAGGGGGAAGCAGGCTTCCCGCTGAGCAGGGAGTCAAATGCAGGGCTCAATCCCAGGACCCTGAGATGATGACCTGAGCCAAAGGCAGAGTCTTAACCCACTGAGCTACTCAGGCGCCCCTATAAAACTTTTTATACAAATAAAGATGTTTAAATCAAACTGCAAAGAAGCCTAATGAAATAGTACTAATGATGACTAAAATGTATTAATACTATATTAGATAAGCAGCACAGCCTAGTAGTTAAAAGCATCGGTTCTGAAGCCAAACTCCCTAGGTTTGAATCTTAACTTTGCCTCTTACTAACTCTGTAACCTTGGAAAAACATCAGTCAGTCTCATTTGCCTTAGTTTTCTTATCTGAGAAATGGGAACAGTAATACTAATTACCTTATTTGTTGTACGGATGGAAAGAATTTCTACAGATAAAACACTATGTGTAAATATGAAACACAGTAAATGGTGGCATTATTATTATCCTCATGATTTTCGACAAGAACTTAGCAATGTGTTAAGAGCTTTATATACATTAACTCATTTTATCTTCACAACCTTAGGAGGTAGGTAACATTATCAACTCCATTTTGTAGATGAAGAAAATGAGATCTGGAGAAATTTAGCCACTTGATCTCTATCATCCAGCCATTAAGTGGATCAGAAATCAGACAACCTAGGCTGAATGATTCCAGACCCTGCTATCTTAACCATGACACTGTAAAAAGTAATAAAAGAATTCTATGGTTTAAAATGACTGGATTTCCCACACTTCTTATTTTCCCACATTCTTCCATACTCCCATCTTAGCACCATCTAAAAAGCAGCTGCCCTCAGTGCCTAAAATTTGGTCAAAATGTCCTTATGGAAAGGTTTATAGATCTTCATGTCTGTTGTCAATCAGAACAGTCTGAATAAGGTTTTTCAACCTTGGCAAGTATCAATATTTCTTTGTTCCTTGTTATAAGGGCTGTCTTGTGCATTATGGAATGTTTGGTAGCATCTCTGGCCTCTGCCCATTGAATGCCAGTAGCACCTTCCCAGTGGGGATAACCTTAAATGTCTCCAGACATTACCAAATGTTCTCCAGGGGTCAAAATTACATCCAGTTGAGAACCATTGCAATAAAAGATTTTGAGATAATCCCCCTCAGCAGAGATGCAGGGAGCTGTGAATAAGCCATTAGCATACACTGTGCCCTTTTCTGACTTCAAACTTTGACCATGCCCTTTTCTCTTTCCCTCCCCCTTTTGGTGGGCTCTCTCTCATTCTCCTCAACAGAGTGCCACCTCATCAGGAAGTTTTCTTTGATCTATCTTTCTCTCAGGCTTTGCAACTTCATCTTTGGGCCCTCATCTTATTAAGCTTCTCTATTTTTGTATAATGTGTCCTTGTTAGACTTTGAGTATTTCAAGGGGAGGGAATGTGTTTTTATTTGTGTGCCTCTAGTATCTAGTACACTGTAAACAAGTAGTGCTTGTTAGATATTTAACAAAATAGTAAAAGTTGATCATGCATCTTTAATGTAAGTATTTAATCCCTCATGCATAGCCAGCACCTTAAATAGGGTTTATCACATAGTAAATGTTCAATAAATATTTGTAGCATATTTGTCAAACATGTCACATAAGAGCATGACTATTATTTCATTAGGTAGATATTAGGTAATATTTCCATTAGATAGATATAAACTTGACTTATGTTTTCTCTGTATTTTGAAAAAACTACATTTTTACATTCATGATTAATTAGGTTTTTCACTACCATATCCTCATAGAATTTACTCAGAAACCAAAATACTTATCATGAAAGACAGTTCAGGGTAGGAAGAAGCAAAAAAGTCATAGGCTTAGGGCATTACAATGCATTGGCTTCAGAATTATAAAACCCTAGGTTTAAAAGAAACTAAAAATTATTGGTTCTAACCACATGCTTCATTTACTCAATTATTCATTCAACAAACATGCACTGAGTGCCTATCACATGTTCCCTGCCTACACAGAGGGGACCTCAAAGAGTTCTCAGTCTGTTGGGGAAGACTATAAAGGAAAACAAACACAAAATATGGCAGGTGTTTGGTCAGAGATATCCACAAGGTGTTGGGGAATAGAGAGCAGGGACACCTGCCACAGCTTATGTTAGCCAAGGCTCCCTGAGGGAAGGACATAAGGTAGGACTTAAAGGACATACAGAGTGGGCAAAAGAGTGAGAACATATTCCAGATAGAGGAAATGATGTAGATAAAGACCCAGAGTTATGCAACAATATGATAGAGAGGAGGAGACTAAACAGAGTGGCCAGAGACGGAGGAAGGAAGGTAGGAAGTAGATCAGAGCCTGTGCACAATGCTTAGAATACTCACACTTCCTTAGGCAGACCATTCCAACTTTCAGACAGGTGGGACTATTGGAAAAATCTTCCTTAAATATAAGGCACAACCTACTTCTTTGTGAAACAAAGCTATTGGGATAGTGAGGAAAAGGACAGCTCTAAAGCAGCATGTTTCAAAGTGTGGGCCATGGGAACAGCTAGAGAACCAGGGAATCCTCATATTTAGCAACACAAGGTGGTTCTTCTCTGTATCACTGCTCTCGGACCATATATCTTTACATGAAGAAATGTGGTGAGGGCTGATAGTCACAATAAGCATTATTGTATCCAGATGCAAGAAGAAAAACAGAATCTTTTTTTTTAGGAGGGAAGAGATTTTTTAAAAAATAAACTCTACCCCCCCATGTGGGGCTCGAACTCCTGACTCCAAGATCAAGAGTCACATGCTCTACTGACTGAGCCAGCCTGGAGCTCCAGAAAAACAGAATCTTGACTCTTCCATTCCATCATGGAGAATCTGACGGTCAGCAAAGACCTGACTAGGTTTTAGCCCTGGTGAGGAAGAGGATTAAGCAAGCCTGGGAGTGAGTACAAAGAGAAGTAATCAAATGGTAAGGGGACAGCTGGGTAAGCGGGGCAGGAAACCAGGCTGGGTATTAAAACAAAAAAAACTTAGTGCCATCTAAACCCACTTTGTGCTTCTCAGAAAACATATTAGCCATAGCTAACAAAAGCTTTCTATACTTCTCTTTTGCTAACTTTCTCATCTCAAAACCCTGCATCCCTCCCAGGCCTGAGGCTATCTGGTAACTTTGTAAGGATTAAAAAACAGCCTCTCCACCTAACCCCCATGGTGGAACTGGAAAAAATGAGTCTAGCTCCACAGTCCTTCAGCCATACACAACAGTGAGCAGTGGCCCTGAACCTTCCCAAAGGTCACACCACCTCCTCTTTCTTATTCCCTTACTTTCAATAATAGTTAACAAGAACTGACTGTATGCAAGGTACTATGAGAAATACAAAGAGGAGTATTAATCGAAAGAAAAGTGCACTCCCCCTTCCCCACTACTACCACCAAAAGAATGATTGAGAGGGAGATAATGGGCAAGATTGGCCTTCCAGAGAGGATGTAGGAGGTCTGAAAATCTTAGATCTACAAGTTCCTGCGAGAATCTTTTATCCCAGCATTCCACTTCTGGCCATTGTCTTGTTTCAGACAATCATTAGCATAACCATTAGCCTCTCTGCAATGTAATTATTCTTGGGCAGGCTTACTCTGGCCCCCTGCCAAATAGGAACATTCACAAATCTACATATGAATTTGGGGTAGGGGATTTTTAATACTCTTCCTAAACACCCACTCACTGTTTATAGCTGAGCCTGCTGCTCTGATGAGGTCTATTTCCATCCGGCAGCTACTTCCTTGAAATTTGGATGGTTCACCATGGTACCTATTTTATTTGGTCCTTTATTTATCCACTGAACAGCATTTACTGAGCATCTATTAAGTGCCAGACCCTGTACCAGAAAATGATGGTTAATAAGAAAGCCAAGATTTCTGGGATGCCTGGGTGGCTCAGTCGGTTGAGCAGCTGCCTTCGGCTCAGGTCATGATCCCGGCGTCCTGGGATCGAGTCCCGCATCGGGCTCCTTGCTCGGCGGGGAGCCTGCTTCTCTCTCTGCCTCTGCCTGCCTCCCTGCCTGCTTGTGTCCTCTCTCAATCTTTGACAAATAAATAAATAAAATATTAAAAAAAAAAAAAAAAAGAAAGCCAAGATTTCTGCCCTAAGCTACCTTGGTTTAGAAGGAACAACAGACTTATCTGACGAGTAATTACAAATTCGATGATTACCAAAGGGGAAGTGGAGAATGAAATGGGAGCTTTCCTTACTAGTGGGAGCTTCCCCAAAGAGTAGGACCAAATACAATGCCTATCATGTATAATCTCAATAGCAGGATCCTTGGAGTTCCCCTTTGAAGAGTTCTTGAATCTCTACCTTGTTGATAGTACAAGTAAAGTTTCAGTGCTTACACACCCAATTGCCAAAGAAGGGGTCCTAGTCTCACCTCATCTTCTCCTTTAGATTTGCTAACCACACCAACTGGTTCCAAAGCAGTCACAACCAGACCTGCCCTGTCTTCCTCTCCTCAAGTACTTCTCTTTAGTAAGTTAAGAGACCACCAGGACAGTGGTTGAGGTTGCACCTTCACTCCAGTGAAGTTCGAAGGCTTAGTATAACTGAAAAATATCTCCCCAAAGGAACATATCCCAGATGCTCAGAAATTGCCAAGTCCCCTTGACTATTAATACACTTACTCTCCTGCAGCACTTAGAAAATGTTATGCCCTGGGTGCCTGGGTGGCTCAGTTGGTTGAGCGACTGCCTTCAGCTCGGGTCATGATCCTTGAGTTCCGGGATTGAGTCCCACATCGGGCTCCCAGCTCTGTGGGGAGTCTGCTTCTTCCTCTAACCTTCTCTCCTCTCATGCTCTCTCTCACTTTCTCTGTCTCTCAGATAAATAAATAAAATCTTTAAAAAAAAAAAAAAGGAAAAGAAAATGTTATGCCCCAACCATAGGTTATATTTTATTTTGAAGAATCCACATCTTATTTTATTTTCATGATTTTGTTTATATAAATCATGAAAAAGATAAAGCACTTTCTATCCTGTTTCTATGTTAGAAGATCTACCTATAATATCATTACATTTTCTCAGTCTACATCAAAAAAGCCAATGCCTGCCATAAAATTAAATAAATCTGGGTGCTCCCACATTGTAATTTTCCATTTTGCACGTGCCACGCAAAAAAATACTACCTTCTGTTACCAAAATAAAAGCAGCACATTTGCAACTTCAAATCCGTGAGCTTATTAAAAACCTTATTTTTTTTAAATTCATTCTCTTGTAGTTGGGCAATAAACTTGAAAATAGTTTAATGCTCTGATTGTCAAGTAGGTATAGATAATGACATTAAATATGAACAAGCACATCACTTCACGGGTGCAAGATAAGTTTATAAAACATAAATGCTCTGACAGTAAGAAAACATACTGCTATACTCAATTATATCATCTCTTCAAAATACAATTGCTTCTATGTTTGGTAAATAGAATAATCCAGGTCACATTCCTGTGTTCAACTGAGTTTCTAGTCCCTCCCTTTTCTCTAAATACTTGTGTTGTTTCTGCATGTTCTTAAGTGTCATCATGTATTGCTATAGGCATGATGGCTATATTTAACTAATAATGACAGTGGTTGCCATTAGATTTTAACTCAGTAACACCAGTCTGACATATCATTTGAAGTATGTCTTCAATTTAAATTTGATTAAAATTACAAACATCTCATCCATTGTGCCAATCAAAATGTTGTCACCCTTTCCCTGAACTTTTCTATGAACTTTCCTGAAATAAGTTATGGCAGCTTAAAGTGAAGGCTAGCCTTGGGTCATAAACATATTTTAAAATATGACTCTTGGAATAGAGCAGAGCAAGGCCACTTGGGGCTCCTTTTAAAAAAGGGCTTGACTTTGAATTACACCCTGAACAAAGTCTCAAGGCAAAAAGCACAATATTGTGAGAGTTCAAAGGCTCTAACTCAGATTCCCATACCATGCTATGTATATCAGTGCTCAGCAGGGATTTTAATTTGGTTGTGTGTATTTTAAGATCTCAGACGTAGCCAATACCTTTGGTAGTAAAATCAGGCACTTGTGACAACCTGCATGAAAAGCTGGTAGAAATGTGCCTATCAAGAGTTAGAGTTAAAGAAGGAAAATTAACAAAGATTACGTGGAAATACAAAGTTTTAGACACCTATTATATATGGTAAGCTTTTACACACATCACTTTATATACTCAACTCTGTGAGATATCTACTATTGGGTTCAATTTATTAGTAAGAAAACTGAGACTTAGAAAGATTAAGTGACTTGCCCAGGCTCATGGTGTAGCTTGCTTCCCTGGCAGTAATGAAGAAAGCAGAGATAAATGTTTCTGTTTTGTTTTCCTGAACCTATCTAGCTAGCTATTCAGGGGAGCGAGGATTAATAATAGCCTTGGGATTTTAATAGCAATTAGAATCTTAGTAATGTTTAAGAAATGCTATTCTCAGTGTTCTGTTCAGTCTAGACATTTATAGATATTTAATTTTCAAATAATTTATATTTTTTTAGAAACAAAGACAATATCCAATAATCCTTTTAGATATTTTTTTTTAAAGATTTTATTTATTTATTTGAGATAGATAGAGAAAGCATGAGAGGGGAGAAGAAGGTCAGAGGGAGAAGCAGACTCCCCACAGAGGCGGGAGCCCGATATGGGACTCGATCCCGGGTCTCCGGGATCATGACCTGAGCCGAAGGTAGTTGCTTAACCAACTGAGCCACCCAGGCGCCCTCCTTTTAGATATTTTTACCTCAGTTTTACAGGTAAGGTCATTGAAACACAATCAATCTCTTCCTGGTCATATAAAAGGGACTAGAATCTTGCAAGATCATCTGACTTCAAGTCTAGGGTTCTTGCCACTAAATAATAATGCATTTCTCAAGTCTCTCCTAATAGATGTCTGAAAGCTTCAAAAAACCCCCTGAAAGAGTACCTGCCAAAAAGACTTGATTTAGAGTTTACTACAAATGCCTGTTTCATTTGACAAATTATCTCCTTTTGTTTCCATGACATTATTTGTTCTTTGTTACCACTCTTTTGATTTCCTTGATAACACCACTGTCAATAGATACTTTATTTACTTCTTTATTTTTTGTCTTTGCTCTTTCTACCTCACTAAGCTCCATGAGATCTCTCTCTTGTTCATGCCATAATCTTAAGATTGCAGCAATGCCTGCCACACTATAGGGATTCAATAAATGTTATGATTAAATGAATGAAGGGTCTTTCTTTAACTATTCCTCTGCCTCCTTAGATAGAGAACTACATTTTTTTTTTTTTACCGCCCACATACTCTCTCAGCTCTAGCCAGGGAGATATTCCCTCTGTCCACTTTTATTCATTTAGCAAACAACTCGAGGTGATAAAGACAGTATATATAATATGTAACCCTTCTGAGTTAATATTCTATGAGAATTAAAATTTATCTGGTTTCTTGGCAGCTATGATGAAAAGACCTTATCCAAACTCCCTAAGGTCAGATGTAATTCCATAAATAGAATTTTTGGATTCAAAAGTGTTAAATACAGTGCATATATCCTAATAGTGCATAGATCATATATTAAGAAATGCACCCAGCAAGGTTTAGAGTAGCAGCCTATAATCAAACAGTATTTTTCAATAAAACAATTGATGAGTTACACTAAATAAGATTCTCCTACCAAATGAGTTATGATAAAATTGTTTTATCTTCTACAATTTTGGATTTTGGAATTGTAAGTAACAGATTATGGAGTTGTAGCACCAACTTAGAAATTCTGAGTATAAATATAACACACTTAAAGCACAGAACTCAGGCATGATATGCAGGAAGTATTCAAATTATCAGGGAAGTTATAGGTTTGCAGGCCCCTCCACTAAACAAGTGTAGCCTTTAGATAGATAGATAGATAGATAGATAGATAGATAGATAGATAGATGCAATTCAGCAATTCATGAATATGTCAAGGATTTAGATGATTCTCAATGATTTGGTAATTTATACCATAAAGAGATGCTGCCACATACATGCTTTTGATTTCCCTATTAGCTAAGGACAGTTTTTGAAGGGTCCATCTCTTGCAACATTCTTTAAATCTACATCTCTTTATATAGTAATGATATAGTAATGATATTCTACATACTTATTTACAGGTTTTAAACATTTGCAATAGGGAAATAAAATACATGCCTAAGTTTTATCCTCACTTGTAAAAATAGATAAAAGAATCATGCTGAGATGCCTGAATGGCTCCATCATTTAAGCACCCAACTCCTGATTCCAGCCCAGGTCATGGTCTCAGGCTTGTGAGACTGAGACCTACACCGGGCTCCATGTTGAGCATGGAACCTACTTGGGATTCTCTCTCTCCCTTTCCCTCTGCCTGTCCCCCAACCTCACCCCAAAGAATCACATGCCATCTCAGAAGAAACTGAGTTTTTATCCTCTATCTAATGTCATATTCTTATTTTTTAATATATGCAGCTAAGTCGCAAATAAAATGTACTGAGAAATATTCTTGCCTAATACAAATACTATTCAAACAATATGATAATAAGGAATTTGGGAAAGCCGACCCTAACTCCTGTAGTAGTTGCTCAAATTAGGTAACCCTATAGGTGATCATCACAAAGCCCTATGTTAGCTTTAGCAGACCAAAGCAGTCCTTGGTATAGTCAGAATTATAGCATTGTCTTGAGATCTAGCAGCAAGAAAAGCAAGGTGTGATTTGAGTTAGGTGGTGAGTTATTTCTTGAAACTTGTGCTTTTAACACAACCATTTAAAAATCAACAAATTCAGGAGACACATAATGGAATAAAATATAATGCATAAATCCAGGTTCATTAAACTAATGCATTTTTTGAAAAACAAAATATGACAGAACATTTCATTATCGACGCAGATAGGAGAAAAAGTGTTATGCTGCTATTTAGAATGTGTCTTGTGTGTCGTGGAATTGAAATATTTCCAAATCATCAATAATTAAAATGATGAGAATCCATCATTTCACTGACATTTACTTCTACATGAAAAGATGGCCTATTTTAAATGTGCTCACACATATTCTTGTCAATCACAAGCTGTCACAGCAAATTATTTCATTTTGTAGATCACATGGCAGTTAGCAGAAAATCTCTAGGTTTAAATTTAGATCTTAGGTGTAGTATCAAGAACACTTTTCATGGATTTTTTTTTCTGTGACTACATCTTTGCAATTCAGTATATTAAAGATCTAAAATTTTATTCATAGTGCTCAGTTTCACTTCTGGTTAACAAAACTCAGGACTGAAATGAATCACTGTAAATGACAGCTCCAAAAACCAAACAGAATAAAATATACAGAAAAGAATGAAAATATAAAACTAAAAAAAAATTTTAAACTATCAGAACTCCATACAATGGAATTTGGACCTAATGAGTTAGGTCCAAACAGTTTTTTTCTCTCATCTTCTTTAAGACATTTAAGCAATTGCAGGGCATATCTTATGCTAGGTTGGCACTGCCTTCAGCTTCTAGCAGCTACAAAAGAGCTACCCTTTTATAAACCCCATGAAATCTGATGTAAGAATTTTCACTTTGCCACCATTAAAGAAGATTCAAAAAATGGTGAATAAAATCTAAAAAGCATGCCGAAGGATCAGAAACTTTTAAAATGCCTCTTTAAACAATTCATTAACTACATCTTCACAATTCTAGCAGAATCATTAATAGATTTCAGAAACTTCACCATTATTATATGACCTAATCAGACAGTTGACCTTCATCAATAGTCTTTATAAAAAAGATTCTATTTTTCCTATATACAATCTTCTGCTTAGGCACTTAACTTCAAAATATAAGAATTATTCTAATACTGCATTTCAACAGGGAATGCTTCCTGTCAGTCTTGACCTTGGCTTAACCTCTATAAGAAAGCTTTGTGTTTCGAGGTATGTGATGAATAGTTCTCTGGCTTTCTATTAAATCCAGTGGCACTGTCAACAGTGGTACTCAAAACGGGTAGTAAAGTTAGTTAAAAATCAGAAATGTTCCTTAGGTCTTTTTCTACCCTAGTAAATCTGAACTATTTACCTCAGTAAATAGTTCTGAGGTAATTTTCATTATCTATACTGCTTTTCCAAAGAATAAGAAAACCATGAAATATGGAAATATAATTGCCAAAGTACACATAGACTTTTTTGGCCCTCCTGTAGCAGAAATAATGTAAATTTTCCTTTGGATGACTCATTTGATTTACATTGTTGAATAGGGTTCTCACTTTTAAGGACTTATAACTTATTTACTCAGTTTAAGCTCCTTAAAGAGCAAGACTTCTATCCCTAAGCCAGGACTACCTACACAGTAGATACTTAATAAAATATTTATTGGTTTACATTTAGATCAAATTAAATTAAACTGAATTTAATATCAGAGATGAAAGAATAATGATAAAAAAGAAGTCAGCCCCTTTTTTTCATCTCTCTCTGAACTGGCCTAGTGCCTGGCACATAGTAGGCTCTCAATGAATATTTGCTGAATGAATGAAAATCTTTTTTTTTTTCAAGATTTTGTTTATGTATTTGACAGAGAGAGACACAGAGAGGGAGGGAACACAAGCAGGGGGAGTGGGAGAGAGAGAAGCAGGCTTCCCACTGAGCAAGGAGCCTGATGCAGGCTTGATCCCAGGACCCTGGGATCATGACCCGAGCCAAAGGCAGACGCCTAACAACTGAGCCACCCAGGAGCCCCATGAATGAAAATCTTTATATTAAAGTAATGACCAATTACTGACTCTAAAGTCTATTGCTTAATTGCATATAAAATATTCATGTTCCTGTGAAAAGATACAACAGTAACACCCAATTCTGCCAGTTGTTTTCCCTTAATTTACCTTTAGAATGCTTCTTACTCTAAATTTATCTGCCATCTTCTAAGCTATTCATACATGTCTTATAGTATTCATACATGTCTTATAGTACACACATGGTAAATTGGCAAGTTATTGATTATCCATAAAACACATACAAGAAAGGTAATTTTAACCTGATTTGAAAAAGTCCATGTGAATATGTGGGATATATATATATATGAAATCTCCTCAAACTTCTCTCAAAATATTTAATTCAAGTTAAAGACTGTACTATGTATACATAATATTCATTTACATTTATATTCTTAAGGTTTTGGAAGAAACCAAATATCGGTCTTTAGGCTTACAGGCTTATCTATGAGCTTAACTTAGACAAGTGGCTTTTTCCCCATTATACTTATTCTAGATCTTTTTAAGGGACATGTGATATGCTAGTCTGTGTCCAAGCTCACCTACAATTTCTTTTCTCAAAAGACAAGGCACATCTGCCACCTGCTCTACTCCGTGTCCCAGCAACAACTGTCGAGCAGCATAAAGATTGATTATCAGTCAAAAACCATTGCACAACACCAGATTTTGGTGGGTTAAGCTTGCTGATCCAGCAAGAGATGGTGTGAAATTTTCAGGAGTGTGTGCCAACATTTTGGTGCTAAAAGAACAGCAGTGCATGTCATAGTGAAACACAGCCAAAGATATGCAGACAAAGCAGAGAAGTTTTTTGTTCTGGACTTGGCTTTAAAAAGGATAAAAGAGAAAACAGAAAGTAGGAGGAAATTAGTTTGTACATTTAAAAATCATCCACCAAGCTAGTCATGTCTATAACACTGTTATTTTAGGCATACGTTTCCAGAAAAATTTCTAAGAAGTTAACTATAAATAATTTTTATACATCTCTTCTATAATACCATTACCATATGAAAGGCAAGTATTTCTTATTAATGAAAATAATCAAAGATGTTAAGGAAACCCTCATTACATATACATTTTAAAATATAAAATAATCACAGAAACCTTTACCCACAAAGATGCAGGCTTTTACAGAATATGATTTATACAAATGATTCAATGAATACAAAATAAAAGCAGCCATAGTTTAAAGTTAAATCAAGATTTGAAAAATATATGGGTCTCTATTCTCGCATAGGTAATTTTTAGTGAGTATTATAGCAACAAGTTTCTCTACCTTGAACCAAATTACATTGAACTTTCTACTGAATTCAGGAAATTATTTCCTGATGATCAAGTATTTTCAAAGAGATATAGAAAACCTACTATCGTCTTATATAATAACATTAAGAGAGGAAGAATTTTCATCACCTTATCTTAATGAACTCCAGAATTACTTTTCTTCCACTTATGCAATTACTGCCTAGACTTGTCCTTGGTTCACCAGCTTTGTAGCAGTTGCAGAAAAAAAATACTTCTAATAAGGTATTACAAGTATAGGGGAATACAGCAGTTAGATACATTGAATTTGCATGCCAAAGTTCTTATGTCATTTAAATGTAATTACCATATATAGCACTTAACAAAACGATGGTATGACATGCTTGTAAGAATATTCTTAGATAGCACTTTTATTTCTTTGTTAAAATGCATTATTTCCCACTGAAAAAAAGAAAACTATCTGTTTTATTTTAGAAAAATCACATTTCTGAAATGTTAGAAACAAGGTACTTTTAAAAAAAGAACTTACCAGCAAATCTATCTAAAATATGTATGTTCATATTTGGTGTATATATTATGCTTATATTTCATGTATGTATTACATATATATATATATATACACACACATTTCAAGGTTTAAAAAGTCAAGCTGCAGCATTTATTTTACAAAAAATTGTGTTAGGAAAATCGCATATATATAAGAATTATGTGTTCATTCTGACCACATTTTCATAGTTATGTTACGCTTTCTGAAAAAAGACCAAGAGTGTAAATGAATAAATGCTACTTGAAACTTTGAACTATTTTCTGAGAGAATAAATCTAATGAATTATGTCTGTTGGGTGTCACAGAAACTAAACAGTAAATTCAATAATCTCTGATTTAATTTATTATATTTTCACCATTTAACCTCCTGCAGGCTCCCTAATGTCTATTCAGATCTATATTAAATTAAGCACCAATGCTAATGAAGGGCAATAAACGTGGCTGTCAGTGGATTTTTCTTTCATTAAGCACATTATCCTCTTACTGAGCTGTAAATGCGTAAACATTAGTTTTGTTAAACCATGCAAAAAAGACAGGATGAAAATCATTTTTTAATTGCAACCCTTAAGCAATTTACTGTGGGTGGGGGTAGGGTTTTTTTTTTTTCTTTTTTACCTTTAATTTTTTTGAATGGATCTAAAAAGGGCTCTCCTGTTGAAACATAAACGTCGGCTTCATGGGGTATATCTTCAGGTTTGAGGGCTTCAGTGCCGTCTGCCAAGAACACTCGTCGTGCGGCCATGTTCAGATTCAGCTTTTCTGTGCATTCCTCCAGCAACTAGAAGACAGAAAGAAAGAGGTAAGAGAAAGTGATTTAGGACAAAGAAAGCAACACATTGCCATGAAACAAAAGGTGGTAACAATGAAAACAGACATCCATTGAGTCACTGGCTAAGTTAAGTAACTCAAGTAACTCCACCAATACATTTTCTAGCACTTGAAAATTTAAAATAAAAGGTAAATCACAGCACTATCTAATGATTGTCTAATTTTAGTCCTTATTTTGTAAGTTTAACAACTCCACAAGATATAAAGCTATTGTATCTGTTTAATTCAACATACCATTTATATATTGATAAAAAAGAAAGGAATAAAATACCTGTGAGATCTATGTATATATAAGCAATTTACAGATTCAACACTAAAAAGAAAATTTTAACACACTAAATATCATCTTTTTCATTTCTTAAGTTATAAAAAGGGTAAGGGAAGAAGTAAAGCACTGAAAACTTTTGAACACTATTTACCAAGGTGATGGTTGGTACTATAACTTTGGTAAAGACTGTTCTAGATCCATTTTTGTAAGCTGTTACTGTAATCACTCCATGATGAAGTTTGCGTCTTTGAGACAATCTATGCCAATTCTGGGCTGGCTGAAATTTTAAAGAAGAGAACTCTGCAACTCTGAAAGAAAAAAAAACCCACAAAATTGGTGAACGTTAATTAGTGAAAACATTTAAATAAATATTATCCTAGACATTTTTTATAGATATCAGCCCTAATGATTGTTCTCAAGTATTCCTCAAAAAAACTTTTTATAGGCTAAGATTGTCTGTATCTACTTAAATATTTTTAAAAATTTAACACAGGATAAGTTTACTAAAACTGTTCATGTAAAACACCTATCTGGGAAAAAATTATTTTTATCAATTAATTTATAAAACACAACACTCATTTTTAAAAAATTATATGTATATATGCTGTGTTCCTGTTAGAAAACAAAAAACAGTAACATAGTCCTAACATCATGAAATAGTAAATGGCTAAGATCTTCCCTTAAGTTTTCATGTTTACCAAAGTTCTTTAATTTTTTTAAAAAGATGTGAAATTCAAATAGTTTCTTACTCTAAGTTTCTTATTCTAAAGTTAGTTGTAACTGCTTTCATCTCAAATTTGTTTGTGGGTAGAAAGGGAAGATTTCTGAGTTTTGTCTTCATTCAAAATCAGTTTCAATTCTTATTATTTTCTCAACAAAAGTACATGGCAAATGACTAGCATGTTGTATTTTTTATTTCAGAGTTCTCTAACTAACCCTGTTAATTCTTAATGCCACAGAAACAAAGTAAACATTTTGAAATAAAAACCTTAGGTAAATTAAGTCATAATATACCCACCTAATCAAACATACGAAAATAATGGGAGTATCAGTTTCTTAGTCTGATTTTTGCTTTTGCCAACATTTTCTTCTATCCATTAATTCTTAGGTTCATAGTTTATGATAACAATCTTGATATGAAAATATATACACAAACTGGTTTTATGAGTTCATTTCAATTTAATTGCAAAATATTGATTAAATATCAAAAGTATGCATTTCTATTTTAAACAAATATCTGGTAAACAGGTATTTTGTGGTCCTAGTCTGATTCTCCTTCAAGTATTTTTTTCTGAATTTCATGTTATCCACACTGAAGTGTACCTCATGTTTTCCACAAGTGTAATTAGCAACATTCTACTCAGGTGCTTTCAAAGAAAAAAATAAACAAAACAAAAACAGAAACAAAACCCTAGAGATGCGTTACATTTTAATGTCTGAAATAGTCAATTGAATCTTTATAAATTCTGCTCAAAAGAAAAAGCTTCAGCAGTCAATTAAAAGAACAGAGAACAGCTTTGATTACCTCAGTTGACCCACTGGAGCACTGACAGGTCTGTTTCTCTTGGATGCCAATATAAAACAAGAATTGTTTTTACTGTTTGATTTGTAGCTACATGGGTTTGATATTTCATCATGGCTATGATCTGATGCTGTTTGATGTGTGGAGCAATCTTGAAGTCCTGACCCTTCTGATATTGCCGCTGAATGCAAAAGTCTGTTGGGGCCAAACTGAGGCTGCAAATAATCTTCAGTAGTTTTAATAACTGGTTTTGCCTGGGATGACATAAACTCTCTGAAAGAAACAATCGTGGAAGAATACAATGAATTGATCTGTAATTACTTATTAACAACTACCCCATAATTGGTGGCCTGCTATGTTCTAGATAAAATACTACACACTTGGCCATTATTTTGTTAAATCTTTACAACATCCCTGGGAAGTGGGTACTATTTGCATCCCCATTTTACAGATTTAAGAAATTGTGGTTCAGAGAGGCCAATTGACTTGACAAAGCTAACATAATCAGTAAGCTGACAGGGTAGGAAATTAAACCTAAACCTGTACTAAAGTAAAGCCCACATTCATAACCATTACACTGAATTGCTTTACTCTATTAAAGAAGAAAGCTTGTATAATGCTTGAAACAATGTGAGTAATATTTTTAAATTCTTAGATTTCATTTATTAAAAACTAGCACTCTGCTCAGTATTAGGAAATATTAAAGTTAAAGAGATGTGGCTTCTACCCTCCAGAAACTTGCAAATTATTCCCTTATAAAGAGAGAATATATATTAAGTAAGCCACTTGGAACTATGGGTTTGTATTAACTATAAATGCAAAACAAATTCCTTGAAGGAAAACTTACATTGTCTGAAATAAAGTTGATAAAGACATAGCAGACTGGGATTAAGGTGACCAACTCGTCCTGGTTTGCTCAGGACTGCTCTGGCTTTGGCACTGAAAGGCACACACCCCAGGAACTCCCTCAGTCCCTCAGTCTCAGACAAATTGGGACAGCTGATAATCTTACCTGGTAGTCAAGCTGGAGGGACAGCATTTAGATGAACTATGATGTTTGAACAGGGGATCATATGACCTGTGACAGTATCTAAATCTATGTTAATGCCAAGTTAGGAAGATGGAATATATAGAGAATTTGCTGATATGACAAAATGAAACAAGCTTTAACATATTTAAGAATATTGAGCTGTGTGATGATTGGGAATAGTGGATAGTAAGCTTCCATGTATTATTTCAGTATTCCATGTATTTGTATTTTTATTTTTATACAAACCAAATCTGCTTCTGTCCAATTTGCTGGTTCCTCAACAGTTCTTATACATAATGTAATATAACTCCACCCAACCATGCAATCATAAAATAGCATATGCTTAGTGTGGAAAGCGTGGCACAGACAGTCCTTCTCCCAAACTTTTCTGATCCGCCAATGTCATTATAGGCACAATTATTTCTTCTGGCCCGTCCTCTCTATGTTCACAAATGTGTAAAATGGTTGATTATTTCTTCTGAAAGAATGGAAGGCAGTCAAGTGCCACAGGGAAAATTGGTGTGGGTGTGTGGATGAGAGTTGGCACGGTGGATCAATAAAGCTGAAACATTGGGATCCAAGCAGTTATATTTGTTGTTATCACATGTTTCTATCCGAGTCTGTCCTGAGTTGACCATAGCTCTAGGGAAAGGAGTGGTCTTCCCTTCACTCTGAGGATCTACCCAGGTTCAGAACTTTGGCAAACAGCCTTTTGAATTGATCATTGGACTTTAGCTCTGGCAGAGGTGAGACCTCCCTTCAGACTACCTGAGCTACCTCAGATTTGACACCAACGGTGATTGGTGGCATGTGGCAGCAGTCATGTCTCAGTGGCAGTGTTTCAGCAGCAAAAGCAATGGAACTGCAAATGGTGACCAAGCTCTTCAGCTTAGAGGAAGAGCAGTAAACAGGCAAAAGGAAAGATCTGCAGATCTCATAAATAGTTCCCATTGCCCATAAAGAGGCACTTACAAAGCAAATTCTCAAGTAAAGAAAGAAAAGGAATTCTCTACATAATACAGAATAGGTGTCCTTTTTTTAAAGATTTTATTTTATTTTTTTTAATTTTTTTTAAAGATTTTATTTGAGAGAGAGAGCCCAAGATAGGGTAGGGGCAGAGAGAAAGAATACTCCCCTATGGATCGGGGAGCCCAACTTGGGGCTCAATCCTAGGACCCTGAGATTACGACCTGAGTTGAAGGCAGATGCTTAACTTACTAAGCCACCCAGGTGCCCCGATTTTATTTTTTTAAAGTAATCTCTACACCCAGGGTGGGACTTGAACTGATAGCCCTGAGATCAAGAGTCACATGCTTTTCTTTCTTTTTTTTTTTTTTAAGAGTCACATGCTTTTCTAACTGAACCAGCCAGGTACCCTGTGTCTTTCTTTTTTCTTTTTCTTTTTTTAATTTATTTGACAGAGAAAGAGAGATCACAAGTAGGCAGAGAGGCAGGCAGAGAGAGGGGAAGCAGGCTCCCCGCTGACGTGGGGCTCAATCCCAGGACCCTGAGATCATGACCTGAGCCGAAGGTAGAGACTAACCCACAGAGCCACCTAGGCACCCCACCCTGTGTCTTTCTTTTTTAATGAATGCATTTTGTTTATTGTCAAATATTTTTATAAATATCCTAATGATCTTATATAATAATCCATTATCGTACCATCAGAAAGTGGAAGGTTTTTCTTTTTTCCAAATTTCAAAGTTTCAACTGTATTGATGGGAGGGCAAAAGGCAAGCCAAGGGCAAAACTGGAGCTGACACACCACAAACGCCACCCCCTTAGGGTGGGATATGTATAACATTCCTCAGGCACTAGTGATGGCCTCAGAACAAAGGTAGGGAGAAACAAATTGCCAACTGATAAAGATCGC
>CM052815.1:23452949-23475587 GCA_028533885.1 Nasua narica | reverse complement strand
AAAAGGTACCTCTTTCTCCATAGTTTAATAAGAAAAGGTGCTATTTTCTGCCCAGCACTCCTCTGGTATTCCAATTGAAGACCAAAGGGCTACTGGCCTTCACACTGGCCCTCTCCCTTTAAGCTTCTCATAGCAGGAGGGACAAGGGTCTCCTCTCAGGCTTCCAAGACAACCACTGCTTTGTTCAATTCATTCATAGGTTGAGTCCTCTTAATTGAGGAATGCTTATAAGAGAAAAACTCTAGGTGTGTATAGCAAGGCAAAATTATATAATTACAAAGCAAATCACCTTGCAGAATGAAATCGTTTGACTGGGCCAGTGTGTTTATTATATAGTCCAATTATTAAAAACTAAGAAAATTTGCACCAAACTATTCAAAAATAACTCTTGAAATAGAGAAATAGTTTTACTTTTTACTTATGCATGATTACAGTCCTAGTCCTCACTAAAAAAGGCAATCATTTTAGTGATGGTATAGTTTTATTTTCCGTGTAAAATAGTTTCAGGATGGATTCTGGTGGAATGAATAATATACATGTGAAATCGTTACCATTATTAAAGCAATATTTATTCTATAATGTTACTATACAAACAGCGTTATCCTCATAAAAGTAGAGCATATAACAAGTTAAGTAGAACATGAAGAAAATAGTAAGTTTGCAGATAACATTCATGCAAATTGTTAATTAAATGAAAACTAATTGTTAATTAGAACTTAAAGAAATAAAAATGTGTTAATTTTAATTTGACTGACACTACTATGGTATTTTAAAGGCACAGGTAAAGGCACTGCCTTATATTTTATTAACACATGCATAGTTTATTTACTGATACACTGAAAAACCACTTTTTTTTACTTTCCATCTCTTAATCATTTTACATAAATATAAGCTCTCACTCATGCCCACTCCTAGACCTGCTCTTCCACCCTTTTTTTTTTAAAAAAGGCATTCAAGCACACGGTGGTTACAGGCCTGGACTCTGGAGCCAGAGTGTCTAGGTTTACATCCCTACTGCCCACTTACTAGCTGTGACACCTTGGACACATCACATAACATCATTCTGCATTGGTTTCTTCATTTGTAAGAAAGGATTAAGAACAGTAGCCACTCCATAAAGTTGATGTGCTTGCACATAGTAGATAAAATGTGTCAGTTACAGAAGAGAAAAGGTTTGATGGCCTTCAAGTTAGGGTATTAACTATCAACAACAAAACGACTTTCCAAGGGGCAAATAAGTGTGGATAGTTTTAAGCAACAAAGCCTAAAAAAGACTTTCAAGCATAAAAGATAAAAATTCTGTAGAAGAAATGCAATGGAAATAAAAGTTTGAGGGGCACCTGGGTGGCTCAGTTGATTAAGTGCCTGCCTTCAGCTCAGGTCATGATCCTGGGGTCCTGGGATCAATTCCTGCATCTCAGTGAGGAGTCTGCTTCTCCTTCTGCTCCTCACATTGCTGGTGACAGCACACATGCTCTCTCTCTCTCTCAAATAAATAAAATTTAAAAAAAAAAAGCTGTAAAACAAAACTATGAGAAAAAAATGTGTGCATGCTTTAAGTGCCATGTCGCCACCCACCCAAAAATGTACGCGAGCCTCTAGATCTAACTTCTAGTTTGTGAGAAATAGAGAAGGTAGAAAAACATGTTAAATGACATGACACTGAAAATAAAGACGGAGAAAAGTTACAAGTGAAGAGAGACTAAGAATTGTAATAACCACACAATTCTTAAACCTTGTTTAGATCCTGATTTGAGTAAACTAACCTTAATAAGACAAATTTTTGAGATAATTGTTGACATTTGAACACAAACTGGGTATTACGGATACTAAGGAAATTATTTTATTGGGTATAATAAATGGTGTTATTATATATATTATCTGTTAAAAATTATTTGGCATATTTGTCTTCATAAGTTATTTGTTATTAGTTACAACACTCAGTTTTGGATATTAGGGGTAATGGTATTATGACAAATAGGGGTGCCTGTGTGGTTCCATTGATTAGATATCCGACTCGATTATGGCGGGGGTTGTGATCTCAGGGTTGTGGGAATGAGCTCATATCAGGCACTGCTTGTGCTCTCTTGCCCTCCCTCTAAATAAATAAATACATTAATTAATTAATTAATTAATTGAATCTTAAAAAATGAAAAATAAAATAAGCATTTTACGCTTGTAGTTTAAAAAAATATTGGGGCACCTAGGTGGCTGAGTGGGTTAAGCCTCCGCCTTCAGCTGAGATCATGATCGCAAGGTCCTGGGATCAAGACCCGCATCAGGTTCTCTGCTCAGTTTTGTTTTTTTTGTTGTTGTTGTTGTTTTTTAAAGATTTTATTTATTTATTTGTCAGAGAGAGAGAGAGAGAGAGAGGGAGAGAGAGCACAAGCTGGCAGAGTGGCAGGCAGAGGCAGAGGGAGAAGCAGGCTCCCCGCTGAGCAAGGAGCCCAATGTGGGACTCGATCCCAGGACCCCGGGATCATGACCTGAGCCGAAAGCAGCTGCTTACCCCACTGAGCCACCCAGGGATCCCAAGAACATACATTTCTAATATGGCATCAGAATGAAAGGATTCCTCTTAATGTTTAGAATGCAAAGGAAAAATAAAAAGGTAATTGTTTTAGAACAGACTTAAACATTTATCGAGTATATTAAAAGAATGCAGTGTCAGTCTCCAAAGGAGTTTAGTTTCCGAAGGTGGGCCTCGGGCATGGATCTTCTTAATCCCAAAGAGTCCATTCTCTTTGCATTCTTCTGGAGGTTTAGCCTTTTTCGCAAGTCGTGCATCCAGCCATGATGTTGTCTTTATGGTCAATGAAGTAGACTTCAGCCATTTCCCAGTTATCCGGCATTGGGTCTGACTCCTCATTCTCTTCAGGTTTAGTTGGTTTTGCATCATCCATCTGCTCCTTCAGCTCCTCGGGCTGATTGTACACTGGTGCAGGATAAGGCTGGGAGGGTGTCTCCCCTGAGGCACCTGTACTCTTGTCTTCATGTTCACTGGATTCTGGTGTTACTACTACTCCATTTCCATTGACCACAGGCCTCTCTTCCTCTTCCTCCTCAGGAGGCTCTATACGTGCTTTCTCCATATTGCTCCCCTGGTTCCCCTGGTTCTCCCTCTCCCTGTGCCTGCCTCTCTGCCTACTTGTGATCTCGTTCTCTCTGTCAAATAAATAAATAAAATCTTTAAAAAAGAAAAAAAATTTTAAAATAAAAAAATATTATCTGTTAGAAATACAAACCAAAGTATGTTCCTCAAAGATCTTATTTACTTATTTGAGAAAGAGAGAGAGCACACTAGAGGGGGGAGGGGCAAAGGGAGAGGAGAAGAAGACTCCCTGCTGAGTAGAGAGCCTGATGTGGGGCTTGATCCCAGGACCCTGGTACCATGACCTGAGCTGAAGGCAGATGATTAACCAAGTGAGCCACCCAGATGCTCAGCATTTCTTACAAGTTTCATTATCCCATTTGGTTTCTTATTTTGTACAGCAGAGTTGAATATTCAAACTCACACCATATGCCTTCTAGTGGGCTGGGATACAAGAAACAAATGAAACCATGCATGTGGCAGAAAGATATAAGACAAGAAAACAAGAAGTATGGAAATACCATCATCTTAAAAGGTTTCATATCTAGTAATTCCACCACTGGGTATTTACTCAAATAAAACACTAATTTTTTAAAAGAAACAGATAAAACCCTATGTTTATTACAGCATTATTTACAAGAGCCAAGGTATGGAAGTAACCCAAATGTCTGTCCAGAGATGAATGGATAAAAATCTATCCATTAATGGATTAAAAATATGGAATGGATATTACATTATGTATATATATATATAAGTAGCTGTCCCTCAAGACAATGTACTGCTTAAAATATAACCTATGATGGCGGAGGAGTAGGAGGCTGAGATAGCGTCAGATCCCAGAAGTGCAGCTAGATAGTTATAAAACCATTCTAAATGCCTGCAAACTCAACAGGAGAGAGAAGAGAGGAAAAACAGCAATTCCAGGAGCAGAAAATCGACCACTTTCTGGAAGGTAGGATGTGTGGAAAAGTGAATCTAAAGCGACGGGAAGAGAGACCACGGGGGGGGAGAGGGAGGGGTGCTGACTCCTGGCAGCTACAGAGCAGCAGAGCACAAAATCAGAACTTTTAGAAGTCTGCTCTGCTGAGGGACATCGCTCCAAAGGCTAAGCAGGGGTTTAGCCCTCATGGGAACAGTATGGTTTCAGGACCCGTGGGGTCACATAGGGACCGGGGGTGTCTGAGTGTGGCAGAGCACCCAGATGTCGGACCAGGGAAACCAATGGTAGAGACGGAGTCGTGCAGTGGGCTATCAGCTCAAGCTTACCTTAGACCGTGATCCAAGGCAGAGTCGGGCCACTGTTCTTCAAGCAGGGACCCCACGAGGGGCAGCTCTGGAGAGACCCCTTCCTTCCTCCTCTGGGAGGAGCAGCATGGGAGCATGTGGCAGGAATTGGCCAGGAATCAGAAACACTCAGTCACAGGCCTGGTGAGCTAGGAGCACGGCTGAAGACCAAGGAGACGGGAGTGACTGACTGCCTTTCTTTGAGGGCGCGCTGAGGAGTGGGGTCCCCAGCGCTAGGCTCCTCTGGGCCAGAGACTTGGAGGCCACCATTTTCATTCCCAGCCTCCAGGGCAATACGGAAAGCTTTCGGGGAACAAAGTCTCCCAAGATTCAACCCAAGCAAATTGCCTGGCCTGTCCCCTGCCAAGGGCGGTGCAATTCTGCCTCCGGCTAAGACATTTGAGAATGCCGGCAACAGGCCCCTCCCCCAGAAGCTCAGCAAGAATATCCAGCCAAAACCAAGTTCATCAATCAGTGAAAACTGCACAACTCCAGAGTTAGGGAAAAAAAAAAACAACACATAGAATTCATGGCTTTTTTCACCATGAATCTTTAGTCTTTCAGAGTTGAATTTTTTTAAATTTTGGTTTTTTCTTATTTTTTTTTCTTTTTATTTTTCCTCTTTCTATTTTGGCATTTTTTTAAGTAGTATCTTATCAATAACTTTTTAAAAATCTTTTCTAATTGTCACTGTTCATTAATATTTTATCCCCTCATTGTATTTAACCTTATTTTTTGTATATATATCTAGGATTTTTTTTTTCTTTAAAATTTTGGGATACAATTTCTTCTAATAGATCAAAATATACCCTAAATCTAGCACACAGTTTGGATCCAGTCTCCAGCCTGATCACATTCTTTCCTCTTTTGTTCTTTTTCTTTTTCTCTTTTTTCAACCAACCTCTTATGAATCCCTTTTTTAGAATTTTTTTAATTTTCATCTTTACACTCATGTTCCATCCATCCCTTCATAGTGTTTACCCTTATTTTAGTATATTTATAAGTTTTTTCTTTATTTAAAATTCTGGGAGGTAGTTTCTTCTAAAAGACCAAAAACATCCAAAATCAGGTGTGGGGCTCTGTTCAAATCACAAGTCTAATAAATATATTATATATATAATATATATAATATATATATTCTTCTTTCTTTTTTGCTTTTTTATATTTTATTTTATTTTTTCTCTCCCCCCCATTTTCTTCAACCCTTGGTTTTGACTCTCTTCTGATTTTTCTGGGTTCCTTGCTACCCTTTTACTATTTTGCTCTCCCATTCATCTATTCTTATCTCGATAAAATGACAAGGCAGAAAAACTCACCACAAAAAAAAAAAATAACAAGAGGTAGTACCAATAGCTATGGACCTTATCAATACAGACATTAATAATATGTCAGAACTAGATTTCAAAATGAGGTACTAAGTGGGCTTGAAAAAAGCATGGAAGATATTAGAGAATCCCTTTCTGGAGAAATAAATCCCTTTCTGGAGAAATAAAAAAACTAAAATCTAATCAAGTTGAAATAAAAAAAGCTAGTAATGAGGTACAATCAAAAATGGAGGCTCTTACTGCTAGGATAAATGAGGAACAAGAGAGAATTAGTGATATAGAAGACCAAATGACAGAGAATAAAGAAGCTGAGAAAAAGAGAGACAAACAACTACTGTACTACAAGGGGAGAATTTGAGAGATAAGTGATACCATAAGATGCAACAATATTAGAATAATTGGGATCCCAGAAGAAGAAGAGAGAACGGGGCGGAAGGTGTACTGGAGCAAATTATTGTACAGAATTTCCCTAATCTGGCAAAGGGAACAAGCATCAAAATCTAGGAGACACAGATAACCTCCCTCAAAATCAATAAAAATAGGTCTACACCCCGTCATCTAATAGTAAAACTTACAAGTCTTAGTGACAAAGAGAAAATCCTGAAAGCAGCTCGGGACAAGAAGTCTGTAACATACAAAGGCAAAAATATTAGATTGGCAGCAGACCTATTCACAGAGACCTGGCAGACCAGAAAGTACTGGCATGATATATTCCGAAGACTAAATGAGAAAAATATGCAGCCAAGAATACTATATCCAGCTAGGCTGTCATTGAAAAAAGATGGAGAGATAAAAAGCTTCCAGAACAAACAAAAACTAAAAGAACTTGCAAACACCAAACCAGCCCTAAAGGAAATCTTGAAAGGGGTCCTCTAAGCAAAGAGAGAGTCTAAAAGGAACATAGACCAGAAAGGCATAGAGACAATATACACTTAACAGTCACCTTACAGGCAATACAATGGCACTAAATTCATATCTGTCAATAGTTACCCTGAATGTAAATGGGCTAAAAGCCCGAATCAAAAGACACAGAGTATCAGAATGGATAAAAAAAACAAGAACCATCAATATGTCCACAAGAAACTCATTTTAGACCCAAAGACACCACCAGATTCGAAGAGAGGGGGTGGAAAACAATTTACAATGCTAATGGACATCAAAAGAAAGCTGGGGTGGCAATCCTTATATCAGATAAATTAGATTTTAAGCCAAAGACTATAATAAGAGATGAGGAAGGACACCATATCATACTTAAAGGGACTATCCAACAAGAAGATCTAACAATTGTAAATATCTATGCCCCTAACATGGGAGCAGTCAATTATATAAACCAATTAATAACAAAGTCAAAGAAACACATCAACAATAATACAATAATAATAGGGGACTTTTATACCCCTATCACTGAAATGGACAGATCATCTAAACAAAAGATCAATAAGAAAATAAAGCTCTAAATGACACACTGGACCAGATGGACATCACAGATATATTCAGAACATTCCATCCCAAAGCAACAGAGTACACATTCTTCTCTAGTGCACATGGAAAATTCTCCAGAATAGATCACATCCTGGGACACAAATCCATTCTCAATCAGTACCAAAAGACTGGGATCATTTCCTGCATATAATCCTTTAAATATATATATATATAAAGGAATATTACTCAGCCATAAAAATGAATGAAACCTTGCCATTTGCAACAACATGGATAGACCTAGAGGATAAAATGCTAAGTGAAATAAGTCAGTCAGAGAAAGAACATATGATTTCACTCATATATGGATTTTAAGAAACAAAACAGGGATGCCTGGCTTGCTCAGTTGGTGGAACATGTGACTCTTGATCTCAGGGTTATGAGTTCAAGCCCCATGTTGAACACAGAGACTACTTAAAAGAAAAAAAAAAAAGAAAACAAATGAACAAAGAAAAAAGAGACAAACAAAAATATGGACTCTTAAATAATAGAACAAATTGGTGGTTGCCAGAGAGAAGTAGATGGAAGTATGTATGAAAGAAATAAAGGGGATTAAGCATACGCTTAACTTGATGAGAACTGAGAAATACATACAATTGTTAAATCATTATAATGTAAATCTGAAACTAACCTAACTGTATATTAATTATACCTGAATTTAAAAAATATTACTACTTACATTAGCACTCAAAAATGAAATATTAAAGCATAAATCTAATAAAACATATACAAGATCTGTATGAGACATACCTAAAAAGCCCTGAAATAGATTCACATAAGAATAGACCCACCTTTATCTTTGACAAAGGAGCAAAGTCAATACAATGACATAAACTTTTCAACAAGTAGTACTAGAGCAACTAGACATGTACTTGAAAAAAAAAAAAAAGAATCTAAACACACACCTCATATCCCTCACAAAAACTAGCTCAAAATGAATCAAACTAAATGTAAAACACAAAACCACAAAAATCCTAGAATTAAATAGTGCAAAACATAGATGACTTTGCGTATGGCAATGGCCATACAGCTATAGCACCAAAGGCACAAGCCATGAAAGAAATAATAGAATAGACTACTTCATTAAAATTAAAAACTTCTGGGATACCTGGCTGGCTCAATCGGTAGAGCATGTGACTCTTGATCTTGGGCTAGTGAGTTCAAATGCCATGTTAGGTGTAGTTTACTTAAAAATAAAAATAAGATATATATTTTTTAAAGATTTTATTTATTTATTTTAGAGTGAGAGAGTGAGTGAGAGAGAGCATGTTTGGTGGAGCAGGGGAGCCAGGCTGGGCAGAGGGAGAGGGAAAGGGAGAAACCAACTCCCCATTGAGTAGGGAGCCCGATATGGGGCTTGATCCCAGGACCCTGAGATCATGACCTGAGGTGAAGGCAGATGCTTATCCCACTGAGCCACCCAGGTGCCCCTTAAAAATAAAATCTTAGGGCGCCTGGGTGGCTCAGTTGGTTAAGCGACTGCCTTCGGCTTGGGTCGTGATCCCGGAGTCCCGGGATCGAGTCCCATATCGGACTCCCGGCTCTGCGGGAAGTCTGCTTCTCCCTCTGACCTTCTCCCCTCTCATTCTCAGTCTCTCTCTCTCTCTAATAAATAAATAAAATCTTTAAAAAAATAAAATAAAAAATAATAAAATCTTAAAAAAAATTTTTAAACTTCTGCTCCCTGAAAGACAGTATCAAGAGAATGAGAAGACAAGACACAAATTGGGAGATAATATTTACAAAAGTACATCTGATAAAGGACTGTTACCCAAAATATAAAAAGCACTTTTAAAACTCAGCAATAAGAAAACAAACAACCTGATTAAAAGTGGTCCAAGACTTTGAACTTGACCAAATAAGATATACAGATGGCAAATAAGCATATGAAAAGATGTTCCACATCATATGTCATTGGGGAAATACAAACTACACCAATACTAAGGTACCTCTACAAACTTAGGAGAATGACCAAAATCTACAACACTGACACCACCAAATACTGACAAGAACGTGGAGGAACAGGAACTCATTCATTGCTGGTGAGCATGCAAAATGATACAGCCACTTTGGAAGACAGTGTGGTGGTTTCTTGGAAAAGTAAACATACTTGTACCACATGATTCAGCAGTCGTGCTTCTTGGTATTTATCAAAGGATTTGAAAACTTCTGTCCACACAAAAACCTGCATATGGATGTTGATAGCAGCTTTACTTATAATTGCTAATGTTTGAAAGCAACCAAGATGTTCTGAATTCAGTGGGTAAATGAAAAACTATGAAATGACATAATGAGCACTGGGTGTTACATGCAACTGATGAATCACTAAATGCTACCCCTGAAACTAATAATATACTATATATTAACTAAATTTAATTTAAATTTAAAACTTAAAAAAATTTAAATTAAAAAAGAAGTAAAATAAAATAAAATAAAATAAAATAAAACAATAAAATAAAATAAAATAAAATAAAATAAAATAAAATAAAATAAAATAAAATAAAATAAAATAGCTACTATGGCATGAAAAGACATGGAAGGACCTTACTATTAAGTGAAAGAAGACAATCTGATAAGGCTGTGTATTCTGTGATTCTAACTACATGACTTTCTGGAAAGGCAAAAATGTGAAGACATTAAAATAATCAGTGTTGTTAGGGGAATGGGGAAGTAGGAATAAATAGAGCACAGAAGATTTTTATGGTAGTGAAAATATCCTATATGAAACCACAATGATGGATACATTTGTCCAAACCCTTAGAATGCACAATGCCAAGAGCGAATCCTATGTAAACTATGGACTCCAGCTGGTTATGATATGTCAATGCAGGTTTATCAACTATAACAATTATACCTCTGGTGGGGGATATTGACAATGGGAGTGACTGTGTATGTGTGTGGGTAGGGGTTTTATGGGAAATCTCTATACCTTTCCTTCAATTTTGCCATGAATCTTAAACTGCTCTAAAAAATTAAAGCCTTGTGCTCGCTTCAGCAGCACATATACTAAAAAATTAAAGCCTTAATTTTATTTATTTATTTAATTTTTTTTAAGTCTTAATTTTAAAAAAGGCTTTAGGTCATTGTTCTCTAGTTTTTAGCACTGATAGCTTGTACATATTTAATGGACCGAGCGTCAGATTAAACCTCCAAAGACCAGTCCCAACCATTGCATATTTGGAAATCCTTAGGTAGAGCTCTTGGCCATATTTCACCTGGTCAAAATGTGTGTCAAAATGTATCTGTCCAGTGAGGACTACTGTAGCATTCCAGCAGTGGAATACCCTATGTCTTGTCACCTGATTTGGCCTCAATGATTTAATTTCCATTAACTTCTCCCCAATGCTGAAACAATGTCTCCATACCACAGCGGAAGCCATTATACCTTGTGGTTGCTCTCAGGTTGCCCTCAGGTATATTAAACTACCATTAAGATAATTACCTTTTTAGGAGACAGTGGAAGGCTAGCTACCCTTTTAGATACCTCATTTTGTAAAGGCTCATCACCCACACAGTTTGTCTAAAAGGCTGATTATTCAATTCATTGAAGGAAGACACTTGATTTCTTTTTGAAATGTACCTTTTTGGTGTATAAACATGTAAAATATGTATTAATCACCTAGACTGCTAATTATTATTTTTAAAATGAAATTTTCAGCAATAGAAATATAGCTTACTGTAGAATAGCCTATTTTTCTTATTTTATAATAGTTGTATTTCAGAGGAAACCTGTTTTATCAAAATTTGTTTTATAAAAATAATTGTTAATTTGGAAAAGAAAAGTTGGAGGATTAAGTACTCACATCCCAGACTCTCAAGTAAGCTATTTTACCTGCTGGAATGTTTTGTTCTAATAGCAGTAATTATAGAACTACAAACTAAGGGTACTAGGATAAACCCAGCCATCCAAACTTATTCTATGCTACCAGAACTATGGCTAGCAGAACAGTTCTTGCATATTCTTATCACTTTATTATCCTGTCACCCATTGTTATGACAAATAAATCAAGTTTACTTAAACATAAAGAAGGCATCTTTGTGGTCCTCCAAATGTGTTTTCCCTAAAACCACTTTGCTAATTCCTGATCCCGTCATTATTCCATTCAAACTATCAGATATTTATTAAGTACCAACTATTCGCAGGCTCTAAAATAGACAATGAATTCAATGTTGAACAAAACAACATTATTTCTCCATTAACTAATTTTTAATTAATGAATATAAACACAATTTTAATTAACTTGTCTTATTAAAAACAATTTGAATGATGATAATTGGGAGTTATTACAGAAATAACCACATTAAGATTAGAAAAAAAAGTCTAAAAAAGAAAAGTCTCTTATAATCTCTTATCTTTGGAGTTAGCTACTATTATAATTTTTAAATATTTGCTTTCAGGCTTTCATCTTTGATTTTCCAGAGATACAAACTTTTCTTATTTTTTTAAGATTATTTATTTATTTATTTGAGAGAAAGAGAGAAAATATGAGCAAGCACAAGCATGGGAAAGGACAAAGGGAGAGAATCTTCAAGCAGACTCCTTGCTGAGCATGGAGCCCAACACGGGGCTTGATTTGGTGACGCATGCGATCATGACCTGGGCCGAAAGCACCAGTTGGACGTTTAAACAACTAAGCCACTTAGGCGCCCTGAGCTATAGTCTTTTCTTGGTTTTTTATTTTTTTAAAGATTTTATTTATTTATTTGACAGAGAGAGAAAGAGAAAGAATGAGCACACAAACAGGGGGACTTGCAGGCAGAGGGAGAGAGAGAAGCAGGCTCCCCGGGGAGCCATGAGCCCCAAGCAGGGCTCTATCCCTGAACTCCGGAATCATAACCTGAGTCAAAGGCAGATGCTTAACCAACTGAGCCATCTAGGTGCCCCTATAGCCTTTTCCTTAAACTATATTAAATATATAGTTTATGGGGGCGCCTGGGTGGCTCAGTTAGTTGGGCGACTGCCTTTGGCTCGGGTCATGGTCCCGTAGTCTCGGGCTCGAGTCCCGCGTCGGGCTCCTGGCTCTGTGGGGAGTCTGCTTCTCCCTCTGACCTTCTCCCCTCTCATGCTCTCTCTCGCCCTCTCTCTTTCAAATAAATAAATAAATCTTTAAAAATATATATATATAGTTTATGTACAGTTGTGTTTTTGCTGAATGAGAATATTTTTGTTATTAAATACTTCTTGAGAAAATAATTTTTTATTTTTTTAATATCCTAGCTAGTTTCTCCAAATGCTTCCTATTGTTAATAAAGCTGTGGTTCCCATGCACCTTTGACCATATAACAGAAAAGCTGCTAAACTAAAAGAAGTTTTAGAAGTTAAATTCTCAGATCAAAGTGTATTTCCAAATTGGATTTTTTTTAGAAATGTAACAATTTCTAAAGCTACCAAAAAATAGCATATGAACACCCATATAGTAGTAGCCATTACTAGAATAAACTATTCTCTGTTTGTTTTTTTTTTTTAAAAAAGATTTTATTATCGCTTCTCGGCCTTTTGGCTAAGATCAAGTGTAAAAAAAAGATTTTATTTATTGGATAGAGTGAGAGATCACAAGTAGGCAGAGAGGCAGACAGAGAGAGAGGGAGAAGCAGGCTCCCCGCTGAGCAGAGAGCCCAATGTGGGGTTCGATCCCAGGACCCTGAGATCATGACCTGAGCTAAAGGCAGAGGCTTTAGCCCACTGAGCCACCCAGGCACCCCTAAACTATTCTCTCTTAATCTGACCAATTGTAGAGTTATTTTCTAACTAATAGTGAAAATTTAATTTTAAAGCCAGCATTATTTAAATTTTTCATCATATTAATACTGAAAGAGGAATATTAAGGGATAACCAGAGAGATTTTTATGGACTATAAATTATTTTAATTCTATTTAGAAACCATTCATTTAAAAGAAGAAATTCCTAAAATATAGAATATATATGTTAACATTCTAGATATTTTAAAGATAACTGAGTTCAAAATATCTAATTAGCCCAATACCTCCTTTCTCCTACACTTATGAGAGTATAACCAATTATCTTGAAAAAGGCAATTAAAATTATTATTAATAATCTTAATACTAGGACATGTTATAATTCATTTGATAATTACATTTCCCACAAAGATACTGTCAACATAAACTGTGAAACTGCAGATCCATCCTGTTTACAAGTATCAGAGACAATATGCTCACTATTCTGTTGTACTTAAATGTTGTATTGCAGTTTTTCTTAACAGGTAATACGTGACATGAAACATGTCTGATTTTATGCTTCATAACTTCCAGGCTGATGTTTAACATTGAGAAATTATATTTATGTATCACACATGTCAGAAAATAATTTAAATAAACTAAGAAAAATAATAACAACCATGCCTTTCATTTCACATGCAAAATATAAATCTTTTATTCATAGATATCAAAGAACCATCTGCAATCAGAAATGCAAGCTATTTATATTTTCCGATTTACGTAGCTAACATTAAATATCTTATCTAAGTATTCTTGTTTTATATTTTCAGAAATTTGTTATGAGTCAAAATATTAAGTCATAAAAATAAGAAAAGTCAAGAGACTACCTTTTAAGACTGACTCATGAGTTCTAAAAATTCATTATTTCTAGGGGCGCCTTGATGGCTCAGTCACTTAAAGGTCTACCTTTGGCTCAGGTCATGATCCCAGGGGCATGGGGTGGAGCCCTCCCACATGGAGTCCTGCATCTGGCTCCCTGCTCAGCAGGGAGCCTGCTTCTCCCTCTCCTTCTGACAATCCCACTGCTTGTGCTCTCTGGCTCTCTCTCTGTCAAATAAATAAATAAAATCTTTTTTAAAAATTCATTATTTCTATTCTTTATTCTGATTTTTATAACAAGGAAAAAATATAATTATTTTGATTTTAAAAACATACACTGGAAAAGGTACCATTCAAACCAGGTTGAAATTTACATTATTTATTGTAATTTTCTTCAAAAATATGCATTAGAATAAATATTTTTCTAAGCTTCAAAATAAATATAGTACATGGTTCTGGCATATTTATTTTTTTCTGAAAAGGTGCCCTGAATCTTAGACAACATAAATACTAGGCAGTGTGGTGGTTGCCATAGTAACAAATAAATAGGAGCATAAAAACACACTCCATTTTTCAAATGTATATACTTTTTTCACAAATATGCATATTTTATAGGTAAAAGATTATTCAACTCCTGCTTTACCTCCCCTTTTAGAGAGAAACATCTAATTCTTTAGAAATAAAAGATTATCATGCAGCAATAGAGCAGGCTCAAAAAAGTTTTAAAATGCTATATGGGAAATCTTAAGATTTTTATGTCAATTTTCCAAAATGAAGACAGGAAAAAAAAACTCCTTTCATTTTAGATTACTTTAATAGTCAGTTCTTTAGGTAAGGATGAAATTGCATAAAATTCTTTTCCTCCCAAGCATGAAATTCCTTTTTATTTTGCATAAGTTTATCATTGCCATGCATTAAATGTAGCACTTGACGATGGAAAGCTGAAAGCTCTGTTGATCACAGAGAAGCCTAAGAAGTTTAATACTAACCCATGAGCTACTACTTGAATAAATGATCTGAAAATATTTATGCCGATGTGCTAAAATGGAGTTCAAAGGGTTCTTTCCTTTCTCCTCTCCTTTCATTAAAATACAATCTTCCTGTTTACAGATACCATAGTAGTCACAAAAAGGATATTGATAAAGCGGTCTGAGTTTTATACTTACAGCTAAAGAGGACTTACCATTTTATAGGGTTGGAGAGGGGTGGTGTGATAAGCCATGATGTCAAGTTTGAAATCTATTGAAAGTTAGCAAGGTAAGCCAACCAAAATAGAACAGGAAGTTTGCTCAATTATTACTGGGAAACAAATCCTTCAAATCCAATTACATTAATTTGGACCTCCAATTTGTTTCAATAACAACTATCATGTAACATTCTCCCACCGTGAGAATTCAAAATCTTAAAGAATCACCATCTAGGCAGAGTGCCAAATAAGAGATGACAAAACAGTGACTCCTTGATGGAGAAGCCATGCACTACAATGGCTGAGGACGACTAAACTAGCCTGTAAGCAAAACATCCTCATTAAGCATAGGTATGATCCTACTTACTTTTACTGAAAAAGAAATCAAGTTTCTTCTTGGGAGAGATATTAAATTTATACTTTAAGAAGTCTGAAAAATGAATTAAGGTATTAGTAAAATATTTATGACTATTGGAATAGAATAAGTTATACAGATAATGTGACTGGTGCAAAAGAAAAAGAAATCATCATGTCAGTCCTCTTTCCTCCCAATCTCTGAAATTAAATTATCTCTCTTTTTACTATCTTAAAATGGTGGGAAAATATCCCTGGAGACTGGAAAAGGGAAAACATACCCATCTTTAAAACAAGGGGAACACGATTTGGCAATTAGACAGCTTAGTTTAACCTGGGAACATGCAATAACAAATTAAACAATCAATTAGTAACACCTAGAAGGGCATAAAATCCTGGAAAACAACCAGCATAATATCTCAAAGGCCACAAATGCCAAATGAACTTAGTATCTTTTTTTTTTCTGACAGAATGGGGTAGGTCATATTGTCAAGTAAGAAGTGAATAGTGTAGTCTATTTCAGGGTTGTAAGCCTTTTTATTCTATTCTCCAATTCAGGATAAGCAAAAAACGGTTAAGAAGAAAAGAATGTAAAAACTGTCTTCATTGCTAAAACAATGGCTATTGACATACTTCGTCTCTCCTGTGGATCTGTTTCACAACTCTTTATTGATGACTAGTCAAGAAGCTTGTTCCTTCAACTAAGTGATGCTGCACTGGGACAAGAAATAAATCCATTTGGGGTGCCCGGGTGGCTCAGTGGGTTAAAGCTTCAGCCTTCGGCTCCGGTCATGATCTCAGGGTCTTGGGATCGAGCCCCGCATTGGGCTCTCTGCTCGGCGGGGAGCCTGCTTCCCTCTCTCTCTGCCTGCCTCTCTGCCTGCTTGTGATCTCTCTCTCTCTGTCAAATAAATGAAATCTTAAAAAAAAAGAAAGAAATCCATTTTATGTAGAAATTTTGAGAAGGAAATTCCCTTATTCACAAAGGGAATGCTTTGTGTATAAAATTAAAAGGATTTTCTACGACTAGAGAAAGTGATAAGTAATGGAATGGTATTTAAATATAAGTGCTCATAAAAACACTCAAAACTCGCATAGTGTAAAGAATAACCATTATTTGATTAGAAAAGGGAGATATCCAAAGAAAGATCAAGTGTGTAGAGTCAAGAAATGAACCCAGTTTTCAAGGAGAGAAGTCTCTGTGTCATATGACCAACCAACGAATTACACAAGTGGGTCAGAAGTGTAACTATGGTGGGGGCGCCTGGGTGGCTCAGTGGGTTAAAGCCTCTGCCTTCAGCTCGGGTCATGGTCTCAGGATCCTGGGACTGAGCCCCACATTGGGCTCTCTGCTCAGCAAGGAGCAAGGAACCTGCTTTCCCCTCTCTCTCTGCTTGTCTCTCTGCCTACTTGTGCCTACTCTCTGCCTATTTATTTGACTCTATCTGTCAAATAAATAAATAAAATCTTAAAAAAAAAAAGCGTGACTATGGTGGAAAGAAGCACCAGTTGAAAAAGGAAGTAAAAAAATCTGGTCTCTTACAGAATAAAACAAGAGCCAACTGCTGTGCTGAACTAAGCTGCCTATTGGACGATGAGAATTGTTGTTCCCCATTATGTAATTAATACCCCTGTTTTCCCAGCTTCTGTTACTATTTACATTTATATACCTTAGGAAGAAAAAAAATTGGTGCTTGAATTGTCTGTTTAACCTTAACTATTTTTCTAACCCCAAATACCATATAAACAATCAATCAGAGATGCTCCCAAGTTCGAGTAGAAAGAGTGTCCCTTGGACATTATCTGTGCAGGGTAATCAAGAAGGAAATGGGGTGGGGCACATGGTGGCTCAGTTGGTTGATGGTTGGACTCTTGATTTCGGTTTGGGGCATGGTGTTGGGGTATTGGGATTGAGCCCCACTTCAAGCTCAGTGGGGAGTCTGTTTGACGATTTTCTCCCTCTCCCTCTGCCCCACCCCACTCTCTAAAATAAATAAATCTTAAAAAAAAAAAGGAAATGGGGGCAAGTAACAACTTCAACCTTACTCTCTTCCCCTCTACCAACACAAAGCAGTCACGTCCTCCTCTTCCACTCTCACCTTACAACATTCCAGAATGTTTCTACATTATGAAAAATTTTGCCAGATAAAACTGACTTCGTTTTATTACTAACAAATACTAAAAACAGAGGGGAATACTTCTGTTTACCAAGCCGGGACTATAATCAATAATTTAATAGCTGAAGAAAAAATAAAATAATCATGTAGATACAGAAAATATGAAGGCAGTACACTGGAATGCAAAGACCTCTGGAACTAACCCAAGAAATTCTAGAGTTGTGATTTTAGTTTGGGCTAGACCTGGGGTAAATCCTAAACTTTCTTGGGCTCATTTTCCCAACGAACAGACAAGGAAGAATGATAGCACAGGTAAAGTTCTTCTAGCGGTATAGTTTTAGTCATTTAGTAGAAGAGCTTTCACATATGGGGGCTAAAGCAGTGTGACAGAAAATGCATAAGATGTGGACTCAGCTAACTTGAGTATGAATTTTACCTGTTCCTCCTCAGTCTTATTTCCTTATGTGTATGACAATAGCATCTGCCTTACCTACCTTATGAATTGTTATATAGATCAAATAAGGAAATACATAATGTGTGAAAGTGCTTGTTAATCATAAACATTAGGCCTCATTTTTGTATTTAATTTGGCATCTTGCACTAAGAAAGAAGTTGTAGAAAAGGTAGAATGTGTTCCAGAGACTCTTTGTTATCAGAGAAGATGCGGCATTTATAATTTATAATTTAGAAGTGTCTGTTTCCTCAGCTATTGATTTGCTAAGAGTGTCGCAGTTGGATAGCCCAGGTTCCTATGAACTCAGGTGTCATAAGAAAAATATGTAAGAGTTCTAAACCAATTGGAAGTAGCGACTCTGGCCCAAAGTCAAATAGCTATATTGGTTGGTGGTATGTTAGAAGTAGAAAGAAAGGGGGAAAAAGTAGAATGATAGGAAAAGGAGAATTGTGCTATAGAAAGAATCAACTTGAAGTCTAGACTAACACTAAGATAAAGAATATGAGCAGAAAGGAGTTGAGGGCACTGGGAATCACCATTCTGATTCTATAAAGTGTGTCTAGTTGGGCCTACCTTATAAATGAAGGAAGTCCCTGTAGAAAAAATAAACTAGGAGGTCATCAGATGTAAAGAATAACACATTTGGAAAGCTTAGCCAGTTAAAATATTATGAAATTAGGCTACTAAATGTAAGGATCTCAACTTTTTTTTACTAACAATTAGCTTTTATCATTGGGCTATCTGAATTTTCACTGAGTAAATATATAATGAATTTTAGAGGGCTCTCCCCAAGTGTCCAGAAACAAAAAGTTCACTTGTGAAGGCCTGGCACTTTTACTTGATAGATATAAAATGGGAAAATACAGATGTGTGTGAGTTTATACACCCTCATTTTTATGAGTTTTATACAAACTCATGTATGTGTGTATGTGTATGTGTATGTGTACATGTGTATATATAATATGTATGTATATGTGTACGTGTGTATATATAATGTGTGTGTATGTGTATGTGTACATGTATATATAATATGTGTGTGTACATGTGTATATATGTGTGTATGTGTACATGTGTGTATATAATATGTGTGTATGTGTACATGTGTACACACACATATATAAACACATATTATATATACACATACACTATATAAATATATATAATCAAATATAAAATAAGGAGAATGATTCCTATGATGCATATACAAACTCATTTTTATTGATTCATAATCATATTATCATAGATTATGAGCTTCATAGATAAAGATGGAACCAGGAAGGCATGCCTCTCTAAAAGATGTATACCATGGAGCAAACCACAGTAAAAAGGTAAAAAAGAAGGACTAAAGCAAGACACAGTATCATTAGTGCAATGAAATTCAATGCCATTCATTAAGTATGTATTGATAACCAACTAAAACCTATGATTAGAGGGATATCAAAATGAAAATTAATTTGCTTTGGTAATATTAATCCATATATATTTCTTATCATTTCAAATAGTATAAGTTTGCCAATTCTCCTTGTACTAAAGATTATTATCCAGTTTCTGGACCAATCTTTGTTCCAAAAGTCCAAGGCTGGGAACCAACTAATAAGAGCACGTGAGTCCTAATAACAGCTAAAGCAAGACGCTGGGGGAAATAGTATTTACCATGAACTGGGGCCAAAAGAATTGTTATAGAGGACATAGAAAAATCTTCTTTTACATCTTGTTACACTTATTTATCTTACTTCTTTTGCAGGATTACCTGACTTTAACCTAGGACTAACATAAGATCTATTTCTAAGCATATCTTTCACCGTATTGATATATCTGAATATTGTGTATATGCGTATCAACAAATTCACTATCTCATTTTTTAAAGGTTTTATTTTTAAGTAATCTCTACACCTAACATGGGGTTCAAACTCACAACTCTGAGATCAAGAGTCACATGCTCTACCAACTGAGCCAGCCAGGTACCCCTACTATCTCATTTTTTAAATTAGATTTTTAAAACACTGAATTTAAATGATATATGTACATTGTACTATGGAATAATTTTTCCTTTTATTGTACTGAAATAGGAAAAGTGATTTACATTACTCCAATCAAAATAAAAACTAAAAATTAATATTCATAGAGACTAATACTGCAGATCAGGATTTATACTACAAAGACAAAAATCATACAGTCTTTCAAATTAATATATCTGACTGTCTTTCTCTAATGCTCCTGCTTCACCTGCAGCACATCAGACAAGGTAATAATTTATGATAATCATATGAAAATATACAATTAATATTCATCACCTCTCATTCCTCATCACTTTAGATGATCAGTAATGCAGAGTGAAAATGCTGTCAGATTTCTAATTGCTTTGTAATGGGCTTGAAACAGGGAAATCATTAAAGGCAAACAATCTGTCATTTGTCTGTTACTTTATCTATCACACAAAAAAACTCATTAAAGAAATTGCTAATGAACTACAAAAGACTATACTCATGGTGCTTCTATAGTAGATTAACAAGTATTACTATGAATTGCTTAAAATATTTTAAAAATATGATATTTTGTGGAAATTCATCAGAAAACATCTATCTTCAGTATATTTTTTAAGCCCTGTGGTTTCATTATTTTGGCATCTAATCCATCATTGCAGAAGTCCCTTTAGCATATAAGATTTGTTTTTCATCAGTCTCTAAATAATTCAACTGAAAGGCTGCAAGAAGAAGCTGAAATGCTAAATGTGTTTATTAGTAGTAAACTGACACAAGTAAAAAAATAGTACTATAGTAAACCTAATGCTAAGTAAAGAATATATTTCAAAATTTGATTTTTACCCTTATATCTCCACGGATTTTGAAATGTTGAAGTTACAATGTTTCATTCATCTTAATGCTATCATTATACAAAAATTATATCCAAGGGGCACCTAGGTGGCTCAGTTGGTTGAGCGACGGTCTTTGGCTCAGGTCATGATCCCGGAGTCGTGGGATCGAGTCCCGCATCGGGCTCCTGGCTCCGCGGGGAGTCTGCTTCTCCCTCTGACCTTCTCCCCTCTCAAGCTCTCTCTCACTGTCTCTATCTCAAATAAATAAAATCTTTAAAAAAAAAATTATATTCAACTATTAAAATTGACCATAATATTATGAAACGCTGCATAACATTAACTAATTTGAAATTTTGAAGATATTAACCAATACTAAAATGTTTCAAAATATTACATCAAATAATTTTGGAGGGGAACAAATCATTTCTTTAAATGACCACATCAAATTTTCTATGTCTTTATCTCTGCTACCTTTCTATTAGTATTAAAAAAATATGTAGGGACACCGGGGTTGCTCAGTCAGTTAAACATCTGCCTTCAGCTCAGATCATGATCCCAGAGTCTTGGGATCAGGTCCTGCATCAGGCTCTTTGCTCAGCAGGGAGCCTGCTTCCCCCTCTGCCTGCTGCTCCCCCTGCTTGTATTCTCTCTCACTCTCTCTCCCTGACAAATAAATAAAATCTTTTAAAAATAAATAAATTTAAAAACCTATAATAATGATACTAATCTAGTTTTAAAAACAAAGAGGGACATGAACAAAAAAACTAGTAATGTTTTATTGGGTATACAATCCAGTTGCATTTTATTTTTTAAAAAAATATGACAGTGATCATGTTTTTCATTATGCTAATGATGAACTGAATCATGAATTTATTTCCTACAACATAAGAGCCTTAGTAATAAAGTCAAGCTTTTAAAAAATAAGCTTTTAAAAAAAATTTCCTACAACATAAGAGCCTTAGTAATAAAGTCAAGCTTTTAAAAAATTCATATCTATAGGAATATACACAAATTAAAAAACCTAAATGCAATGGCATGTTCAGATGGGTGCCACGGTTCAATATTGGAGTTAATTCCAAGCTAACTTCAAAAGGTTCCATAACACTCTGGAAACATCTTCATTATACTCTCTAATTGACTTAAACAGACTTCATATCAACTGTTTAACACATTTTAACCTACAAATTAACACCCCTTGATCATTCAGATTAACCTTCTTCTGTGAGTCAATTACATGACTAAAAGAAACTTTAAAAAATTCAGTTTTAAAAAACTAAAATGGAGAAGGAAGAATGCTTTAAAACAAGGATATAAATGCACATTTCTACATAGTTGAAACAGATCATCACAAGGTTTCAAACTTCAAGGTAATTGGAAAGCTCACAGAAAAGCCAGAGTGGTCATAAGAAGAAAGAGAAAGGGGTAAAGAAGTGAATGGGGGAAGGGGTGCCCAGGTGGCTCAGTAGGTTAAGCATCAGCCTTCAGATGAGGCTGTGATTCCCCTGGATCCTGGGAGGTTCAGATCATGATACTGGCATCCTGGGATCAAACCCCCAGGATGGGCTCCCTGTTCAGTGGGGAGTCTGCTTCACCCTCTACCCCTACTAGCCTTGTGCGTGGCCTCTCTCTCTGTTAAATAAGTAAATGAAATAAAATTTAAAAAGCTTTTTAAAAAAAACAAGTGAATGGGGCGCCTGGGTGGCTCAGTGGGTTAAGCCTCTGCCTTCAGCTCAGGGTCCTGAGATAGAGCCAAATCAGGCTCTTTGCTCAGGAGAGAGCCTGCTTCCCTCTCTGCCTACTTGTGATCTCCCTCCTCTCTGCCAAATAAATAAATAAAATCGTTAAAAAGAAAAAAGAAGTGAATGAGGGAAATAAGGTATGTATGTATGTATGCATGCATGTATGTATGTATTATTTTATTTGACAGAAAGAGAGAGAGATCACAAGTAGGCAGAGAGGCAGGCAGAGAGAGAGGGGG
>CM052815.1:23409025-23452449 GCA_028533885.1 Nasua narica | reverse complement strand
TATGAATTATTAATGTTCTACTACTCAAAACTCAGCAACAAATATTTCACTATTAAGAACAACAAAAGCTAACCTTCCCTGAGTATTTACTATTTTTAGGCATTTTATCTCAGTGAATCCTCACAACAAACCTAGAGGGAGATATAATTATTATTCCTTTTTTACAGAGAAAGAAACCAAGGCAAAGAGATAAGTTAACTTAAAATGTTCATATAACCAGTAAGAGACAGAGTCTGGATTCACACCTATGCAGTCTGACCCTAGACTTCATGCTCTTTTTTTTTTTTTTTAAAGTACGCTCCACGCCCAATGTGGAGCCTGATACATGGCCCAAACTCACAGCCCTGCGATCAAGACCTGAGCTGAGATCAAGAGTCAGATGCTTAACTGACTGAGTCACCCAGGCACCCCTAGACTTCATGCTCTTAACCATTATGCTAACATAGTTTATATTTCTGCTATGTTAGTTTTACATAAAATGGATAAATTACCTTCTTAAAATAAGATAGTGAGAAACAAACCTATTATAGACACACATCAGCCTATGGCAGGAAAAGAAAAAACAAAACCAAGATAGTAGTGAAGTGGGATTGCTATAGCTTAAAAGATACTAAAGAGACAGAACAATCAAATGCACGATGTAGCCTTTTTTTGGATCATGATTCAAGTAAACCAATCATAAAAAGACACTTCTGAGACAAATAAGGAAATGTAAATAGAGACTAGATATTGTCAATGAATTATTGATCATTTCAGCAGAATAATGACATTATGGAGAAAAAGTTGCAAACTAAAGTATGCTTTATTGATGTAAGCTAAAGTATGTCGAGATGAAATGACTGAACACTTGGGAACTGCTGGGAGAAAAAAAGGTATACCTCTTACTATCTAAATCTAAATACATACATACATACATACACACACGGCACATACACACAAATATGAAAAAAATGAATTGAGAAAATTGAGATACTGTGATCAGACTTTTCAGGCTTCGGCTAAAAAAGAGGAATGAAAGAGAAAACACAATACCCTAAGGAATCATATATCAAAGTAATGTGCTCTTGCTGTAAAAACTGGAGGATCTGAGCATAAATATCTATGAGGAAGGACTAAGAAGTAGAAAGGGGAGAATTTGAGGGCTAAAAAGTTCAAGCGGGTGTCATTCCATATAGGAAGGTATTCAGAACAACCCTCAATTCTGTCACTTAACACATTCCCTTAGGGCCACACAGAAGGTTCAAAGGTATGTTGGAACCAGGACTAAAATCAGATCCTTGACTTAGCATAATGCTCTTTGAGACTAATTTTAAACATGAAAAAATTCTATGGAGAACCCAATTTATACTTTTTGCTTTAGATTTTATGTCATCTTTGCTTTATGCTTTTAGATTCAGTTATTCCTCATACCATCCTTAAATAATTGACCATATTAAAATATTTCATTTAATGTACTTAGGTTTATCTTGACTGTTTCTCAGACTGAGATTGGTAGAAAAGAGATTTAAAAAAAAGGAAAGCAAATTTAAACAGTAATAACAACAGAACTATCTTAATAGCTCCAAGTGAAATTTAAATCATGCTGCCAAAACACAAGAAGCAGTTACACCTCTGGGAACAATGCAAGGAAGAGAAGTCAATGTAAGGCATGTAGTACACAGAAGAGATAATAAAAGGCAACAACAGAAGGAAAGGGAGAGGCGAGAAGGGAAAAAAAAAAAAAAAAAAACTAACACAAAACCTAACGGTGCCTACTTGCAGGGCCCAGCAACTCTCTCGATGCAGAGTGATTTATTACTTTTCCATAAGCTTGAAAGATAGCCTGGCTTCCCTGGTCTTATGCACACTTACTAGGAGTCCTGTTCCGCTGCTATACAATTAGCTATTGGGTCTTAATCCTTAGTTTGCTTCCTCATCTACCAAATGGGAATATTAACACTGGCCTTACTAGCTTCACTGGGTTGAAGTGAAAGTGAAGCAAGGTAGTATGAAAGGACTTTGAAAAGTTATTGGTTGACAAGAAATAATTAAATTGAACATCTTTTCCAGAAAAAAAAAAACTATTAAAACTGAAAAAAAAAAAAAACCACACCCTTCAATCGATACAGGTTTTCTCTTAATTTTCGAATAAGAACGTTCTAAGGGAAGTATAGAGACAGCGGAAGAATTAGAACTCCTCCTTCTTCACAGGCGCTTACCCCACCACTTCCTCCATCCGCCTCCCCCGCCAGAGAAAGGTCACCGACCGTGAAAAAGGTTTGGGAGCGGGGTAGGGGAAGCGGAGGAAGCTTTAGGGAAAGCTGAGGGAGCCCGGGGCGAAGGGGCGAGGGTTGGTGCTCGTTGAGGTAGAGGAGAGACGCCACAGTCTCGGAGTTGGGACTAGAGGGAGTTACAATGAGACGAAGGAGACCTTTTTCCACGGCTCGGCCACTTACTGCTTGGTACTCCTTGGAAGCGAGGACTGGTTACCATAGCGACCGCGTCCAGGAAGGCGGAGCGCCCCTTGCGTTTGGTGCCTCGGCCACAAGGGCTCGACTAGAAACGTGGTCACGTCAGGTCCATGATTTCCGGCGGAAGGAGAAGTCGGTTCCGGGTTTTGGCCGACTGCCGGCGAGGAGTCTGTGACAAGGACTCTATGAAGTTTGGTAAGTTTGATATCAAGTAAAACCAGGAGAAGGTAGCAGCCTGTGGCTGGGCGGTACAGCCGAAATGAATACAGTGGATTCCCAAGTCGCAATTTTGAGCCCCCCCCCCCCAGTCCCGGTCTCTTGAAGTTCACAGCTGGAGAAAGATGTTTCTTGATTACTGGGGCTCCTGGCGAGGTCTCTTCTGTAGTCTAAAGGGCTGGAGTATCCTGTGAGCAATTTCAGGTTCTCTTTCTTTGTAAGCGCCAGTAACCGAGGGACTCGTGCTGTCTACCTGCCCGAGCTGTTTCCCATATTATTCTTTTAAAGTAATCTGGAAGAAATGTGAGCTGGAAACGTTAAGAGGGAATGCTCCCAAATTCATTTTAATTCTTTGCTCTTTTGTTTTGCTTTAAACATTTTTTTTTTAATTTTGTGAACATTTATTAAATTCCTCTGTAGTGTTTAGTATTTATTATGTGCGGCTATTACCGCGAGACTATCAGAAATACCTTCTTAGAGGTCATCCACCGCTTCGTTTATTTTCGATTTCTGTTTTCTTAATGCTATTGTAATTCATTACTTTAAGGTATAAGCATATGTCATGAAATGTGTAACAGATTTCCCATACTTGTCTGTATACTCATACATGAAATTCTTGGGGCGTTTTAAATGAGAATATATGCTTCATCAGGTTTGCATTATAATCCTGATTTGCTCAACTGTTAAAGAACTTAGGGAAGTATTTGCTTATTTCTTCTATCCTGCAAACTGTAATGAATTGTCATCAATATTTTTATTCAGCTGATCTGAGAAGGCCCACTTCTTGTTCAAGGGATGATGGCATTTGAGCAGATACCAAAAAAGGATTGGTACAGCATTCTGGGGGCAGACCCATCTGCAAGTGTGTCAGACCTAAAACAAAAGTATCAAAAACTCATATTAATGGTAAGTGTTTTCTTGCAGATTTAAATCATGGGGGGTGGGGCGCCTGGGTGGCGCAGTTGGTTAAGCGACTGCCTTCGGCTCAGGTCATGATCCCGGAGTCCCGGGATCGAGTCCCACATCGGGCTCCCAGCTCCATGGGGAGTCCGCTTCTCACTCTGACCTTCTCACGTCTCATGCTCTCTCTCACTCTCTCTTTCCTAATAAATAAATAAATAAAATCTTTAAAAAAAAATAAAAAATAAAAATAAAATAAATCATGGGGGGAAAACGGGTTTTTTTTAATGTGATCAGAAATTTAGGTTTTTATAAAATGAATGGGAATATCAAAGCAGAAATTAGGGTATTAATGTAGTTAATTGAAAGTTTCAGTAACGTAAAAAAAAATTTTTTTTAAATTTGACTTAGGAAAACATGGTGGTTTGGAGCAGGAGATTTTAGTCATGCTGGTTGAGTTAGAATCCTGATTCTACCACTAATTGTGGGAAGTTGGGACAAGTTCTTTCCCACGTATGTTCCTCAGAGAGAATAAAATGAAATAGTCCAAGTAAAATGCTTAGAAGCATGTCATGTAATAAGCAGTGATAGTTATCGAGTTGCCACTAGCTACATGTGTGTCTATTGAGTACTTAAAATATGGCTAGTCCAAAATGAAATTTATAATAAATGTAAAATACATTTGAAGACTTAGTACAAAAAGAAACTATAAAATAACCTAAACTTTATGTTGATTACATGTTGAAGTGATTATATTTTGGGTTTAATATATTTAATATATTTGGATTTATTAACTATTTTACATATTTTGTACATATTATATGTACATATATTTTCATATGGTATAATTATATTATCAGAATGGATTTAATCTACTTTTTACTTTTTTAACAAAGCATGTGCGGTTTACATTTATAGTTTGTGTTGTGTTTTTATTGAATGTTGCCATTTAGGCCATTTATACACTCTTTTTCACATGATTCCATTCTTCGGTGAAATGAGTTGTGGTATTTATGTAGTATCTTTCTGAACTGTTCAGTTTTTTTCAACCTGTATTGTAATGTGTTTTAGGCCAATATCAGTAATTCTATTATGGTTTCTAGTTAACCCAGTTTACAAAAGGGGTAGAGGACCATTATTTGTATAGCATTAGTTGTTTGTATAGTTTTTGTCAAATGGATCCGAGATTTTGCCAAAACTATTGGTGTTTATTGTGAGAGATGTAGATGTTTTACTGTCAGGAATGTATTAATATTCCTTCTTTAGGTAGTAAGTTGACTAAATGATGTTAAGATTTCTTTTATCTCAGAATTTTTAGCATTTCTCTCAGTAAAGTCAAGTAGACTTGATTGAAATTTTTTTCCTAATACTGAATCATCCTTGTGCCTCATTTAAACTGAGAAAGAAGGCTGGAGAAGTAGACTGGGTCTAGATCATGCAGGCCATTTAGGCCATGTTGACCTTTAATTTGGCAAGGAGAAGCCATTTACACTTAATATGGTAGCATCTGTCAAACACCAAAGTGAATCAATCATTTTGCATACTCTTCTGTAACATATCAGAGAGTTCCATTTGCTCTAGATCTTCACTACCATTTGAGGCTATTTGTCTCTTTCCTCTATTGGGGGTTTCTCAATTTTACCACCATTGACAACATTTTGGACAGGATGATTCTTTGTTTTGTGGCTTTGTCCCATGCCTTGTAGAATGTTTAGCAACAATTCCAGATGCCTGTAATTAATAATGTCTCGTGGGGGTCAAAATTGCCAACTCTCCATCCCATTGAGGACCACTGCACAATTCTGTGTTTATAGTGATCTCTCAAGTGGTTTTATTTTGTATCTCTGATTAATGATTTTAAGCACTTTTAAATGTTATTAGTCATTGTATCTTTTCTGAAGTGTCTTTTTAAAAAATAAAATACATTCTTGATCTTGTGTATAGTATACATTGTTTATATTTTCTCCTAATCTATGGCTTGCCGGCTCATTTTCTTTGTGGTGTTTTTGCACCACTGTGGTGCATAAACAGAAGATTCTTGTTTTGATGAAATACAGTTTACCACGTTTGTTTTTTGATTAATACTTTCTGTATCTTTAAGAAGGTCATGAAAATACTGTTTTTCTCTATTAGCTTATAATTTGCTTTTACCTTTAGACCTCTGACTTTTTTTTTTTTTTTAAGATTTTATTTATTTGAGAGAGAAAGAGAGAGAGAGAGAGCATGAGCCGGGGAGAGGCAGAGAGAGAAGCAGCTTCCCCGCTGAGCAGGGAGCCCGATGCAGGACTCATCCCTGAGAGAACCCTGAGATCATGACCTGAGCCAAAGGCAGACACTTAATCGACTGAGCCACCCAGGCATCCCTTAACCTTTGACCCTTTTGTGTATGGTGTGAGGGGGGAGGTCATGTTTTCTCCCCCAATATGGATATCCAGCTGTTCACTTATTGCAAAGATTTTCTTCTCTACAATATTTCGTCAATGTCTTGGCAGTAGGAATCTATTTCTAGATTCTATTTTGTTTGGTATATTTGTCTGGCCTTTTACTAATACCTCTGTCTAGTTTACTGTAGTTTTATAGTCTGTTTCAAAGTCAATGTGATGTTAAGTTCTCTAATTTTATCCTTCTTCTCAAGTTTATTTTGGTTATTTTGGTTTGCTTGCATGTCCACAGAAATTTAGAATCAGCTTCTAAATTTCCGTTTAAAGAAATCCTCCTTGAATTTTAATTGTGACTGCATTGAATATATATCCATTAAGCGGAATGGACATCTAACAATATTGCGTCTTCTAATCCATGAATATATTAAATCTCTCCATTACAGAAGTTATTTTTAATTTCTCTCAAATATTTTAGAACTTCTAGTGTAGTACTGCACATTGTATTTATCTCCAGTTTTTTGGTGTTTTTGGTTCTATTGTAAATGGTTATTTTTTTTATTTTATTTTCTAATTATTGATTGATAGCATGTAGAACTATAGTTTATTTTTATTTTATTTATTTGAGAGAGAGAGCAGGCAGGGCAGGGAGGGGCAGAGAGGAGAGGGAGAATCTCAAGCAGACTCCCTGCTAAGTGTGGAGCCTGTCCCACTGTGGGGCTTGATCCCATGATCATGAGATCATGACCTGAGCCAAAAAATCAAGTCAGCCGCTTAACCAACTGAGCCACCGAGGTGCCCCAGAAGTATAGTTTATTTTTATATACTGATCTTGTATCCCACGATCTTGCTAAATTTGCTTTCTGGTTGTCTCAAAGCTGTCTTTGTAGATTCCTTAGAGTTTTCTACCAACAGTTATGCCACTTGCAAATAAGAGAGCTTTAATTCTTTCTATAATCCATAGCCTTATATTTCTTTTTCTTGCCTTAATGCACTATTAATGTACTTCTATTACAGTGTTCAGTTGAAGTGTGAGAGGAAATATTCTTGTGTTTTTCCTGATTTTAGAGAGGTAACTCAGTATTTTACCATTAAGTACATTATTAGCTATATTTTTTTTTTAGATGCCATTTGTCAACTTAGGGATATTCTTCCTATTCCTAATCTGCTAAGAGTATCTGTTATGAGTGAGTATTGAACTTTGCTAGTTGTTGTTTTTTTTTCTTTCCATTTATTGAAGTCTGTAGTGTTAATTTTCCTCCTTTACACGTGCTAAATTACATTGATATTTCTTATGTTAAACCTGTTTTGTATTCCTAAGATAAACAAATCTCATTTGTACATGAGATATTATGCTTTTTATATATTGTAGGATTCCAGTTGCTGTTATTTTGTTAAAGGAATGCCTTGAGTCTAGAGTCATATATATTCATGTAATTTCCTTGTATATCTATGTCTAAATTTAGTATCACAGTTATGCTGACCCCATACAATAATGGGGGAGTGATTCCCATTTTCTGTCTTTTCTGGAAGAGTTTGTGTAAGAATGCTATTGTTTTAAAAATTGAAGTTTAGTTGACATACAGTGTTATATACTAATTTCAGATGTACAACATTAGACAATTCTATACATTACACAGTTGCTTACCACTGTAAGTGTAGTTACCATCTGGCACCATACAATGTTACTATGGTATTATTAACTGTACTCCCTACACTGTATTTCTCATCCCCTTGACTTACTTATTTTATAACTGGAAGTTTGTACGTCTTCATCCCCTTCTCTGTTGTGCCCCTCATCCCCATTCTTCTCTCCTCTGGCAACTACCAGTTTGTTCTGTGTATTTGAATCAGTTTCTGTTTGTTCATTTGTTTCTAGATTTCACATATAAGTGAAATCATATGGTGTTTGTCTCTGTGACTTGTTTCACTTAGCATAATATCCTCTAGGTCCATCTGTGTTGTTGATGATGGCAGTATTTCATTCTTCTTTTATGATTGGGTAACGTTCCATTATTTATACACCACATCTTCTTTATCCATTTGTCCATTGATGGACACTTGGGGTTGTTTCCCTATCTTGGCTATTGTAAGTAATACTGCAGTAAACATAAGGGTGCATATATCTTTTCAAATTAGTGTTTTCATTTTTAGGGGGTAAATATTTTAAGAATTTATCCATTTCATTTAAGAAGTCAAAGTTACTGTAATGTTCATACTGTCTCCTTATTATCCCCTTACTACTGAAAGATTTGTAGTTATGTTTTCATTTTCATTATTTATATTGGTAAATTGTGTTTTCTATTTCTTTTTTCCTGATCAGTCTTGCTAGAGATTTAGACATTTTTTAAATCTTGCCAAGAACCAACTTTTACTTTGTTGATTTTGTATTGTCATTTCTCTTTACTTGATTTCTGCTTTTAATTTTATTATATCTTTCTTCTACTTGCTTTTCTTTTTCTAGCTTATTAATGAAAATTATATCATTGATTGTACACGTGTCTTCTTTTCTTACAAAGCTATTTAAAGCTATAAATTTCTCTCTAAGCCTGAAGTACTCCTTTAGCTTCATTCCACAAATTTTGATATGTGTATATTCATTATCATTCAGCTCAAGCTAATTTAAAATTTCTCCTATAGAATAAAATAAAATTTCTCCTGTAATAGTTTTCTTTGATCTGTGGATTACTAAGGGGTATATTGTTTAATTTTAAAATTGGGAAATTCTCAAGTTCTGTTGTGGTTACAGTATACTTGGTATGATTTCATGCCTTTGAAATTAATTAAAACTTTTTTTATGTCTTAGTGAATGTTTCCATGCACTTGAAAAATGGGTGTTCTGTGATTATTGAGTATGATCTTCCTTAAGTGTCTATTGGGTCAAGTTGATATCGTTGTTCAAATACTCTATATGCTTACTGATTTTTTGCCCACTTGTTTTATCAGTTTCTGAGAGAAGGACATTTACATCTCTAGCAATGATGGCGGGTTTGTCTATTTTTCCATTAATTTTTGTTTCACTTATTTAAGATGGTCACTATTATTAGGTACGTGTGTATTTAAGATTTATCTCTTCATGAATTTGAACCTTTGATCATTATAAAATTCCCTTTTCTATATCTCATAGTATTTTTCCTAAAATCAACTTTGATATTAATATAGCCACACCAGCTTTCTTATACTTAGTGTTTGTATGATTTATCTTTTTCCATCCTTTCAATTTCATTCTCTCTTACGTTTAAAGTGTGTTTCGTTGATACCGTGTGTAATTGGGGCCTTAAAAAAAATTCCAACCTCTCAGTCTCTGCCTTTTTATTTAGAGTGTTTAGTCCATTTAGGCAAAACGATTACCATAGTATAGTTCACATCCATCACCTCACATAGTTACCTTTAACCTTGGGATAAGAACTTAAGATGGATGGACTCTCCTAGCAACTTTCAAGTATACAGTTGTTACTAAATTCACCATGCAGAATTTACTCATCTTATAACTGGAGATTGTATTCTCTGACCCAGCATCTCATTTTCCTCACCCAGTATTCCATTTATCTTTGATGTAATTATTGACAGTGGGTTTAAATCTCTAATCTTCTTTTTTCTCTCTTTGGATTTGTCCTGTCTGCTTTTTGTTCCTCTCTTTTGCCTTTCTTACCATCTTTTGGGTAAACCAAGTATTTTTTATTATTCTATGTTATTTCCTTTGTCAAATTTTTAGTTATGCTTCTCTATGTGTTTTTTAGTGATTTTTCTAGAGATTAAATGTAATTTAAGTTTTCACAGTTTACCTTCAAAAAAATGTTATTACTCCGCAGTGTAAGAACATTACAACATCACACTTCATCAACTATCCTCCTTCCTCTTTGTTCTTATTTTCAAAGACAAAATATGCTGTAAACTCTGTAGTGTAATGCTATTTTAAGTATTTCTACTCAGTACTCTTTTGAAGAGATTTATTGGTCTGTATGTATGTATCATATTTATTTTTTTCTGATGTTTCTATGTGGTATTACTTTTTTCCATCTATGGAATTTTTTTCCTTCATTTTGGAAAAATTTTTTATTTCCACTGGCTAGAGAACTATAGATTGATAAGAGTTGGGGTTTTTTTCTTTTCCTTTAAAGGCTTGTTTTAAATTGTTTCTGATGAGAGTTCAGCTATAATTCATATCCCTGTTCCCGTGTTTTTAATGTATCTTTTTATCTCTGGTTGCATTCGAGATTTTCCCTTTATCTTTTGGTTTTAGTGGTTTCTCTGTCTTATGCCTAAAATGCGGGGGTTTTTTGTGTTTATCTTTCCTAGGATTAACTGAGTTTCTTGGATTTGTGGTTAATGCCTTTCTTTTGCTGCTTTTGGAATATTTTTAGCCATTATGTCTTCACATTTTTTTCCTGCTCCATTCTTCCCCTCTTTTCCTTTTGGGATTCTAATTACATATATATATATGTAATATATGTGTGTGTATATATATATATATATATATATTAGATTATACCACAGTTATTGGGTGCTCTATTCTTTTTTCCTCTGGTCTTTTTTTCTGTTTGTATTTCAGCTTGCATAATTTCATTGAACCTGTCTTCAAATTCACTAGTTTTATTTTTTCTCTACTGTGTCCATCTGCTGATAAACTAAAGAAATTCTTAATCTCTGTTATCTAATTTTCATATCTGGCATTTCTCCTGTCTCCTTTATATAGTTTTCCTATGTCTTCCATCTTTTCACATATATTATGTACCACTTCCACTAGCTCATCTACTATACTTAACTGTAGTTATTTTATTTACTCACTCTAGATGCCAGTCACAAGTCCCAGGTTGTCACATGTACTTCTGACTGACAGAACTTCAGAACTTCAGACTGACAGAACTAACTATAAGTTAGGGTTCCCAGACCCCTTCCTTGAGCTTGGTAATTTGCTAGAATGGTTCACAGAACTTAGGGAAATAATTATGATTACCAGTTTATTGTATAATAAAGGACATGATAAAGTATACAGATGAACAACCAGATGAAGAGGTACATAGTACAGGAGCTTCTGTCCTAGTGAAGTTGGGTTATGCTACCCTTCTGGCATATAGATGTACGTTTTCACCAACTCATGTACTTTCTGAACCCTGTGCTGGTATTGGGAATTTTATGTAGGCTTCATCAGGTTGGCATGACTGATTATTAACTCCATTTCCACTCCCTTTCCCTCTCTGGAGAGTAGGGGGTGGACCTGAAAGTTCCAAGCTTCAGATTATGGCTCAGACTTTCTAGTGAGCAGCCCCCATCCAGGAGGCCACCAAGAATCACCCTATTAAAACAAAAGACACTCCAATCACCTAGGGGATTCCAAAGGAGATTCCATTAAGAATTCAATGCCAAGAATTCGAGGCAGAGACTTGTGTATATATTTTCTATTATTTCACAATATCCATGTTGCTAAAACCAGTGGTCAATACTTAGTCTTTATTTTTACTTATTACTAAGATGACTACTTAACCTGCTTTTCCTAGGGTAGTTGTGGTTTATGCTTATTGTCCTGGCATAATTAATAGCTCCCTTTTTCATTTTCTCAAGTGTCAAAGTTGAAATTGTGAATTTATTCTAAAGAGATTTTTTTTCATCGGTCTATATAGTTGTGTAAGTTATCACCATAATTAAAATATGGAACATTTCCATAATGCTAAAAAGTTTATTTGTGCCTTTTGATCCTCTGATGCCTACAATTTTAACCAGCCAGCAGATGATTCTGGTGCACAGGCGGGTGCGGGACCACTGTACTTTGTTACAGGGTCTACAGAGGTAAGGAACTGAGGTCCCAGAGAAGCAGGGTTAAAGTAAGAAAAGAAAAAAGAAAAAAAAAAAAAAGACACTTAAAAGGAAGAATGATTGGCCCAACTGTCTCCAGATAAGCTTTCCTGTACTGTCTCCTTATGGAGAGAATGGAATGTGGAGGAGAGAACTTTCCAGACCAAACTCAGTTTAAAGAAAAAAATTCTTCTTCTAACTTGATTTTCTCTAAAGTCACGTAGAGCTGAAGGTCTGAGCAAAATTGATGTGGATGGCTGGGTAAATTGCTTTGGAATAGAGAGGAGGGGCTACTAGGTACTTTCAGTAAGCTATGGAAGAAGCTTTAGAAAGGGAGAAAGACACTGTTGCATTTCAAGGATGGAACCTCTTCCTCCAGGCAGACACCACTTTATTAAGTGATAAATTTAAACTGTCAACCCTACTTATATAACAGCAGCATTTGACACAGTTTTGATATATTTTCTTCACTTGTCTTCTAGAACATGATATTTTCCTAATTTACCTCCTACTAAACTACCTCTGGAAAGTAGAAGGTACTCAAAATAGTATTTGTTCAATGAGTGAACTGTATGAATGTAGTCATCTTTATATTTTAATTCCTCCTTTGATGGTTTTAATTTTGTATTTGTAATTTCTAGCAACTCTGCCTATTTACTGAATTTCCTTTTGTGAATGTGTGTGTGTGTGTGTGTGTGTGTGGCCACCTGTTGTTTTAGGAATAAGATATCTTTCTAAGGTTAATAAAGTTCTTTTTTTAAAGTTTTCCTCTTTTTCTTCAAGTCTTTTTTTTTCTCTTTTGTTGTAGAGGTTTTTTTCCCCTATATTTGGTGGTCATTGGTCATCTGTTCATCTTTAAGAATGAAATGTACCACTTTCTGCTGCTTCATTATTAGTGTATAGGAATGCAACAGATTTCTGTACATTCATTTTGTATCCTGCGACTTTACTGAATTCATTTTTCAGTTCTAGGAGTTTTTTGGTAAGGTCTTTAGGGCTTTCTATCTAGTAGTTTTTTGATGGAGTCTTTAGGGTTTTCTATCTGTAGTATCATGTCATCTACAAATAGTGAGACTTTTACTTCTTACCAATTTGGATGCCTTTTGACTCTTTATGTTGTCTAATTGCTGTGGCTAGAACATCCAGTACTATGTTGAATTAAAAGTGATGAGAGTGCACATTCTTGTCTTGTTCCTGACCATAGCGGAAAAGCTCTCAGTTTTTCCATATTAAGTATGATGTTGGCTGCGGGTTTTTCAATAAGGCTTTTATTATGTTGAGGTATGTTCTCTCTAGACCTACTTTGCAGAAGGCTTTTATGATGAAAGAATTTGAAGATGATGCAAAGAAATGGAAAGACATTCCATGCTCATGGATTGTAAGAACAAATATTGTTAAAACGTCCATACTACCCAAAGCATTGTACACATTTAATGCAATCCCTGTAAAAATACCAACAACATTTTTCTCAGAACTATAACAAATATTCCTAAAATTTGTATGGAACCACAAAGGACCTCGAATAGCTAAAGCAAACTTCGAATAAAGCAAAGCAGAACTAGTGGAGGTATCACAATTCTAGCTTTCAAGTTATATTACGAAGCAGTAGTAATTAAAACAGTACATGGTATTGACATAAAAAGAGACACATAGATCAATGGAAAACAACAGATAACCCAGAAATAAACCCAAAATTATATGGTCAATTAATCTTCAGCAAAGGAGGAAGGACTATATGATGGGGGAAAAGACAGTCTCTCTAACAGTGTTGGGAAAACTAGATAGCCACAGGCAAAAGAATGAAGCTGGGTCACTTTCTTTCACTGTACACAAAAATAAATTCAAAGTGGATTAAAGGCCTAAATGTGAGATCTGAAACCATAAAGACCCATGAAGAGAGTACAGGCGGTAATTGTTCTGACATCAGCCATAGCAACATTTTTCTAGGTATGTCTCTTGAGGCAAAGGAAATAAAAGCAAAAATAAAATGTTGGGACTACATCAGAATAAAAGGATTCTGCACAGTGAAGGAAATAATCAGCCAAAGTAAAAGGCAAGCGACTGCTGGGAGAAGATATTTGCAAATGATATATCTGATAAAGGGTTAGTATCCAAAGTGCATAAAGAACTGATAGAACTCAGTATCCAAAAACTGGATAATCTAATTAAGAAATGGGCAGAAGGGACACCTGGGTGGCTCAGTGGGCTCAGTCAAAGCCTCTGTCTTTGGCTCAGGTCATGATGTTGGGGTCCTGGGATCAAGCCCCTCATCAGGCTCTCTGCTCAGTGGGGAGCCTGCTTCCTCCTTTCTGCCTGCCTCTCTACCTACTTGTGCTCTCTCTCTCTCTCTGTCAAATAAATAAATAAAATCTTCAAAAAAAAAAAAAGAAATGGGCAGAAGACATGAACAGGCATTTTTCATAAAAAGACATGCAGCTGGCCGACAGACACATGAAAAAATACTCCACATTACTCATCATCAGGGAAGTGCAAATCAAAACTGCAGTGAGGTATCACCTCACACTTACGAGAATGTCTAAAGTCGACAACACAAGAAACAACAGATGTTGCAAAGGATGTGGAGAAAAAGGAACCCTTTTGCACTATTGGTGGGAATGCAAACTGGTGCGTCCACTGTGGAAAATAGTATAGAGGTTCTCCCAAAAATTAAAAATAAAACCACCCTATGATCCAGTAGTCACACTACTGGGTATTTACCCAAAGAATACAAAAACACTAATTCAAAGGAATGCATGCACCCCTATGCTTATTGAAGCATTATTTACAAAAGCCGAACTATGGAAGCAGCCCAAGTTTCTATCAATAAATGGATAAAGAAAATATGGTGTATATGTGCATGGAATATTATTCAGTCATAAAAAGAATGAAATCTTACCATTTGCAACAATATGGATAGTGCTAGAGAGTATAATGCTAAGTGAAATAAATCAAGTATCATATGATCTCATTTATATGTGGATTTTAAGAAACAAAACAAATGAGCAAAGAAAAAAAAAAAGACAAACCAAGAAACAGACTCTTAACTATAGGAAACAAATTGATGGTTACCAGAGAGGAGGTGGGTGGGGAAGAATAAAGAGTATACTTATCATGCTGAAAAATAAATAAAATGATACAAAAATTTTTTTAAAAAATGAAATGTTCAGGGGCGCCTGGGTGGCTCAGTGGGTTAAAGCCTCTGCCTTCGGCTCAGGTCATGATCTCAGGGTCCTGGGATCGAGCCCCACATCGAGCTCTCTGCTCAGCAGGGAGCCTGCTTCCCCCTCTCTCTCTGCCTGCCTCTCTGCCTACTTGTGATCTCTCTGCCTCTGTCAAATAAATAAATAAAATCTTTTTTAAAAAAATGAAATGTCCCAAGCTTATGTGGAGGTTCCTATACATATCTGGGACTTTCATAAAGTAGAGTCAATTGTTTTTGTTTGATGACCCCAAATGTACAACATCTGAATCCATTTCTGAGAGGGGAATTCTCAAATCTGCCTGAGAAGATGGGAATATGGGCTCCATGTGTTAACTTCCCTTTTCCTTTTGTTTTCAGTGCAGCATTGCATTCTATCCCTCAACCTGATATATCCAAATCCAGAACATTCTCTGATCTATCTCCACACAGTAAACCTCTGGTTTTCTGCTATGGTAGGAGAGAGGAGATATCTGGCTTTATGATGAGGAGGAGAGCTGGAGGTCTGCTTATATCTTCTAAAGTCTTAACCAGTCTTCCTGTTAGTCCTGCTCCTCAACTCCACTCCCAGAGGTTCTTAAAGCCTTCAGTTCCTCAGTTTATCTGGCCTCTTTGGGAATGAGCTTGCCTCTTAATTGTCCTTGCTTCAGGTTTAGGTTTCAGTTTTCTCAGGTACCCCAAATTGTTTGGTGACCATATGTTGATCAGTTTTCTATCCTCTCAAATTTTGGTGTCTCTCACCTCTCTTTTCTCCTCTTATATTTGTTCTTACGCATTTACGCTTTTGCCTTTAAGAAATTAGTACTCCTTTGCTAGTATTTTAGTGGAGTTCTGGGAGGGAATAAGGATAAATGCATGTATGAATTTGTCATTTAGTGGGAGCTCTGAACTATTTTCATTTCCCTTTAGGGGCCAGATATCCTTCCCCTGCTGTATGCCTTTACATTTTCTGCTGTTTCTCCCTGATCCACTCTGCCTCTTTCCCTGCCTCAGTCTATGAACTCTTAAGTCATCGGTTTCAAAATTACCTTAGTTTTAACCCCTGCCTCCCCTGATCCCTTCCATGTGCACACTTTTCCTGAGTAGAAGTGCATTTACTATTATTTCTTTAGGACCGGAGAGGTATAACTGGCAGATAAGGGGAACAAGGATAGCTGGAGCATGATAAAATGTTTGTTCCTGTGTTTCCTTTTAGAAGACAGGAGAGACTTGAGCATGTTTAAATTTTGGGGGGAAGCAGCCAAGAGAAGACTTGGGATTGAAGTTGTGGGAGAGAACAATCACTGGCAGAAAGCATAAGGGCATGAGATCTGAGGCATAGGTAGAAGGATTAGCTTTAGGTAAGAACAATGTGTCCCTTGTTACAGGACAAAAGGATGAGAGGATGGTTACTATAGCAAGTTCCTTTGTCAGTTTGGTTGCAGGAAGTCGATGAACTCTTATTTAGTGGTTTCTTTTTTTTCTCTGTGAGGAAGACGGAATTATCTTTTGAGAGAAGGTGAGAAAGGAAGTGTAGTGACAAATTATAGGAGAGAGGATTTTAACTGGCATTATTATGGAAAGGCTCCCTAGAGGTAACTATGTTTGCTGATAGCAGCAAAAGTCTCACCAAACAACTAACTGTACAAAGGGCATCCAAAGTTACAAAGAAGCACCAAAACAAGCAGCCTCACTTCTTGGCTTTCTTTAGCCAGGGTTATGGTGACTTTGGTCCCTGTATTACAGCTTAATACAGTAAGTAGTTACGGTCATAGGTTAAATTACATTTTTGTGTATTCTGTTCAAGTAGACAAGGAAGTATGTAGTAATAAATGTGTAACTGGTAGCATGTGTATTTGCCTTTATAGGTTGTACTTCACAGTTAAAAATGCTTTCACATCTTATATGTTTTTATCTTCTTGGCAGTCCCATATGGTAGGTAATATTGTCCCCATGTTTGCAGTTGAGGAAAACTGAGGCTTAGTTACAGTTAAGTGGTTTGTCTGAAACACACAATTAGGAAGCGGTAAAATCTAGACTTGATCTCATATTCTCTGCCTCTAGACTCTCTCTGATTATATCATACCTCTCATAATTGCCATCCAAGAGGATTTATGGTTGTTTCAAGGCATCATTTTCAGTGTTCTAGATATCCATGGAACTCCTCATCCATGTACAGGTAATGAAGTATTACAGAAGATGAGACATAATTACTAATCTGTTTTAATTTTGAAGGGATCTAGATTATATATGGAATGAAACTTACCTTCCTTATTCTTTTTGTATAAGTTTAGAGTTTCTAATAGAGTTGAGAAAAAGAAAATTATAAGGGGGAACCATACTATTTATCATGTTCATCAGATTTTTTTTTCCTAAAACAGACTTTAAAGTTTATATTCTTTCCAGTTTGAATTGCCTTTTTTTTTCTCAGTCTCTGTTTTTCTACAATGTCACAAAACAATTCGGAGAATAAAATTACATTTGACAAATACCATTCTGTGTATCTAATTTTGTAAAGAGGCACATTTATTACGTGTACTTTTCCAAGTTCAGAAGACTTCGAATTTAACACCTCCTACATAATTAGTTGTTGGGATAAAATATTGCTAAATCGTAGGCTGGTAAGTTTACAGTGCATGTTGATTTAGTAAATACTGTTTCCTTTTTACAGTTTTTGTTAATGTAGTGCTTATTCAAGGTCCCAATTCTGAAAAAATTCTTACTAATTAAGACATTTTAGAATGCTTTAATGAATATAAATAGATATAATAAATGTGAAGTGCAGAATTAGCCCAAAAGACATTTATTTGATATAGCATTAAGTCTGTTGCCTAATAATTTACTATATAAAAATAAATGTAATTGGGGCACCTGGGTGGCTCAGTGGGTTGAGCTTCTGCTTTTGGCTCAGGTCATGATCTCAGGGTCCTGGGATCGAGTGCCGCATGGGGCTCTCTGCTCAGCAGGGAACCTGCTTCCCCCTCTCTCTCTCTGCCTGCCTCTCTGCCTACTTGTGATCTCTCTCTCTCTGTCAAATAAATAAATAAAATCTTTAAAAAAATAAAATAAAAATAAAGATAATTGAATCAGTAATTCTCAGTAGCATTTTATTCATAGGGACTTTACTAATTGATAAAAGTGCACTGCTCTTGTTGTCTTATGAATATTTTAAAATATATTTTAGTTTTCTTCTAATATAAGTTGAATAATAATCCACTACTTTGAAATGGTGTAGGACCAAGAATGATTATATGCCCATAGTTGTTGTCGTTATGCATGTGAAAATTGCTGTTTACTAAAGATAAAGCTTCCCCCCAAAGCTTTGTCAAATTGAAAATTGGGGTCTTTTCACATTGATGTTGATAATATTACAGGATACCTTTCAACTGGAAAAGAATTATTGTGTTGGAAAATTATATGCTGCTGTTACAATATGTTCCATAATCTTAAAGAAAAATCCATGTAATTTGAGGCGGGAGTGTGCAGGGGAGGCTCTTACTCTTAATATTGGAAGGGTGTAAAATGCCACTTAATACTTATGTGGGCATTTAGAGGTTCTCTTTTGATTACAAGTGGTTATATTAGCATTAAGATAGTTATGTAATACATTTTAGGATCTTGAAAAAGAAGGTAGAAAGGATACCTGTGCTATACTTGGAGGAAATTTACCACAATCAAAAAGAAGAGAGCTAAGGACAATTCTTGAAACAAGTCTTTTGACTACATTACAAAGCAAAGTGATCTTGATTATAGGAGAGGCATTAAGAGAAATTTTGTGGAAAATGTGGGGGTGTCGTAAGTAAAAATCAGAAAGGTATAACTTGTACAATGTAATTTTTGCTAATGTGGTTAACTGTTTAGCTGTCATCTGGGTGTCATATAAGATACAAAATGTTTAACTTAGTATCTCACGGAGACTATTATAAACTGTTCTTTTCCATGATAAAAATAATAGGAATAAGACATTTTAAGTAAACAACTTAAAGGGCTCCTGGGTGGCTCAGTGGGTTAAAGCCTCTGCCTTCGGCTCAGGTCATGATCTCAGGGTCCTGAGATCAAGCCCTGCATCGGGCTCTCTGCTCAGCTGGGAGCCTGCTTCCCCCTCTCTCTCTGCCTGCCTCTCTGCCTACTTGTGATCTCTTTCTCTCTGTCAAATAAATAAATAAAATCCTTTAAAAAAATTTAATGATTTTAGCTAATTCACAGCACTATGTGTAAGGCACTCTTCTAGTCACTTCTTGTGCATTTACTCATTTAACTCTGTGATGTGAGATAGCATTATTATCCCTAACATTTAGATGAGAAACTGAGGCTCAGAAGTTAAATAACACACTGTTTAGTGGCAAGATATTATGACACACTCTATATATACTTTGAAGCTAGTTAAATATAAAAGGAAAGAATTGACCTTTTCAGTGTATTTTTAAAAATCTTTCTACTGCTTACAGGGGCGCCTGGGTGGCTCAGTGGGTTAGGCCTCTGCCTTCAGCTTAGGTCATGGTCTCAGGGTTCTGGGATCGAGCCCCACATCGGGCTCTTCTGTTCAGCGGGGAGCCTGCTTCTCCCTCTCCCTCTGCCAGCCTCTCTGCCTACTTGTGATCTCTCTCTCTCTCTCTCTGTCTGTCAAATGAATAAATAAAAAATCTTAAAAAAAAATCTTTCTACTGCTTACATGCCACAATAATAGATTATATCTTTAGGGAAAAGGTATCCTTTATGTTAGAGGTACAGAATGGTGCAGCATTTGAAATGTGGGCTCCTGGGTTTGAATTTGGAGTGTGCCACAGTTCTATGACTCTGAACCAGCTCCATAACCTTGGGTCTTGTTTCCTTGTCTGCAAAATAGACCTGAATCATCATTTACTCATAACAGATATTTATTGAACACCTACTATACGCCAACACTACTCTTACGCATTTAGTAACTATCCCATAGGGTAGTTATAAGGATTTAAATGAGTTATATATGTAAAGCATCTCAAACAATGTTTGCCATATGGTAAATGCACGGTTACTATTTTATAGTTGTGTGTAATAATTCAGCATTGAAGGCTGATGCTTTACTGATTTTTTTTTTAGCACAGTGAAAATAACACTTTAATCTTTTTTATTGACTTAGGGTTATCGTTAATTTTTGTACTTTGCATTTTGTGAAAATGCAACCATAAATGGTTGGGGCATAGTGAAAAATGTCAGATGTCAGTTTATCTGTTAAAGGGGAAGAATGTGTATCTATAGATGGCTGCGTATTTGCAGAACTGATAAGTCAATCAAGTGAAAACAACTTTCTCTCAGAATAGATTTCCACATGGTCATTTTCACCCTCTTTAAGAAAAGATTTATTTATTTGAGAGAGAGACAGACAGCAAGCGCATGTTCTGGGAGAAGGGCAGAGGAAGAAAGAGAATCCCAAGGAGACTCCCCACTGAGCATGGAGCCCAATGCAGGGCTCAGTCCCACAACCCTGAGATCATGACCTGAGCCAAAATCAAGAGTCAGGACACTTACCCGACTAAACCTCCCAGTGCCCTTCATTTTCACCCTCTTTGGATTGTCCACATTCTCTAAAACATTATTTCTAGACTGTGAAAACATTGTACCACATTGGCCTTCTTGTCAGCTTCAGTTTTTATTAAGTCATTGTTCATTGATGGTGTGTCAAGAAGAATTCCTCATCATTTTGGGAATTTGTGCCTCTGTTTTTTGACCTTACTCTACACCAAAGCCTAAGATTTGTCTGCTTTTGCTAGGAGACGTAACACACAAGACCCAGATTTTCTTTGAATTCAGTGCTACTCTAGAGACAGGTAGCATGAAAAATAAATCTTTAAATAGTTGCCTGGGTCTGGGGTTAATGGAAGGGATTGACTATAGAGGGGTATAAGGAGGCCTCAGGGTGGTACGATGGAGCTAAATCTTGATTTTGGTGTTTGTTACATCACCATGTATAATTACTAAAATTAACATAACTACACTTGAAGTGGGTAAATCTTATTGTATGTAAATTGTTCCCTAATGACAAAGGAAACAAAGTGAACCTTTAGAAGTATGAGGTGTAATGAATCAATATCCATCCTTCTAATGACGTGGCTTATTTTGGAATGTTAAAACTACTTTTGAGAAAATGTACAACAATCATTTAATCATATTCGCTCCAAAAATCTTTTTTGACTAGAATATAGTTTTAAGTATGGGTTTAATCTTTTCAGTGAGACCTCTTCTTACATAAATCATAATACGTAGAGTATGGTCTATTTTAGTATTCTTTAACTGTGGCACACATTATTGGTAACATGCAAAAATAATTTTAGATGATACACAAGTGAACAGTTTTTATATGAACAATTATCTTTACTAAGAAATATTTTATAATTACGTATATGTATCACAGCAAATACTTGGTTTTAGGTTGAAGCTAAATAATAAAATGAGGTAATTTAAAGTCCATTTGTTAAAAAAAGTAAATGAGAGTATTAATAATATGAGAATATAGGATATATTTTGAAGAAGATATAAGAATAATTGAAGTTTTTGAATCCCTCATCCATACTACAGATCCAGGAGTCACAGTCACGTGGAGCAGTACTTAGCATTTTTTTTTTCTTATTTAACTATAAAAACCATTAAGAAAACTGAGACACAGGTTTCTCAGGAAGTACCCATTTTTGTGCTTTGAATTTAGTGCTTGAGGTTTTTGTGCTTTGAGGTTATAGTTTTAAACTTTCCTCCATTTGTAGATGTAGCAAAGCTATATCATAGGTGCAATATTATACTTCTTACCTAGTGTGGCAATAGTATTGAGTATGCAGTGTTTTGCCATGAACAGATATAACTGTGCATATTTATATACTTATTTTTTCTTATTTATTTATTTATTCATAATTTCAGAGGTAGAATTTATGATTCATCAGTTGCATACACAACACCTAATGCTCATTACTTCAGATGCCCACCTTAATGCCCATCACCCAGTTACCCCATCCCCCCACCACCTCCCCTTCAAGAACCCTCAGTTTGTTTCTTAGAGTTAAGAGATTCTTATGGTTTCTCTCCCTGGTTTCATCTTATTTTATTTTTCCTTCCCATCCCCTGTGTTCATCTGCTTTGTTTCTTAAATTCCGCATGTGAGTGAATTCATATGGTATTTGTCTTTCTGACTGACTTATTTTGTTTAGCGTAATACCTACTAGTGCCAGCCACTAGAAGGCTGATTTGCACGTTGTTGCAAATGGCAAGATCTCATGCTTTTGATGGCTGAGTAGTATTCCATGCTTTTTTTTTTTTTTTAAGATTTTATGTGTTTATTTGACACAGAGAGAGAGACTATAAGTAGGCAGAGGGAGCGGGGAAAGCAGGCTCCCCGCTGAGCAGAGAGCCCAATGCGGGGCTCGATCCCAGGACCCCGAGATCATGATCTGAGCCAAAGGCAGTGGCTTTAACCCACTGACCCACCCAGGCGCCCCTATTCCATGCTCTTTGATGACTGAGTAGTGTCTTTCTCTCAAACACACACACACACACACACACACACACACACACACACACCATATCATCTTTATGCATTCATATGTCGATGAACATCTGGGTTCTTTCCATATTTTGGCCATTGTGGACATTGCGGCTATAAACATTGGGGTGCATATGCCCTTTGAATCACTGTGTTTGTATCCTTTGGATAAATTCCTTGTAGTGCAATTGCTGGGTTGCACGGTAGTGATGTTTTTAACTTTCTGAGGAACCTCTGTACTTTTTTCCAGAGTGGCTGCAGCAGTTTTCATTCCCACCATCACGGTAAGAGGGTCCCCGTTCTCTGCATCGTTGCCACCATCTGTTGTCTCCTGAGTTAATTTTAACTATTCTCACTGCTGTGAAGTGGTATCTCATTGTGGTTTTCCTGCATATTTTCTTTAAGAAGGTAGCAGGCTGTGTCATATTTCAGAAAAAAAATTTTTTTAACAAGTGAATAAAATAAAAGATTTTTTTTTAAAGATGTTATTTATTTATTTGACAGAGAGAGACATGGCGAGAGAGGGAACACAAGCAGGGGGAGTGGGAGAGGGAGAAGCAAACTTCCTGCTGAGCAGGGAGCCCAATGCAGGGCTCGATCCCAGGACCCCGGGATCATAACCTGAGCCGAAGGCAGACACTTAACAACTGAGCCACCCAGGCACCCTAAAATAAAAGATTTAAGCACAGTTTCTTTTAGCTCTGGAGATGCTATTACCCATCACATAACATTGTACTATGTGGAAAACCTGTGTTTTTCTAAATTAAAAAAAGAAAAACATCTCAAAGGCAATTAGCTTGATTAGGCTGATTGTTGCCTAAATTCATCATTTTTCTACTATTTTATAAACTCCTTTACCGTGGATGGTCGAAGTATAGAGGGCTGTTATATTCCTACATTGAGTACCTACCTACTGTTGCCCTCTTTTGAAATTTCCCTCTTTCGTTCTCCTTAACTGTGTCTCTCCTCTTATTACTACTTTTCTTTGAACTGTTTCTCATTATCCCCATTGTTTGCTCTCATCTTTAGTCATTATTTCTTTTTTTTTTTTTTTAAAGATTTTTATTTATTTATTTATTAGGGAAGAGAGAGAGTGAGAGAGAGCATGAGAAGGGAGAAGGTCAGAGTGAGAAGCGGACTCCCCATGGAGCTGGGAGCCCGATGTGGGACTCGATCCCGGGACTCCGGGATCACGACCCGAGCCGAAGGCAGTCGCCCAACCAACTGCGCCACCCAGGGGCCCTTTAGTCATTATTTCTTTAGCCTCTTTTTTTTTTTTTTTTTTTTTTTTTTTTTTTTGGCTGTTGCTTTTCTTCTCCGTTTTATTTTTATGTCTTGTCTCTCCTTTTGCTATTTTTTTCTCCTACACATTTTTGTCATTAGTTGATTTACAAAGGTCACTGTCAACTCATGAAAATGCACCTTTGGGGGATGATATTACCTTTTTTATTCTTCTGGTTGTTCGTTGATGAGCTTAGAGAGGTTTTTAACTTTCTGGTTCTCTTACAAGTATGGGCAAGTATGAGAATTATTTATTGTATGTTTCTAAAAAGGCATGGAGTCTGAAGCATGATTTCTTTTCTAGGAGTTTATGGGTTAGTGGGTGGTGTCAGAGGGCAAGGAATGCTCAGGAAGTTGATGAGAATCAGGGTGCGTTGGTGGCAAGTGGGAGGATTTGTAAGAGCTATACTAGAGAATGAGGCAGTAAATATTGTGTTTTAAGTCAAATTGTTGAAGGCTTTGATAAAGGCTAGAAAGTTGGAACTTTAGTCCATAGGTCCTGAGGATATTTCTTTTTTTTTTTAAGATTTTATTTATTTATTTGTCAGAGAGAGAGAGAGAGCACAAGCTGGCAGAGTGGCAGGCAGAGGCAGAGGGAGAAGCAGGTTCCCCGCTGAGCAAGGAGCCCGATGTGGGACTCGATCCCAGGACCCTGGGATCATGACCTGAGCCAAAGGCAGCTGCTTAACCAACTGAGCCACCCAGGCATCCCGGTACTGAGGATATTTCTAAGCAAGATTAGATCTGTACTACTTGACCAGCTAAATTGTATATTTATATATTATAAAAATATATGTTTTATATATGTTTTGTATATTTATATATGTTTTATATATTTATATGATATATAAACATATATTTACATAATATTATAAATATATATATTTATGGATGTGTATGTAATGGACTATTACTCAGCCATAAAAAAGAAAGAAATTTTCCTTTTTGCAAGACATGAATGGAGCTAATTTTATGCTAAGCAAAATAAGTCAGACAGAGAAACATAAATACCATGTGATTACACTCATATGTGGAATTTAAGAAACAAAAAAGGCAAACATGGAAAAAAAAAAAAAGACGGGCAAACTAGAAAACAAACTCCTAAAAGGGAACAAACTGAGGGTTACTGGAGGGGAGGTGGGCAGGGGGATAAGCTAAACTGGTGGTAGGTATTAAGGAGGGCTCCACGATGAATGTGGAGTTTAAGGTTCTCTCTCTGCCTCTCTGCCCCTCCCTCACCCACTAATGCTTGCTCCCTCTCTTTCTCCCTGCCAAAGAAAGAAAGAAGGAAGGTTCTAGAATTTGTTTCTTCTGTATTTTTTTCCTTGTATCTTCAGTTGTCATCTAGTTGACTCCCTAGGTCTGAGATTTTTTTTCCTAGTTTATCATACTGTAAGTAACTTTCTTTTGGTGATCCAAGATTGTTCTTTTGACTTATAATGCATGCACTCTAAATGGGATAAATAGTCTTGAGACTGCTGTGATAATCTGTCTCTGGTTTGCCATTTGTTTAAGATAAAAAAATATTTTCTTTGTAAGCTTGCCTGAAATTCTGTCACTGAACAATCCTTTTAAAATTTAATCTGGGAAAAGGTGCTTCACAATTTGCTTTTGTAGAAAATGAAAGAAGTAAATCTCAAAATAGCTTTAAGATTTGACTTGTATAGCTGATAGAATATCCATGAAGGAGTGATTTAGGGCATTATTATTTATCGCATAGCCTGGCTTAAAAGAATCATAGAACTTCAGAGATTCTAACTAAAGGAATTATAGAATGTAAGAACATTAAGGGACCTTTACAACAGAAGACTGTTAGTTTGGAGAAATGAAATTACTGACCACAGAAAGGTCTAACAAAGATACACACTAAATACTCAAATAATATGATGAAGTTATAAATCAAAAATCATTTTCAAAACTTGTATAAAATGATATTGCTAAAGAAAAATTAAGATGGGGAAGTAAATGTTTTGTTTTAAAATACATTTACATTTAGAATTTCCTTATGATTTGGTATATATTGTTTTCAGTTATGCCAAGATTTAAAAAAAAATCCTAACCCAAATGGGGTTAGCAAAATGAAAGTTCATTTCTAAGATACTTTCTAGAATTGGCGAAATTCTCTTTTTTTTTTTTTTAAGGTTTTATTTATTCATTTTAGAGAGAGAGTGAAAGAGAGCATCAAGGGGGAGAAGGTCAGGGGGAGAAAAGATCAGAGGGAGAAGCAGATTGCCCATGGAGCCAGGAGCCCCATGCAGGACTTGATCCCAGGACTCCAGGATTATGACCTGAGCCAAAGACAGTTGATTAACCAACTGAGCCACTCAGGCGCCCTCTCTCTCTCTCTTTTTAAGATTTTATTTATTTATTTGACAGCAAGAGAACACAAGCAGGGGGAGTGGCAGAGGGAGAGAGAGAAGCAGGCTTCCCTCTGAGCAGGGAGCCCTGATGCCAATGCCGGTCTTAATCCCAGAAGCCTGGGGTCATGATCTGAGCCAAAGGCAGATACTTAACCAACTGAACCACCCAGACCCCCCTAGAACAGGTGATACATTCTTGAAGCAAAAGCACCTTTTATCCTTATCCTTGATTATGTGTTTTCCCTCAACAACTCAAAATCTGTCTGGAGTTTTTACTTACGGCTCATCAAAAAAATATCCCCTATATTCTCATTGGTATATTGTAATTCTGGTATCCCACTGACCACATCCTATTTTTACTATAATTACTAATTACTTAGACCTATGGTCGCCTCTCAGCTAGAAGTCAAGTCTTTGAAGGCAGATATCCTGTCTCAGTTATTTTTTTGTCCTTGGTAGTACCAACTTCTTGTAATTGTATAACAGACTCTCACTGCATGCATTGGTTGAATTGCATTGGATTTTGCTGAAATAGAATAAAAAGGTTAAGAAGGCATTTGGCTTCTGTTATTTGGGCCTCTCTGTGTGGCTTGCAGTACTGTCCTCTCTTTTCTGTTATTCTTTACAGGTTCAGTGATGTTGTTAGATAGTCCTTTACCCATGTGAACTGATGGCAGAATACAGCCACAGCTTGTGAAGTGATGTCATGTGTGGTGATCTTTGAGCTAATGTTTTGTCTCTGCCTGTCCTCCAAGGCTATCCAGTGGTTACATTTCATTTTTAATAGTTCAGCCAAGACTGTAGAATCTTTTTTGCTTTAGGTTTTCAGTAGTTTGAAGACCTCCATTTTTGAGAACTCCAAATAGTGATGCAGAAGGGAATATTGAGACCAGAAGAATAAATGAGTTATATAGTTAAAGGGCCGTTATTTGAAAAACAAAATAGGGAACATAAGTTTATAGTTTTCAGTTTGCTAAGTAAAGAATACTATTCTTGGGAAGGAGAAATTAATAGTCATTAAAATTATAGGACTTAAAAAGCCTTGTAAAAAGCCTCAGTTACCCATTTTAACATGTCTTTCAGTTTTGACATGACTGCTTCATAATAATCACAGTAACTCGTATATACTTAAAATAATGTAGCAAATTATTCTACAGTTTTAGTATTGGGCTTTTAGGAAATCAGTGTTAAAATGAGCTTCAAGTGGTGAAGTACTCACCTGGAACAATTTATTGGTACATAATGAAAAAGCCCAAAAAACTTGATTATTTAACTTGTTTTGTTTGAGTGATGATCTTCTCAAATACATTCAGCAGATTTTAGAAGCTGCTGTTCTAGTGACTGGTCTGCATCTGGAACTCCTTCCAGTTCTGGTGACTATCTAGAAATCCCTAACTGTGCCATGAATGCCATCTTCCTGGCGTGTGGTAGGAGACAGGACAGAGAGTGCTCTCTAAAGGGGATGGAGCAGGGTGTAATTAATTGTAATGTATATATTTATATTATTGTGCAGCCAAATCTTATTTACTATAGTTATATTCTATATAGTTGCATTCTATAAAATTGCCACAAACACGGAATCAGCAGACACTGAACCATTGCTTCTAGGGGAAGTATAGGGTTAGGTTCCTAGGAGCCTCTGGTTACAACATTTTTCATCAAATGATCAGTGCATAATCTTGTTTTGTGTGTGTTTCTGTTTAAAGACATTTTAATATATATAGTTGATTCATTGACTTTGAACGCAGGGCCAAAAGTGCTGTAATTCCTGCCTAAAGAAAGAAGCTATCAAAAACATGAATTTTCCTGTGGAAGGCACATCACAAGCTTCTTGTGCTTGGGAACACTAGATAGCACTTAAACTATTCTTGGGGACCATTATAAACAGTAAAATTAACAACAAAAAGTACAAAAATGCAAAAAAATGTGGCACTAAATAGATTATAAAAAGAGACGCTTACTTGCATACATTATGAGAACTGAAACATGGAGTCCTTGTTTGACTTCACCTGGAAACATGTATGTCAAGAGACTCAAGTTTTTCACCACTCTGGCATGTCCGTGAATTACTGCGACAGCTTCACAAGTGTTGATTTGGGGGTTATTAAATAATTCTCACAGCTAAGGAAATTTACTGATATGGAATCTTTGAATAGTGAGGATCAACTGCGTTTGTGTATATTTATATTACAGGGTGAGCTTCCTCTTCCCCCACCCCCCATTTAAAAAAAATTTAAATTGTATTCAAAATTATGTTTGCTCACATTGTCATTTGTTTTTACAGAACAGTTTATGGACAGATGATTTAATCAGAAACCAAGTATTTATTCTCTTGTATGTGCTAGGTGCTATAAATAGTTAGTGGTAATATGGACAAAGGTCTTTACTTTCATGAGTAGCTTATAGTTTAGCAAGCATTGTTTCCATTTTTCAGGTGAGGAAGTTTCATACAGTTGAATAACTTTTTTAAGATCACAAACAAAGTTAAAATAAGAACTCAGTTTTTCATGTTTTATGATCAGTCCTGTTCTGGTTTTCTCTTCCTCTCATATTTTGAATTCTCCCTTCTCTTCCTGTAGAATGTGTTTCAAAGAAATTCTTCCTTGGCCCTGGTTACCCTCGTTGTCACTCCTCTTTTCTTCTTTGCCAAACATTACTTGACTACCATCCATTTTCTTCTCAACCTACTCTTTTTCACCTCTGGCATTCTTCAAAATGGCACCTATTTTTAAAAGGCCTGTCCAGTTTGCCACATTCCACATGGTGGATTTACCATGACATTTGCTACTCTCTCTTGTCTTCCATTTGCCTTGAAAAATCCTTCCTTTCTGGGTGTCTGGAGTCTCCTTCCTAATAATCTTGTTGCTCACTGCAGTTTTCTTTTCCAGCATCTTTTCCTTTATCTGATGTAAATGTTACTCTTTTTCAGAGTTTTATCTTTGATTTTCTTCACTTATTATCAAATTAGGGACTCTTTTTTTTTTTTTTTTTTTTTTAAGTTTACTTAGTTAAATAATCTCTACACACAGCATGAGGCTCGAACTCACAATCCCAAGATCAAGGACCACATCCTCTTCAGACTGAGCCAGCCAGGAGCCCCTTAAACTAGGGACTCTTAATCTGAGGTCTGGTACTTTTGGAGGTCTGTTTATTCCTCAGTTGTATGCAATTGTGTATCTTCCTTACCCTAGGTTTTTAATCACATTCTTGAAGGAGTTCCTAACTCAAAAAAGTTGAGAAGGACTGCTCTTTGTATATTCCTGTTGCTTTATCTGCTTCACAGGTGACTTCTAAATTCCCCAGCTTCGCACCTTTCTCCTTGACTCCTGCATTCTATTCTCAGCATCTTTAGCATCATCCCTCTGGAGTGAATGCTGCAGTGCTGCAGTAGTTTCCTTATTGTCAGTCCTCCAACCTATCCTCCCTACCCATTCCATCCTATCTTCAGGTTAAGTTTTTTTTGTCTTTGAAACAAAAATATTATTGTCTCTATCATGCAAGTAATGTGGAGTTTTAAGTAGAGAAAAGTCCATATTTGTTAGTGTACTAAAAAGTTTCTTTATGATCTGAACCCAGTTTCACTTCTCAGCTTCATTTCTCATTCCTTTTCTTACCCAAACATTCTTTTATTCCTTTCCAGTATGACTTAGTATTCTGCTATTCATATCTCTAATGTCCATCTTAGTGCTTTCCTGTCTCATATTTGCTGTTTCTCTCTGCCTGGAATGCCTTTCCCTTCTTTCCCTTCGACAATTCGTTCCCAGATCAACTCCTATTCATCCTTCAAAACCCAGCTAAAAACCACTTTTATTATGAAACTTCCTTCCCTAATTTATTCTAAGTTAACACTTTTCCATTCCACATTCCATTTTCTTAAAACATTCCATTTTCTTGACACCTCATCCTTTCCTTTGTATTATAATGAATTGTTTACATGTGTGTTGTCCCCCACTGGACTTTGAGTCTCTCAGGGGCAAGGATCCCATTTTTCATCATTGGATCTTCATTGGCTAGCACAATATTTGACTTGTAAGGTGGTTAATAAGTATTTTTTGAATGGATAAACAGATTCTTGGGCTACCAGTATTGCACATGGATTATATTATCTCTATCCGAATCAGAAAATCTTAAAAATGTTAAAACCTATTTTAAAAACCATGTTTCAACTGTTAACTGTCACATGAAACGTTGGCTGTGTTGCTGACTGCTACTTTAGGCAATATTTTACTAGGCATTAGGTGGCAGTAGTGTGTTGTACTTAACTTTAACCTTTGGTATTTTTTTTTTTGGTATTTTTTTTTTATTTTAGCATTCATAATCTTATTGTAGTGTCAAAGTGTAAAGGACACAATGGTAGTCCTTTTATACCTAACTTTTTGTAACATGATCTTGTTTTCAGCTCTAGGGGGTCCTTACAAAAACAAAAAACAAACCCAGCCATGTCAGTCATTGTACATCTCTCACCTACCTAAACTGTATTCAGATTCATTATGGAATTACTACTGCACCGTCTTAACAACACTTCCTCACCAACTGTTTAATGGCTGTTTCATAATAACAGTGATTTGCAATAAGGAAAACCAAAAATTATCTCAGAGGATATGTGTTTTTTCGGCATCCTCAGAAGCTTAGTTAGGCCTCTATCTCAAAAAGAGTATGTTTAGTTCATTGAGTTGTTAACTACAGTTATTTAAATGATTTTTTTTTTAACTCATGAGTTTCTGTCAATACTAAAGTCAGTTCTCCTGTTTATTGTGTTTCATTTTGGGCGAATTTCCCTCATCACTAGGTAGAATTGCCACCACCTTTCCAGGGTTTTGCGTTTCATCACATCATTAAATTTAGAACACTTATGTATGAAAATGTCAGTGCTTTTAGTATACATTTCATTCCCATTGTAGTTTCCTAATAACTTATAAAGTTAAATCAATAGAATTTATGTTTTATTTAAAGAAAATCTGTACATTTAAAAGAAATAGATAACTTGTAGAAGAAGCCATTTCAGTGTTGATTCAAATATGAGCTACATAAAATAAAAATCTGTGAAATTTTCTTTCTCATGTCTTCTTTATTTTCTTTTCTCTCTCAAGGGTAAAGTACCTGAGGGAATTCAAAGTCAGTGTACAGGTATCATTAATGTGGCAGAATGATCAATTAATAAAAGAAGAGCATGCAAGTGTTGACAGAACACACTACCTAATTAGTACCTGATGGCCTCAATGGCCACAGAGCAGAGCTCAGAGTTGCTACAGGAGAGGAGCTCTATAGGATCTGTAGCTATATGTCACCACTCTTATTTAGTTTGGCCTCAGTTTCTTAAGTTCTTAATTACAGAAAAACCTTGTCTTCTCTGCACCCAGAAGGCATGTGAAGTTAGCCACTGGGGGATATTGGAGGCAGAGCGTTTATCTTGATTTCTCTGTGTAGCTAGTAGCTCATGTTGACTTACCATCGAAAACTTGTCTAATAGGATTTTGGGGGTAGTGGTGTCTAGCTTTTTATTTAAATCGAATAAAATGTTACCCGTTGCACAAAATGTAAATTTTTTGTGTCTTATGTGCAGCGAAATAGGTTGTATCACACTTGATATAGTCAACAAAGAAAAATAGGCATGTGACTAGCAAAAGGAATTGGTGCAAGATTATATTTTAGAGTTAGTAAACCTTCTAGTTCAAAATATAGTGAGAGGTCAGTCTTGGCTTTGAAAGGGTTTTGCGTGGAGTGCCATGATTGTGTTACTCAGCCTCATATTTTACCTATTTCATTTCTTCATTTCTGTGAATCCCGTTCCTACAATCTACCTCGTAATTCTTTATTTGAAAACATCAACACCTACTGTAAGTATTGCATGGCTTTGTTTCCCTTCAGTGTTTTTCATTCTCTTGCCTCGCTTTTTCCTTAGCCTTCCTTTTCTTCTTACTCTTCTTGCTTCTCTTCTTCTATAGTCTCCCCTTCATCTACCTTCTGTCTTCCTACTCACCTCCTCCTCCTTGTTCCTTCTCATCTCTTTTAGCTCTTCTAAGAGCTGCCAGTGATCATACTATATTGACATTTAGTCTATTATAGTAACATGTCGAAGAAGTTTTAAACATAACTGTTCAGAAGACTAAAAAGTCTCTTTAAAAATACGGTGTTGAAATGACTCTTTTAGAGAATAGAGGAAATCATTAGCAATTCTGGTAGACCAAAGAGATTCTACTTTTTTTTTTTTAAGATTTTATTTATTTATTTGACAGAGAGAGAGAGCAGGAACACACAAGCAAGGGGAGTGGCAGAGGGAGAGGGACAAGCAGGCTCCCCACTGGGCAGGAAGCCCGATGTAGGGCTCGATCCCAGAATCTTGGGATCATGACTTGAGCCGAAGGCAGTTGCTTAACCAACTGAGCCACCCAGGTGCCTGGAGCTTCTGTTTCTTTATACTGTTCTGTCAGTATGACTGCCACGTAGTCACACTGAAGCCTTACTCTCAGGCTCTCTCTGGGGACCATGGGCCTATGTTACAGTAGGATTCTGTTATAAATGAATTCATAGGACTAGTCATAAGAATTCCTTATTAAGATCAGTTTTTATGTTATGGAGCCAAATTTAGAGTTCTAGGAGAGCATACTATTTTTGTCCATATATTAGTTATTCACTGACATTCACAGAGGAACTAAGGAAGGTAGGTAATTTTCATAGATTCTTAAAAACCACAAGTGTGGAGCACCACGGTGGCTCAGTCAGTTAAGTGTCCCACTCTTGATTTTGGCTCAGGTCATGATCTCAGGGTCATGAGATCCAGCCCTGCTTTGGACTCCATGCTAGCTGTGGAACCCACTTAAGATTCTCTCTCCCATTCTTCTGCCTCTTGCTGCATCTAAAAAAACCCAACAAGTGTGCTTTTTAATCAATTACTGTATGTATATATGTGTATGTGTGTGCATATGTGTACATATTTATCATTCTTGTCCAAATTAGGCAGATGCATAAAAACAAAGTAGATCAGTGGTTGCCAGGGACTTGGAGGGAAAGGAGAGTAGAGAAGGACTCCTAACGGATGCACGGTTTCTTTGTAGAGTGATGAAAATGTTCTGAAATTAGATGGTGGTGATGTTTATACAACTCTTGAGTATTCAAAACCACTGAATTGCATATTTTTAAAAAGTTGAATCCTATGGTATGTGAATTGTATTTCAATAAAGCTGTTATTTGTTAAAGAGTTGAATATTTATTAAATAAATAAATAAATAAATAAATAAATAAGAAAATACAGAGTCATACCTGTAAGGGTTGATGGACTGGGAGAAAATAAAAAGTACAAGTTTATATCAGAAAAATTATCAGTTTTTGAAAAGGAAAATGGCAGTATTAACTCTCTGTCTTAATAATTTAACTTAAAGGATTGTAATAATAGGGACCTTACTCTCTAGGATCAGTTGTGACTCTAGTCACACAAATTCTTGTTACCTGACCCTAAAAAAAATTCTTGTTACCTGACCCTACTATTCACTAAAATAACATTACTTGATATTTTTTCCTTCAGTTTCTTCAAATATAAAATAGAATTTTGTTTTCAAGTTCTGCTAATTACAAGCTATCAACAAACATTGGTAATTCAGTGTTTAAAAAATAGGTGTACAGGAGCACTTGGCTGGCTCAGTTGGAAGTGTATGCAACTCTTGATCTCAGGGTTGTGAGTTCAAGCCCCACGTGGGGTGTAGAGATGACTAAAAAAATGAATAAACTTAAAGAAAAAAGGTATAGAAGGACGTACTTTTGGGGAAGTAGAGATAGCAATGAACTGAGGAAAATCTGTTTAGGAAAGGGGCTGCCCTTCCTTGTCCTTTAAAAAATATGTATATCAATTTAGGAATTTCTGGTTTTCCAAAGTGGTGAAAGATTAGGTTTTGATATGAATAATTGGGCCATCTCTTCTGATTGATGATCCAAGGACATCTTCCCCTCCCCCATTGTATATTTGGGAGAATAATAACTGTTGTAATCGTAGCAAGCACGACCAAGGAGAAGTATTTCCTGCACCTGAAGAATATTGGACAAGGTGATTCTATACCCTTTCCTTCTTCTCCATCTTTCCTTCCCAGATAAATCCTTGTATAGAGGGCTATTGTGGAAGCTTGTTGTGTTGTAAAATGGTGGAGAGAACCTGCTCTCCCTCAGCCCTGGTTTGTTACAAGTTGGTTTAAGAGACCCTGTTGCCTGCATCCTTACCTTCTGTAAACCTCAGGGGCCCAGTGGAGGAGAGTACTGTGGCCCCTGGCCTTTCTCCTTCCCCGCTTGATTCTTGTTTCCTGGCAATATGACCACCATAGCAGAATGGGGCTGGCAGGCAGAAATTCTGGCCTCCTATCTCTCAGATGTGGAAGGAAAGGGAGTTCTCAGAAATGGCCCTGGCCTCTGCAGCAGCTGATCAGGACTCAACCAGTGCATTTAGTCGGGGAGTGTTAGAGCACAGACGTTTTGGGATCTAGGACATATTTTAGAGGAGTTTTGTGGGCAGATTGGAGGAGAGAAGACCTTGAGAAGCTGTTTTGTGAGAGAATCAGTTGGAGGCACTTGACTGACTCAGTTGGTGGAACATGTGACTCTTGATCTTGGGGTCAGGAGTTTGAGCCCCACATTGAGGGTAGAGATTACTTAATAAATCAAAGTTAAAAAAAAGAAAAAGAAAAGTCAGTGGTAGGGAGAGGTTTAGGAAATGTTGGGGAGGGTCTCCTGTGACTGTCATAGTACTTAGAGAGTAAGAGCAAAGAAGTACAGTTACTTGGAATTAACTTTTAGTGACTGAACTGTTTTTTTTGTCTTGTTTTGGAAGGAGGGAAAATTGGGGATGTGATAAGCACTGTCAGGGAGAACATCCCTGAAATAAAATTTTAAAATTTTTATAAAATTTCATAAAATTTTCATAAAATTATAAAAGATTAAGAAACTGCTAATTTTCATGAACTATTTTAATAGAGCCTGTATTTAATACTTTTGTAAATCAAAAGAAGTTCTTCATCAGTAAAATTGCTGGACAGTGGTATTCTTGCTGTCAGATATTATCGTGGTCAGAAGTATGAATACCCTCTTACATAATTCCCTTAACTTGACCTTTTCAATTTTCTTTCACAGCCAGTGTCTAAAGAAATGAGTTTTTACTATCTTTAGAGGTGATGAGTACTTCAAAATGTAGTGAGGACTGGATTCATGAAAGCAAGAAGACTTCAAATCAGAATGACCCACAATAAGCTTTTATCCAGTGTTTATGTGTGTGCCATGTTTTGAAGTTCCTCAGTGGTGTTCTGCATTATAGTCTGTTTGGAATGTGTATCCACTGTAACATCATGGAAATTCAACTTTGGGCCCACTGGGACTTGGCAAGACATTACCTGAATGGGATTCTGTCCATAGAATCACTGGCAAAAAAAAAAAAAAAAAAAAAGCCACACCATCCAGGTCTCTTTTTTGCAGAGATACTGATAAGATCGAGAAGATCTCCTGATGTTATGATAGATGCTATCTTTTTTGTAGTACAGAATTCGTGTAGGACTGAGCAGGGATAGAGAAAAGGACATTAAGGACCTTTTTTTTTTTTCTTTAAAGATTCAATCTTTTCCATATTCACACATCCCACAGTTATACATTCATTCTTTTTTTCAAGTATGCTCTTGAATTTATTCCTCTTAGTAAGAATCTGTGTAATCTCTATCTCATTCTTGAGTTTGGAAAATACTTGAAGAAGACCACTGGGCTGAAGCATATCCCCGAATCATATCTGTCCTTGTGTCAGCTGAATAAAATGACATAGTTAATACTTGTTTACTAGGAAGGAGTGTGACAGGAAAGATACAAAAGTGCAAAACTCAGATTAAACCTAAAATTTGCTCCTCCTTCTATCTAGTGCTGGCTAAAATGAGGAACTTTCAGACTTTGTACTTTTGGGGAAAGTTACATGTATTTATTACATGTAATAGACAAGTATTTCTGGAAGATATTTGTGAAGAGGGCCATTGTGCTAATGTCTGCAAAGGTACAAGTATAGTTGAGATGCAGTATTTGTATTGTTTTAGAGGAGGGCTGAGTCCCCAAGTAACTATCAGTTCCTTTAAAATTAGGAATACTGAAGGAGTTCAGAAGGACACACACACGTGCACACACAGAGATACACATGTCTCATCACCCCTGGGTAGGGATATTAAATACAGCTTCATGGAAGAGATGCATTTGAAGTGGTGGGGGTTGTTTCAGTGGAGACAACAGTATAAATAAAGCATGGAAACAAAGCATGGAAATAAAGGGATGATATCTGAAGGGCTAGTGTAGAATGAGTAGACATAAGTGCTGTATCTGTAATATTTGTAATAGACGGAGCTGGAATGGTAGGTTGGGGTTCTTTTTTTTTTTTTTTTGGAGGATTTTACCTATAACAGTAAAGACTATGACTGTAATTTACTGTACGGTAAGTTACCTGTTAAAATTTTGGAGCCGGAGAATGACATGATTAGCGTTTTAAGGCTAGGCACGTGAACTTGGAAGCAGGTGCATGGATTGGAGAGCTATTAGAAGGTGAATGCTAGAGAACAGGAAAGAGCTACTTTTCATTTTAACTAGGTTTGGCACTGGAAATAGAACATTGTGTAGGCAGAATCTATTGAATTTGGTGGTTCATGGGATGGGGGAAAGGAAAGTTACCCTGATAATTGTAGCCTGAATTATTAGGAAATGTATTTATTATTCTCTTATTCACTTATTCATTCAGCTTTTATTGAGCATAGTGGTGAATTCAACAGGAAGTAAAACTGATTTTAGAGTCTGGATGATAAATTGGATTTTGGACATGTTAAACTTAGGTAGTACTGATAAGATGGCTTTTAGGTGTTTTGAAATTTGGTTCTAGAATTCAAGAAAGTTTGAAGACAGAAATAGAGAACTAGCATCCTACTAATGATATCAAACTCATCTTTTACACAGACAAAAGCCAAAGTGCTGTGTCCTCAGGGTCCACATTAATAGATCAAATAATACAGTATAACAATTAGAGAATTTTGGTTTAATTAAATTTGCTCAGAGTCCTTTTCATAGTTGGTTGTTATTTCCTATTTACAATCAATATTTTATAAATCAAAACAGCATAATCACACATGTGTAGTAAAGGGTTAATGTATGATTCGCTAGGGCGCCTGAGTGACTCAGTCGTTAAGCGTCTGCCTTCGACTCAGGTCACGATCCCAAGGTCCTGGGATCGAGTCCCACATCAGGCTCCCTGCTCTTCGGGAAGCCTGCTTCTCCCTCTCCTTCTGCTGCTCTCCCTGCTTGTGTTCCCTCTATCGCTGTGTCTCTCTCTGTAAAATAAACAAATAAAAATCTTCAAAAAAAAAATGTATGATTCGCTAACTTTTAATTTAATTTTAGATTTAAGTAGCAAGCTATCAGTAAAATAAAGCAGTATGTCCTTTTAAAAAGGAATGTAAGAAAGACATTAAAGGGGTGCCTGGGTGGCTCAGCTGGGTAGGTATCTGCCTTCAGTTCAGGTCATGATTCCAGGGTCTCGGGATTGAGCCCCTCATTGGGCTCCCTACTCAGTGGGGAGTCTGCTTCTCCCTCTCCTCTGCCCCCTCCCCTGCTTGTGTGTGCTCCCTCTCTCAAATAAATAATATCTTTAAAAAAAAAGAAAAAGAAAGGCATTAAAACTGGTGGACCTCTGTTTAGCTGATCTAAAGTAATACCTTATTGTATAGTGGGCAGTTTACCATAAAACTGTCTTCTACACTTAATTTAAAGAAATACCATTTCATTTCAACTTTACATGTTTCTTACCCATTAGAAAAGGTCATTTGGAGTTAATGAATATATGAATTTGCACTAAAACCTTGTAGAAGTTGCTAGAATTTTTACAATGTATTGTAATACACTCTTCTTAACTTATACATACTGTAACTTCTGTCCTTTCTAGTAGAAAAACACTTGTAAGGAAAACACTTGTCTCTGTGTTAAACCTATCAGTAGACATTATCGTGTGTTCAATAGCTGAAGCCTGATATAAATTGTATCCTCCTCTAAAAATAAATCAACAGGTTAAAATACCACTGGCATATTGTTCAGATTTCATCAGTTTCTTCATCATCGACATTGGCATTTGTGCAAACAATGAAATAAAGGGGCTGGCATTTATGATTAGTGAATAAAAGATATCAAATATCAAAGAATTTATGACTTAGAACACTTTATATAATTTTCATTGTGGTGGTCTAGGTTGACATTGAGGAGTGTCACTCATTGAACATTTTTTTTCTTTTTTTCTTTGTGGATACCTACTTAGAAGGATGCATCTGTCCAGGAGAAATGTTTACAAAGCACTAGTTTTGTGACTTGCACCTAATTCTGTGTTTTAAGCAGTAGAGGCTAACAGTGTGCTTCTCATACTTTAGCATGCATAATAATTGCCTGGAGAGTTTGTTGAAACATTCTGGATCCCACATGTCCCCCACAGCCCCCAGGTTTGGGATGGGGCCATCTTCTAATGAGCTCTCAGATAATGCTGATGATGCAAATCTGAAGACCACATTTTGAGTTTCTTTTGGCTGACATATTGTGATTGTCATTCCATAACTAGTAATTTAGAAGGCACTTGGAATTATTATATGGAGAAAATCTAAAATGAAAATTCCATATTGGACAACCCTTCGCCATAGAATCTCAGCTAGTTAGAACTAAGAGTCTGTAATGAAAGCGTTAGTTATTAATTAGATAATTAGGATATAGATAACATATATTAATCCTGATATAATATTGCATAATTTTCTGTATATCTTGTAGTTGCATGAGTGATCTTATATTTTCAGATCAAGACAGTTTCTAATCTTTTGTTTGTGTTCATTTTTCTCATCCTCAGTTAGTGACATGGGGACTTAAAGAATATAGGTCTATGTAACTAATAAATTTCCCCCAAAAGTGAGGAGGTTAAACAGATCGTAAAGTTGTTACTATCAAATCACTTGAGAATATGAAAATAGCAGTTTGCTAAACTATGAAGACAGACACCTTTGTACTGTTGTAATAATCACAGAGACACTCAGTATTTTTAGTATTGTGACATATTTATGATATTTTAATTTTGAATGTACTTTAGTCCTCTGCTCAGCAATACTTAACTTTTTTGAATGTTTTTTTGGGTGTTGGCATATGTACTCGTGAAAGCAATAAAACTATGTTTTTATAATATCAATAAACTTCGTTAATTTGTATTAGTCTTAGTATTAATTTCTAAGTTTTAATTGTATTTTTCTCTGTTAATATTGGAAAACATTTCTCATTTTTTTCTTTATGGCTTGGAAAGATTTTCTAAGTCTCTTTTAATAATTTTAGATGTGTCTAAAGATGTTTTTCTATTGAGATGTGGTCAACATACAGTGAAAAATGCACAGCTCTTAAATGTTCTGTTTGCTGAGATTTGATACCCTTATACCACCATCCCAAACAAAATATAGAAGATTTCAGTTCCTTCAGAAAATTTCCTGTGCCACTTTGCTGTTAATTTCTACCCCCCATTCTCACGTGGAAACCAACTTTTAATTTCTATCACTGTAAATTAGTTTTGCCTGAATTTGAATTTTATATCAGTGTAATCAAAAGTATGTATCCTTTTGTTCTTGTCAAGTGTAATGTTTTAGATATTCATCTTTGTTATTGAGTATATCATAGTTTTTTCTTTATTATTGTTGAAAAGTATTCCTTATGTATGGACATACTACCGTTTATCCATTCTCCTGCTGATAGACTTTATGGTTCCAGTTTTGGACTTTTGTGAATAAGGCTGTGAGTACATTGTTTTATAAGTCTTTTAGTGAGCATATGTTTATATTTCATTTCTCTTAAGTAAATATCAAAAGTAAATATCCAAAATTATTTGACCACAGAATAGGTATATGTGTGTTTTTATCAGAAATTGGCAAAGTTTCCTCCCAGCACCATATGAGAATTCTAGTTATTCTATATCTTCAACATATAGAGTTATTAACTATTGAAAAAGTTTGAGTACAAGTTCATGTGCATAGTCTGTTCATCTATCTTCTTTGAAAAGTGTTTTTCCCCTGATTTTTAATGTGTGTCTTTTTATCATCGATTTGTAGGATTTTGTTATTGTTGTATAATCTTTCTTTTGAAAAGATTTTATTTATTTGAGAGAGAGAAAGCACAAGCAGAGATAGGGGAGAGGGAGAGGCAGGCTTCCCACTGAGCAGGGAGCCCGATGGAAGACTCCATCCCAGGACCGTGGAATCATGACCTGAGTGAAGGCAGATGCTTAACCAACTGAGCCACCCAGGTGCCCCGGCTGTTGTATATTCCAGTTGCAAGTCCTTTGTTAGATGTATATTTAGTCAGTTTGTTTTTTTTTTAAACCAGTCTGTGGCTTGTCTATTTTCTTAATGGTGTCTTTGCTGAGCAGAAAGTTTTAAAATTTTGATGTTCAGTTTGTCCATTTTGTGTCATTATTGTTTGTGCTTTTTGTTTTCTGTCAAAGCAGTCTTTGCCTACCCCAAGGGGCAAAGATATTCTCTTGTATTTTCCTTCTAGAAGCTTTATGGTTCTGTGTTTTACATTTATGTCTATAACTGATTCATCCTGTGCTAATTCTTGTATATGAAATGAAATAAGGATTGAGGTTAATTTTTCCACATGCCATCCAGTTGTTCCAGTTCAATTTATTAAATTGTACTGCTACCTTTGCTGGAAATCAATTAAAAAATATATATATATATATATAGTTACTTCTCTTTATTCTCTTCTGATGTATATAGATATATATATGCCAGTACTATAATCTTGATACTTTAGCTTTATAAGTCTTGAAATCTAGTAGTGTAAGTTCTTCAGCTTTGTTCTATTTTAAGATTCTTTTGCCTATTCTAGATCCTTTGTATTTCCATATAAACCATAGATATATTTATACAGTGTGTGATTTCTTGTAGCTACTAAAATAAATTACAAACATGCTTAAAACAACAGAAATGTATTCTTCCACAATTCTGGAGTCTAGAAATCAAAAATCAGTATAACTGGACCAAAGTCAAGGCTCTAGGGGTAAGAGTCTGTTCCTTGTCTCTTCTAGCTGCTAGTGGCTGTCAGCATTCCCTGGCTTATGGACTCATCACTCCCAGTGTTTGATACCATTATTTGAAATCCTTCTCTGTCTCTCTGAATGGTCTTCATACCATCTTCTCCTCTGTATGTCAAATCTCCCTCTGCCTCTTTCTTATAAGAATACTTTGAATTTAGGGTCCACCTTGGTAATCAGAGTACTCTCCATTTAAAGAGTACTCTGTACAACTTTGAAACTTCAAAGTTCCTTTTTCCTAATGTAACACTTTACAGGTCCCAGAGATTAGGACCTGATATCTTTAGGGACCATTATTAGCCTGCCACAGAATGTTATTCTCTTTTAGACCTTCATTTTGTTCTGGAACTTGCTGTTAGAACAGATTGGACTGAGGCTTTTAGCACCTTAAATGACATACTTATTTTCTTGCTAACAATTGCCCTTTCTTTTTCTTTCTTTCTTTCTTTCTTTCTTTCTTTCTTTCTTTCTTTCTTTCTTTCTTTCTTAACACATAATGTATTATTTGTTTCAGGGGTACAGGTCTGAAATAATTGCCATTTCTTATTTGGACTGTGTATCACAGAATAAAATTTATTGCATTCTAATAATAGATTAGACCTAAAAAGCCTCAGATGGTGAGTTGCTTATTTAAAATAGCAGTCAGGAAAATAGCACATTAGTAAGAAATTGAATTATGCTTGGACTATCATAGAACTGATCTATGACTCAATAAAATTTAGTGATAGCTTCTAGTTTTGGGTGGCCACAAACTAATTCTTGATTTTGTAGGGCTTTCTTGGTAGAGCTTGTTACATAAATCTTCTTCACATAGTGTTAGAAGAATGGGTCAGCTAGCTAGGGAACTTTAACGTAGCAAATTCTGTTTTGGCTTAGGGATGTTACTTAAATAGCCCAAATGTAGGGACTGCCTACACCTCAGTATGGGAATGACTTTAATCAGCATCATTTGATAAATGATGATCATAAAAAGATGAAATACTAAAGCCTTAGTTTCCCTTTCTTTTCTTCAGTCATTATATTAATTAGCTTAAATACTTAAAATGTTGATAACTGTAAAACTTGGCATAGGAAGAGAAATAGTTTGCTAAAGGGAAAATGGAAGCCTAATTCTCTTTGCCCTATAATCTTTCTCTCAGCATGCATGGTGTTCTTCTGTGCAACCAGATAACACAATGGCTTTTGCTCTGCTAGTGAGAATCGTCAGCAGTGTGAACAAGTCCAGCATGAAAACAAATTCACTGTCAAAACCAGTAGTCTACATTATGATTAAAAATTTACATACTTTCTGAATTCTGGACTGAGGATTGAAGTCACTCTACTTTGTGTTACTTGCCACAGTTCACTGAGTGACTTTGGCCTTAGCAACTTGGATAATATGTGACGTTGCACTTGTAAATTTTTTGTGTTCTTTCAGTGTCTGTAAAATATTCAAAGAAAGAATTTAAGTGATTATGCCATTATTAATTGATGAGTATGTGAGCGAACCATATTAATGCCATGAAATGTAAAAATGGTGAGGGTTTTTTTTTGCCTGTTTTATTATAAAAACTTGGAAGAAAGAGGACTAGAACTAGAGGAGGAAAACTAGTCTACTAGTTCAAAGGAAATTCCTAAGGTAACTTTTAAAATTAAGGTATGTTCTGTAACATATTTAATAAAGCATTCAGAGTAATAACTGGTGACAAATTCTAGTTGAATACTATCAAGTGAGTGGTTCCTTGTTTACTTGAGTGAAACAAATGACACGTTTGAATATCTGCTACTATGGTCCCCAAATTATTGTTTTTTTTCCAAATATTTTTATTTTATTTTTTCGGTGTTAGAAGATTAATTGTTCGTGCAAATTATTTAAGTGAAATGTCTCTACATTTAGATAACCTTTTCTAGTTTATTTGTTGAAAAACTGCCGAAATGCAAATGACATTGATTTTTTTCAGAACCAATAAATAAAAAGAGAAGGGAGAACCATGGAGAATATAGAGGAAAAAGGAAATAATATAAGTGAGATCTCTAGTAAGCCACATTTACATTAGCATTTGAGAATTAATAAATTGGTATAAAACATTCTTGTTTTGACCAAATACTTAAAAAAAATTACTGCATATTGATAGCATTTTTAAACATTTCTTGGATTTGGAAAACACAAGTGAGAAAAATTTGCTATTATAGTGTTAACTTATATCCGAATGTTTTGTTGAGTTCCTCAAAGTTGTTTCTTACTGGGACGCCTGGGTGGCTCATTGAGCATCTGACTCTTGGTTTTG
>CM052815.1:23303725-23408525 GCA_028533885.1 Nasua narica | reverse complement strand
TTTTTTTTGAAAGGTATTTATTTTTAAGTATGATTGTATAATCTGATTTCAGAAGAAAAAGCTAGTAGTTCATTAGTGATCATTTTTATAGCCAAGCACCTTATATAAGGAAAGCTTTATACTCTGCATAGTTTGTGCCCTTTCTGTGTCATGTCCTGCTCGTCTGCACGTACCTATTTCTGTTTGCGTTAGTCATCCTCTCTAGGTAAATTGTCCATGAGACCAGTGATTCCATCAGCAAATTATCCAGAAAATGCTGTCTTCGCATGTTGTGACAGATCATGTCACTGGTGGATTTATAGCCACTCCAATGGTCTAATTAACCTGGCAGTTGTCTCCTGTGCCCAACACTGTTGTTTCATTGCCTTGGCATCTTAGTTTTCATCTTCTCATCACCTTCTCTCTTAACTAAAACTTAGATTTACAAGTTTTGTTTTGTTTTGTTTTGTTTTGTTTTTGTTTTTAACCTACCCACATCAACCCTCTCTATTTACCACCCCCTTTATTTTTGATTGGCAGTATCATCCAGATAAACAAAGTGCAGATGTGCCAGCAGGAACAGTGGAGGAATGTATCCAGAAGTTCATCGAAATTGATCAGGCATGGAAAATTCTAGGGAATGAAGAGACAAAAAAGGAGTATGACCTGCAGCGGCATGGTGGGTACTTGGGATGAGGAGCCATAGCACACTGGCAACTCTTTGGAGAGCATTCTGCAGTCGTTCCTGGGGAGCATTTTGCAGCCTTTGTAACAAGTTATTATTGCCGCCTTGACTCCACCCCACCATCGCTGTTTTTAACTATGCCCTCCGCTTACTAGTGATTATTGTGTATCCATTGAGTGGTTAACAAAACTACTAGGATGTGGCTTCTTAGGAAGCCATGAAAGCTGCTTTTTCTAACTAATGAAAAATGTTTAATTACACATTTCTATTTAATATGCTTAATAACTTCTTTTTGTTAAATTTAATTATGTACTGATTCAAATTTTAGTTGTAGCACTTTTAACAATGTGTACTATATAAATGACAATCGAAAGGAGAGTACTATAGGGGATAACATCATAAAGCACTCTATTGTCTTTCAGTTTGTTTTAGGCTAGGTTTCATAATTGTCTCCTGAATAAACTATTCTTTATGAGATTGCTATAAATGGTATTTTAGGAATGCACCTTTCCTAAGCAGTTTTAAAAGTCATTTCTTTTATGCATTTTAGAAAATAGCTTCTTAAAACAGTGACAAGCTCTTGTGAGAAGAAAAGGGAAAAATGTAGGTCAGGTTTGTCACACATAGACTGCAGTTACACGAAGTGATAGGCTGTCTTTCAGCACTGGCCTTGGGATAGGAGTTCCTCAGTCTTCTATTTGAACCTTCAATATGCACCCTGCATGCTAATGGGGGGGGGGGTCAATAATCAGTTACAGCCTGTGGGGAAAACACTCAATTGCACTCTGCAATAGCGCACCACGTTCAACATTGACTCGAATGTGTTGATAAAAGCTCACGGTCTCTGTAGTTGATTATTGAATACCCTCCCATGCCCTACACTGGCACATTATCAAACCTAACAAAGTGACTTTAAGGCTCCTGTGACTAACGTTCTAAAAATTTGATTTGAGAAATCAGGCTTACTTCTAAAACACAGATTAGAGGATAAAGCCAATGATACATATGGAATACCCATATTTATTTTCAGGGGGAATTATACTGATAAATTACTACTTATACGCAGTGTATGATATCTTTGTGTATAAAGACTTCATGAGCTATTTGTTTATACACTGGGGAATTTAATAGTGACTATCATCATACTAATCAGCTCTAAAGCCCTTCTACTTTTTTAAGACTGATGAGCTTTTAAAAAATATTAAGAAACTAATGAGTATACCTTTGCAATGAATTTGGATAAATTTTCAAATATGGCTTGAATATTGGCTCTTATCGGTTTGGTGCATATATAAATATCTTGCACACGTTGTATTTCTTTTGTAAATACGTTTTACTTCTGGCAAAAGAATGTACAAGTGGTTGCATTCGCGGATGAATTCTATTCATAGATCTTTTTAACCTTGGTTCACATGATAGTATTTCTGTGAAAGTACTGAAGCTATACAGGAATGTGTCGCGTGAGAAGTTACCTATGTGTTTTTTGCCCATCTTTACCAGTCATTACTTTGTGGGTGCCAGTTTGCTTAAGATAAGGATAATCCACAAAACTGTACTTTGAGGGGTGTAAGGTACATACTTGCCCTGGGGCTCTGCATTTTTGCCACTCCACAGCCTATTGTACTATTAAGAACTTGTCAGTAAACTGACTGGAAGCCCACTACCTAAAGAGAAAAGAGGGGGAAATCAGGAATAAAAAAACTAATTTGTCTTGCTAGGGAATAGTGTTGGTAGACGAGAAATGGAGAGGAATAGGAAACAGGGTTAAAAGTGAGCAATACAATTGCATAAAGGAAAGTTTAAAAAATATTGTAAGAACAAATAATCAATGGTTTCAAGCCTTTCTCATTGCCTTTGGGAAATCCTTGGAAATGTGGATTTCTTTTGAGCTTTGAGTCCTTGGCTTTAAGGTTTTAATGGAGTAACTGTAGGCTACAGAATCACAAGGGACTCTTGTAGGTCATTGATGAGGCCACAACAACATTTAGACAAACTGAATACAGTGAGAATTGGGCCTGATTCGTGATCTTGATAAAGAGGCAGATCTGCTTGGAATTTATATAATGTTCGGTTTACTTTGCAAGTTTTTCATACAGGTTCTAGGAGGACAGTAGAAATGCAGCTTTTCATGACCTTTTAATATGTCAGATCTAAGTACAAAGTATTTCCTTCATTACCAGCAGCTCCAAATCGTGAGAATGCTTTACTTCAGTTTTAAGTTGAGATTGGATTGCTGTTCAGATAAGAAGTAGAAGTCTCTTACCCAAATATAACTTGCTGTTTTTAAGCCTTTCATACTAGAGCTATTTTTAAAAATCTCATAATAAACCTAGTTTCATCTTGTCATTTCTTTTGAATGCTGACATTAATTTTTCCTTCTTGACCCATCTTCAGTAATTGGCTCCTCAAAAGGAGGAAATGAACTTGAACTTCTAACAGTGAGAATTTAGATTTGATAGAAGGAAAACCTTTGAGAGTGATAATTTGTTAAAGACCAGGATAGGTTACGAAGAGAGAGAGAATTTGTTATAACCAGGTCAAAGCACTCTTTTTTTCTGGGTCACCCCCTGGGGACATGGAAGTAGCTTTGTTACACAGAACTCTTTTTGCATGTGGTGATAGTTCATTGTAGAACTTTGTTTTCATAGGGTGTGCTTTAAATATGTTTGTTTCCTGCCTTCCATTAACTTGGAGTATAAAATCCATTAACTGTAATACTTGGGAAGGAGGCAAGAGATGTTTTATTTATATGTTGAATGCTTTCTCATATTTCATAGCTCAAAGTTGGTGCTCTGTTGTAAATCCCTCATCAATATTGCCCACAACCATTTATTTCCCTAGAAGATCATTTAAAGGGGCCCTTGACATCCATATTTCTTTGCTTCACAAAAGATATTATCAAATGATGATTTTATCTAATAAAGAAAAAGTCTAGGGTAGATAACCCCAGTAAAGTACATATATTCTTTCTTCCCCATTTCAATGTATCTATTCTTAGTTGATATTGATATTTTTAGGGCAACGTCAGCCAGGCTGAAGAAAAGCAAATCTGAAAAAGGATGAGTAATAATCAGTTCCCAGATATACATTTTGAAAGCAGTGTTAACTAGTGAATTTAATCAATTGGTTCCAGTTGGCATATTTACCTTCTTGTTTCTAAGGATGCTTCCAAAGGCTTGCTTCCCATGTTCCCTTGAAAGGCATGTAGTTATTCAAGATTAGGCTTTGCATTTCTAGACAACCAGATGAGCACTTTGGAAAATCTTTTCTGGATTTATAAAATGTTTATATGAGTAACACCTGTTGAACAGATTTTGGTGCCCTTATAGATATATGGGGAGTTTTCTCAAGCATATTAAAAAATGCATCCGAAGTATATCATGGGAAAATAATAGGGATCATGATTCAGTTGCTTTGTAATATGACAGTCACACAGATGTCCAGTGTCTCAGTGGCTCTATAGAGTGACCCAGCTGATGAGTTAGGTTTACTTCTTTGTGACCTGATCTAAAACAAACCTTCAAATGAGATCAGTCAGGTTAAATGTTTTTAAAAAATAAGTGGATTGTGTTTGGAGTCCTGGGTGGTATATTATTTTATATTAAGATGTATCTTGGTTTTCTATTAGTGAATTGTTTTGGTAATGTGGAGTCTTCACCTTACACAATCAGACAAGTACCTGGATACCCAAAATAGCCTGGCTCAGGAGATTGGGCCGGACATTGTAAAGTCAATGTGTCTTTACTTAAAGCTAATCAGCTCCTTTCCCTTAGCTAGATACAAAAGGTCATTTCTGGTGTTGTGTTATATAATTTACCTTATCCCTTTTATAAGGATAAATATTTGAGAATGGGAGATAAGCAAATAAATTGAGGGCCAAATACAAATGTATCTTTAAAACCCCACCAACGTTAATGTGTCAACATGTAATTTCTTTCTTTTTTTTTTTTTGTGAAAGATTTTATTTACTTATTTGACAGAGAGACACACAGCTAGAGAAGAAACACAAGCAGGGGAATGGGAGAGGGAGAAGCAGGCTCCCTGGGGCTCAATTCCAGGACCCTGGGATGATGACCTGAGCCAAAGGCAGATGCCCAACAACTGAGCCACCCAGGCACTCCAACATGTAATTTCTTAAGCCCAAAATAAGAATCCTTCCTGAAAAGCAAGTTGATGCTAAAGACTGATTAACTCCATAAGAAGGGAAATAATACTTTTAAATGTAGATAATACAAATCTACGTTAACTTAAGAATAATGACGTAAAGCCAGTAGATATTTGTGTAGGTTATGTGCTAAAGTGACCCTTACAAAATACTTGTATTTGTCAAATTAGAGTTTCCATCTATGATCATATCAGTATTTCCATTTGATTTTAGGAATTTGAAAATTGGCTGTAAAAATGTGCTTCAGGTAAAACTTGAAGATAAGCATCAGGGGGCATGTTTTTTTGGTGACTGCTTCTGGGAAAAGTTCATATGTGAAATGATGCAGAAAATCCATCTAGACAGTTAGGGACCAGCATGTTCTTCAGAGGGAGAAGAGAGTATAGAGAAAACTTTCTGTGAGGGTCTCCTGCTCCATCTTATCTGTCATAAGAAAGTGACTACTCATGTTACCTTTTACTTTTTTTACTTTTACCTGAATGCAAATATCTATTTTTGCAGTGAAAATGTATTTTTAAATCTTTTCTCAGTGGTTTTGCCTAAAAATTTGACTAGTTTCAAAGAATGTTATAGAAACCTGTGGTCAAGATTACAGTTACACACACACACACACACACACACACACACACACGGATGCAATTGGGAGTTCTGATTTAATACTAGTGAAAGTGGAAGATTTAAGGAAGTTTGTGTCTTCCACTTTAATGGTTCTCCCAATTTCTACTTGGGTACTTGACCAATTGAAATCAATGAGTCTTAACCCAAAATGGGGTTACCTTTCTCATTGCTTGTTTTTTCCCTCAGACTTGAAACCTTCATTTCATATTACATTCTGATTACTTCTTCTTTGTTCAGTGTACAACCAATGAATTAGAAATGAGTGTTGACATTTCTTTAATTTTTTTTTTACTGTGTGATCTTTTTATTCTCAAAACTATCACGGTAGGCCGTAGGCCATACCCAGAGTATTACACATACCCATAGCTGCTAATTGGCCTTCTCCTATAGTCGTTTACATTTTGATTGGTCTAGCTTTCTTTATTCTCACTCCTCTGTTTAAGAACTTTTTAACTACCCTCTTCCCAAAACAACATTTATGCGTTCATGTAGAATTTAAATGAGACAGAAGCTTTGAAATCTGTTCCTAATTACTTTTTCTTGCTAGCCTTATCACCAGTCACAAACTTGATGTGACTCTTCTCCCCTGATTCATCTAGGGGCTCCCAAACACGTATGCCTGTGTTGTGTGTCATGACTCAGAACGCAATCCCATTCTGATTCGTCACAGTTTATTTTTTGTTCAAGTTTGGACTCAAGTCCTCCAATCCACCCCCAACTCCCAAAGAAAGCTTCCCCCGACACTCTAATCTGCCATCATGTCTAATCTATGAATCTAATCTACAAATTAATTATTTGGAATTTTTTCTCTGTGGTTCCTATCTTTTGGTTTTGTTTGATACATCGGATGGACTGTGGCTTTGGTAATAACAGGTCAATTTTAATGGGACTGACCATAGCAAAGTACATCAAACTTCTTAACACTGTCACAAATACAGACAAGGTCAAGAGTTGCTGCCTCCCTGCACTGTGGTCCTTGAGGCTTTCCCCTCTCCTAATGGATTGGTATTGAGTCATTTTCTTATGGTGTGGTATGAACAGGTCAACAAAACATTATGAGATAATAGCAGTTAAAATAGCTGCCATTTACTGAGCACTATAACAGTGGTAAGTATCTTTCAATCATTGTTTAATGGCCTATTAAGGAAGATATTAATATCTGCTTTCCAGAGAAAAAAATCTGAGATTCATAGGGGTTAAATAATTTGCCTAAGGTCACATGGCTAATAAATGATAGAGGGGGAATTCAAAGCCATTCTCTGACTTTTAATCATATTGTGCTGTGCTGTTAAGTTTTGAATAGGTATATACAACCTCCTGTTTTTAGTTCCAGATGGGCAGGAGTGAGTTATATTTGAGGGTCAGAACAAGAGGCCAGGCCTACCTCCGCTGCTGTTCTACCTGTTGTGTAGTGAAACATGAAATTCGGGTTCCGGGTTTCATTTGGTACCTTTTTTGAGCACTGTGTGTACGCTGAGTTTATAAAAGCCCCAGTTCTTCCAAGTCCATAATTAAACTCCAGGTTTGTAATTTTTCTTTGATATGGAAAGCCTTGCAATTGTGACTCTTTAATTTCACCGGGAAAGGATTATAGAGCTTTCTGATTTAATGAGCAGGTTTCACGTTAAATGTTGCCTGATTCAGAATCTCTTATCAAGGTAGAGACTGTTCCAAGAACAGAGAGTTTTAAGGAGAAGGAAACTGATTTCCTTCAAGTTAGTTCCTATATGAAAAATTTAATTATGTATAGTGAAATAATTTTTAAGAATGAGGTGATTGTATAGGATTAAACTACGTGGTTTTAAAACAGCGAGATACTAAGTTAGACCTAAACAAAAACATTGTCTGCTTTTTATATACACATGAATTCCGTAAGTGTGACATAAACTTTATTTTGAAAGGCATAAAAATAAATACAATACACTACTTGCTAAATGAGAGCATCCTGGGGACTTGATCGTTCCAGTTAAGTTCTGACATTGCTACACATGAATAGTAGGAACGGCATTGCCGACGGACTAGATCTTTTGGCCAATGTTGGGTTGAATGAGACTTTTGATATCTCAGCCATAATGAATAAAGTTAAATTCCTCTCCATCGTAGCTTTTTGTTGCTGTTATTTATTTTTACTTATTTATTTGAATTGTAGCTACAGTTAGAAAAGGTTTCCTGGGATTAGGAAGTGTAATTATTTAGGCAGCAAAAAGTTGTTTTAGAAATTTTACTGTCATTAGGAGGAAGCTTTAAAAGGCTGGAATTCCATTGTCTTGTAAGAAGTAAGAAATATTTATTGATTCCCAAATGGAGCTGAAAAAAACCTTTCCTCTTTTAGAAAGTTGTGAATGACTCAGCGAGAGCTCTAGTAAGCTTTACTGAACCAAGCTGCTAATAGTTATTTAATGTTATTCTTCAGTGTGAAAGAATCTCCCTAGATTTTCCTTTTAATCTCTTTGAATTGCAGGCTCATAAACCTCTCTGATGAGTCCTGCCAGTGTTTTCTTAGATCCCACTGTTGAGACAAAGGAGCCACAGAATTCTTTCACCTCTTGTTGTCAGACAAATCCAATAGAGCACAGGGTCAGAAGGGCCTGTACTTCTGAAGGTTGAAAGATTCTTTTCCAAGTAACCACATAAATTATTTGATTTTATCATTATATTCCACAGGAATCTCCCTTTATAATGCATTGCTTTTCATATATAAGTAAATTTGGACCTTTTTCTTATCTCCGTATTTAGTTAAGCTTTGGGTATAGCACAGGGTGTGAATGGACCTACATACCTTAGGAAAAGCTGAGCCCATTTACTTCAAAAGAATCAGGAATCTTGTAGTGTAATTGGACTTAAGATAGAGTACCCTAACGCCACACATTGCATTTTCTTTCCAAATGGCTGGGTTTGTTTGTTTTTAAGTTATTACTATTCAGGAGCTAAGATTCTAGATTTAAGTCTTGTACCTATTCCTTTAATTAAATCGCTGCTTAAGTCAGTTTATGTTTTCTCAATATTTTTAGTATTGTCATGTTAAACAGGAAAACTTTGAGGTAGAATTTACATTTTCAGATACCTATTGAAATATTTCATTGTAATGAGCAAAAATATTTATAATATGTAATACTCAAAGAAAAGGAACTTACCTACTTTGCAGATGCCATGCCTGATTAGAAGACAATTATCAAAGCTAATTACAGGGTTCCTGTGAGTTACTTTACAGACTAGGGAGGAATTAAGTTTTCTAATTATAACTACAATGGTGGACAAGCAGAGATCATTGTTTAAAAAGAAAAAAAAAACACATTGATTTGTTTGTGCTCCTTCCTTGTAATCGTAGTTAGGGGGGAAGTTGCTGTTGCCCCATTCCCTGGACACCTGCCTCTCAACAAAGGATCGTGATCACCTCCCCACCCCCTACATTTAGATTCACCTTTTACTTGTATGTACCCTCTCTGCTCATTATACAGTTCTCCAGGGATCCAATTTTTTCCCTGAGTTAATCACCCCCAGCCTTTTTCAGAAGTTGTTAGATTACCGTCTTTTCAAGGAATACACACTTTCTTAGGCTTTTAACTTCTTTTTCCTAACTTTTGTTTCCTTATTTCTATTAAAAAGTATAGCTCTTGGAATCTCAGCACAGTACTTTAAGACTTTTTGTTGAAATGTACCATACATGCAGAGAAGTACACCAATCCTAAGTGTCCAGCTTGATGGGTTTTCACAATAAACACACCCATCTAACCAACACCAGAAGGTCCCCTGTGACTCCTTGTAGTCACCACTTTCCCCTACACCCAATACCACAGTATCATGCAACAACTCAGGGGAGTTTTGCCTGTTAGATTTTATATAACCAGGAATCATATAGTATGTTCTGTCTTGTGTCAGATGGACTTTTAAAACCAGAACCCCGTAGCTGGACTGTGTCCACATAATATTGAATAATCAGATCAAATAGATAGGTGTTTAGACAGCCACAGCACATGAGAATATTTTTTAATATACTTCTTGTAACTCTGACCTTGGGCAAAGTGTTAATCAGTTTTGCATTTTGTTTTCCCTCTTATTATGAGATATCGTCTAAGCTGACTTGTCATCTAAGAAATAGGTTGCTACTCTAAAGTTACTGTATGTAAAGAAAAAATAATAAAAATATAAAGGCCCCTTTTTTTGAGGAAGTGGAGTAATAGAGAGGTGCTCCACGTGAGACACTAGGTGAGCGTAACAGTAGCTTCCTCGTGGAGAAGCACAGCAATATGCTGACTTCCTCGGCAGTTCTCTCTGCCAGTTCTTTCTCATTTATTATTTTCAAATAAAAATAGCATAATAGACATAAATGAATGGATTGTCTTTTTGTATGGTTGCTATATTGCAGGTGTCCAAGATAGGTTAGATTAAGGCATATTCATCTTGTCATTACCTCTGCCTTGTCTAATTTGCTTTACTTGATTTCAAAGTTACTGAAGATATCGATCAGATACCCCGGAATATAGCCAGCTTGATTGTAAATTATTTACATCTGTTTTTCCTCTAACTACAGTCTGTTAAGTGCCAGTTACCCCCATTCCTAAATCTAAAAGTGTTTCATTTCCCCATTCAAGCTAACTTACCTTAGTCATGCTAAGAAATTGAAACATATGATTAAGATTTGTTTTTTCACTCCATGAGACTTTTAGGGAGAATTTTTAAGAAAATTCTCCCTATAACCAAGTATGCTTTATATAGAATGTAGAAATTTTGTTCAGAGATTACCTCACATACTGATACAGTCCGCATAAGCTATTCAGTGGGCACAGAGATGAAGGAACTCCCCCCCACCATCACTGGGCAGAGTCTTTAATCTTTGGATTTTAGGGTCAGTTTAATAGACTGTTGGTACCCAGTAAATATGAAGTGATATAATAGTTGACATGCTTAATAGAAAACCACAGTGAGTTCAAAATATTGTATAATTTTTCATCTATTTTAAAATTGTGTAACTCACCAATAAATTCTGAACAGGCAGTTATTAAATATAATTAAATTGTAGGCATTCACACAACGGAACAAAGGAAAGCATTCTCAGCAAGTGAACAAGAGACTAGTGAGACAGCTAAAGAAAATTTCATTGGGGTGAGGGGTGGATTTTAGTAGTTTCTTTTAAGCATCGACTTCTAGAAGAACAATACAAGCATACATGAAGTATAACATGCCTTTAAAAACAAAGACAAGTGCTTATCTATAGTTGCTTTCTTTGTCCTAAAGTATAGTTGTTTTAAGCAAGAGTACATGCTTCTACTACCTAAACTATATGCTTACTAAATTTAGGTAGAATTCCAAGCTTCTCTGAACCTTCCACTGGCGGAGAAAACTTTGGCCTAGGAAATCGCAATAGAACAACACAATACAGTTGTATGGTTATTGAAACCTTTTAAAGTTAAGTCTTTAAGTTACCTATTCCTCTCTTGCAAGCAACTAAAAATCAGATGACTAATAGCTCCTTACATTTGGTTAGAGCTTTATTCTTTAAAACACTTTTAGATGAGGCTCCCGGGTGGCTCAGTTGGTTAAGCGTCTGCCTTGGGCTCAGGTGATGATCCCAGGATCCTGGGATCAGGCCCACATCCAGCTCCCTGCTCCGCGGCGAGCCTGCTTCTCCCTCTCCCTCTGCCTGCTGCTCTGCCTCCTTGTGCTCTCTGTATCTCTGTCAAATAAATAAAATCTTTAAAAATAGATAAAACACTTTTAGACTGATCTTGAAGGATTAGAACCACACGCTGGTGTTAGTCTGTTCTGACTGATGTAGCAAATCCCATAGAATGGGTGCCTTAAACAATAGAAATTGATTTCTCATAGTTCTGGAGGCTGGCATTCCAAGATCAAGGTGCCGTATGGTTCCTGGTGTAGGTTCTCTTACTGGCTATAAATGGTCTCTTTCTTTATTGTGTCTTTATTTGATACTTTCCTTGGTGCCTATGCATGGAGAGAGAGACCTTCTCTTCCTCTTCATATAAGGCCACCAATTCTATCAGATTGAGACTCCACTCTTATGTTTTATTTTACCTTTATTACCTCCTAAAAGACTGATCTCTAAATACTTTAACATATGAATTTGGGGGTGGGGGACACAATTCAGTTCATAATAACCCTTCTGAAGTAGATAAGAGATAACTAATCTAAGATGTATTTCTAAGGTTAGAAAGCTAGTGAAATATTACAACTAAGGTTCAAATACAATTATTTTTGCCCAATTCCATCCTGCCTTCCTTAGTTACAGGTATAGTTTGTCTGAACAACAACAACAAAAAAATCCCTATCTCTCACAAAAATAGAGGTTACAAGTTAATCACAAGGAATCACCAAATCAACTCCCAGTTTTTGCATGTTGCATATTTGTGGAAAATGGGATCGATTTTGACTGTTGAAGTTTGTAAGAAGTGGACTACAAGTCAGGTAGCCTTAAAACTGCTCTCAAAAGTAGTAAACTAAGTTTTTTAAATGGCAAGTAAATTACAGCTGTAGTAAATGGGCTGCAGTTGCCTTCTCAGCATTCTTCATGGTTATGATTAAAATATCAAATAAATGTCACATTTTATATTTTACAGAAGATGATCTAAGAAATGTGGGACCAGTAAATGCTCAAGTACATCTTGAAGAAATGTGTTGGAATGAAGGTTGGGTTTTTTTCTCTTGACTACAGTAAAGAAGAAAAACTCTTATAGGATATTTGGAAATCTTAAAAAATAGTAATAGCTTGACTTTATGTGTGTGTGTGTGTGTGTGGTTTTAGAAATATTTTTCATTCTAAACTTCAATTATTGATGTCCCCCTATATGACTCATTTACAGTTATTTGTCTAGTCTAATTAGATGTTAGGTATAGAAGGTTTCATGTGGCTTTCTTTTTTTTTTTTTTTAGGTTACTTGGGTTTTGGATTACTTTCCATCTATGTAATAGGGAAAATAAAGTTAAGATAATTTTTCCACCCTTCCTATGTTGACATAGATGAATTCCTACTAGAATTTTTATTTCTTTACATAGAATCATAGTCTTGTCAGGGCAGGGCTTTTAATATTGTACTCTTCTGCTTGAAACTTGGTTTTTGCCCTCCCTTTTTGATTTTGTTAGGTGAAAAAGAAAAATTTGTCACTCCCTTTACCCACCATGACGTCTTGTCTTCTTCCCTTTTCTTTTACTAGAATTCTATTTTATTTTATCTTATTTTATTTTATCTTATTTTATTTTATTTTATTTTATTTTATTTTATTTTATTTTATTTTATTTTATTTATTTTAGAGAGAAAGAGTGCACATGGAGGGAAAGGGACAAGCAGACTCTTGCACTGAGCCTGACACGGAGCTTGATCTCATGACCCTGAGATCATGACCTGAACCAAAATCAAGAGTCAGATGTTTAACCAACTGAGCTATGCAAGCACCCTCAATTACTAGAATATAGAACTTTAATTTCTCTACTGTTCTGATAGTTTTGTGATTTGCTTTGGTTAGAAAACTATTAAGTTCCTTCTTCTGAATAAAGCCCATGAATATCACACATCCATGTTTCTCTGGGAAATGAAGAAACTCCTACTATTTCTTAGAATTTTTATATACTTTAACCCTAGACCTATTGTTCAGCCTGGAGTAAAACTTCCCTATCAGTTTGTAAAAATTGACTAATGGGCAGAAGATAAAAGCCCATCATCCTTCCTGAAACCAAGTTTACTGGAACTTTTTTTTAAAGAACTTTTTTTTTTTTTAAGATTTTATTTATTTATTTGACAGAGAGGGAGGGAGGGAGCATGGACGAGCATGGGGAGCAGCAGAGGGAGAGGGAGAAGCAGGCTTTCTGCTGAGCAGGGGGCCCGATGTGGGGCTCTGTCTCAGGACCCCAGCAACATAACCTGAGCCGAAGGCAGATGCTTAACCAACTGAGCCACCCAGACACCCCTGAAATATTTTTTTATGGCAAATTTTTAACTTAGTGCTCTTAGGAAAGTGGGTCACAGGCTATTGGGTTAAGAGGAGAATCATGTTTTTGCCAATGGGCCACTCAGCTCCTAAACTGCCAAATGAAATCCTAGGAGTATAAATTCTTATTTGCAGTGAATGATTGAGAAACAAGGTTTTGTGTAAATGGGGCTCCCTGGGTTTTATACCAGTTTCATCAGTGGAAACAAGAGAACTACTGCAATGAAAGTAGAATATACTAGTGACATAGGCTTTAGTGAAAGGCTTCTAGTTCATGAAGGGGACAGACTAGAACATGTCATTTATCAAGGAGACGTGCCCAACAAAATACATTTTTTGAAAATAACAGTATTTTTTTAAAAGATTTTTATTTATTTATTTGACAGAGAGAGAGAGATCACAAGTAGGCAGAGGGTGAAGGGGAAGCAGGCTCCCCGCTGAGCAGAGAGCCTGATGTGGGGCTCAATCCCAGGACCCTGAGATCATGACCTGAGCCGAAGGCAGAGGCTTAACTCACTGAGCCATCCAGGCGCCCCGAAAATACAGTATTGCTACCTCATCAGCTAGTATTGTATATGTTTAATCTCTTCTTAGATGAATTAGTTCTTTTTGCTGTACTGATTAACATATTTTGTTTCCTAATGATTCCTGATAATATGATAATAGTCAAAACTGGTTTTTGTATTTTTTCCTTCAGTAGTTTTTTTTAAAAAATATAAAAAGTTTTTATTTTAAATTAACATGGATTGGTGGTCCAAGCATCTGTCCAGTCAACAAATACAATGAGCTTTCTTTTTTTCTTTTTAAAAAAGATTTTATTTATTTATTTGACAGAGCGGGGAAAGCAGGAGGTGGAGGGAGAGAGAAAAGCAGACTCCCTGGGATCATAACCTGAGCTGAAGGCAGACGCTCAACTGACTGAGCCACCTGGGGGCCCCTGAACTTTCTGATACAAGTGAAAAAAACAAGATAATGAAGGAAATGTACAACATGAAATCATTAAGTTATGTGTTACTATCCTTGGAATTTCCTTAAGTAAACCTGACAGTGAAGATATAGAAGAATCCTAATCACAGCCAATGAATCAGTTATTAGAAACTAGAGTTAATCTTAAAAGTATAGGACATCCTTCAATGCTTATTTAAATTAAGGGTTTTTTATAAAGAGGGAAATAATCCTTAATCTTGTGAGAGAAAAGACTGAGCAGCAGATAGCTGCATGAAGCCATTATTTCTGCCAGGATATTTATAAATTAGTAATATAAGTTTTGCAATTGAAAAAAGAGTAGTCTTGGCAGATGAAAATTCAATAAAAAGTACAGTCACCTGGGCAAATAAAAAATTGTTTGAAGATTCCTTCATAGCCGTTTTCAGAATAACTTTAGAAAGTGAAGATCCAGAGCAGGAAAAAAGCAGATGGAGCCCTACATGATAGACATAGCCAGATTACCATATTCTTGATCCAAGGACAGTATGAAACAATGCGTTTCGTTACTCTTAAAGCCATCCCTGAAGAACTGTTGCGTGGTTAACCTTTCTCCTTAGGCTGTTTTACAATTTGGTTATTTTGTCTTCAGTGTATTTAAAATGATTTCTGTGAAGATATCACTTTGTTAAGTGGTAGAATAGTATAAGAAAGGTAACAAGATGTGAATTTTTAGTGAGTATTAACATTTGGAATCATCTGTGACAAAACTCCCCAGTAGCCCATGGTGGCCTCTGCATCATTTACTGAGCACATGTCACCTCAAATTGTTTCTCGGTGTTCACTGAGGTGGTAAAAAAACAAGACGGACATTTAACTTTAGAAAACCAATGGTTAGAATATGTGCATTTTTAGACAACTTAATAATGACACAATTCACTTTTGAAAGCACATTCTACTACATATATATGTTGGCTCAGACAGGAAAGATGTTAGCATTTTAAAATTCCAAGACTAAATTATTTTTCTTTTTGGACAAAAAAGGCATTGTGAAAAGTAAAAAGGAGGACTGGGTGAATGAATTCATGTTTTCGTTACTGGTAAAAGAAACATGTAAATTTAGCTTATTTAATTGTAATTTTTCCAAGGCCAAATTTGATTAGAGAACAAATACAAAGCAATTGAATTTTTTCTTTTTTTTTTCTATTAGTGGCATATGATGAGATCTGAGTGTTAAAGAATGAAGTTTGAGAATTGAATGAAGATATTTGATGTACCTCTAATAAATTATGACCATCGTAATAATAAGGTGATCAGTAATTATTTTTCTTTTACAGTCACTTCTCAGTGACAGTGAAATGGAATGACCAGTGGATCAGATTCTTTTAGTTACAGCACACGAGCGTTTCAGCTTCCCAAGAAGATGGTAGACCTGATAAAATTTCCACCATTAGTAGGCTAAATGTTGTGCTGTATCTATCACCTCTGTTGGGCATCTCACTTCACAGAAATATTGTGATACTAGAACAGTATCTAAATGTTGAACTTAATAAACAGTTAAGTTAGCAGGGCACCTGGATGGCTCAGCTGGTTTAAGCATCTGAGGAAGGCTCAGGTAATAAGGAAATGAGGATCAACCCTGCATCTGGCTCCCTGCGCAGCAGGGGTAGTCTCCTTCTTCCCCTCCCCCCAGTCATGTTCTCTCTCTCTCAAATAAATAAAATCATAAAAACAAAAACAAAACAAAAAAACAAGAGTTTTCTCTAAAAGAATATACTCCAGGCAAAAGCATGTCGCTTTACAGTAAAACATGTAGAGCTATTTCTCTTTTCTTCACAGTAGTTTATTTTTGACAAATATATTGTTGAGAGGAATGTAAAATTTATATGGATCTTAAGAAAACAGAAGATTTCAAATAAATATCCTCGGTTGCTTCTGAGCTTCTGCTCGCCCCTCAAGATCTTTGGGCTGTTGATTCATAGCTTAAGTCCTCTTCAGCTCTCTTCTACAGAACAAGATTTTTTGGTAGATAATTTTTTAGAAACACTGCCCCATACAAGAATTTGTTTCAAGTTCTCATTTAAATATGTTTTATACTTAATGCACTTCTTTCATTTTGCAATTTCTGTGAGATAAACTGTATTTTTAAAAAGTTGTTGAAATAGTTACTTACAAGCGTTTAAATCATTGTTTTGTTTTTTTTGTTTTTGTTTTTTTTTTTTTACAGATGATCACTCTTTTTCTCTGAGTTGTCGATGTGGTGGAAAATACAGGGTTTCTAAGGATGAAGCAGAAGAAGTTACCCTGATTTCTTGTGATACATGTTCATTAATTATAGAACTCCTTCATTATGGCTGAAATTGTTCACTAAATGGGATCCTTTAACTCTGTATTCAGACATGTTGAAGAGAGCCCATTCAAGTAAATGTATAAAGCTGATAAAAAGAAGTAGGATTTTTTTTTTGTCAGCTTTTATTTGCAGAGAAAGTATGACTGTCAAGCAAGGGCCACCCTAGATTTATAGAAAATTCATTTAGTTATTTATATATATTTATAATTCATATTTATAGATTACACACACACACAAAAGGATATGAATTATTAAGTTCTATTTTGTGAATTCCCATCTGACAACTTTGTTATTTGTTCTATTTTCTCCTTGATATAAAATAAGAATTTTCCTTTTCTTTAAGCATGTCTTTTCTTATAATGGGTCACAGTATCATCATGTTCCTTTATAGTTACCGAGTTTCTAAAGTAACATGACATTTCTAGCTGCTAAAGTTATAGGCCTATTGTGCAAGTATCTCAAAGTCTCAAGTCATTAGGATTAAACTGTAATCTTTGTAAATAACATGTGAGCCTAGTACTCCCATACTGAGGGCTGAATATGGATATTCACGAAGCTATTTCAAAGTTAATAAAGAAGGTAAAGTGGCAACTGTAGAAAGGATAGCTTTGGAGTCAAAAGACTTGACTCCAGTCCTGGCACTCTCTTTCCAGATTCTTCACGTGGCTACACTAAAGGGAATAAAGCTTGAACACTGCCATCTTCAACTTTAAATGTAACTTAGGAATGGTAGCTTAAAAAAAAAAATTGAAACAGATGCATTACTTCCTTTTTTATTTTCAAGTACTATTAATTCCTGTATTTATGAATAAGGAACCACTACATTGCTGGTATGATCAAATGGACTTTTATAATGTTGTTATTGATTATAATGGACTCTAAAGATTTTATTTTTCTCTGTATTTGATACTCTATGTACAGTATAAGTCAGTACTCATTTAAAAAAATTGAGGAATCCTTTGTGGGATCACTGGAACTTTAATTTCAAAGGAGTGAACCAAGCATGTGACTCCGCAGCTTTTTATTGGTTGAATTAATGGTATTTATTGTTGGTTTGGACTTAAAAGACTAGTTACTACTCTGATGTGTAAATGTAGCAAAAGTATGAGGCACAGTCCAGAAAAGAGTACTTTCATTATAACTATAAAACCAAGAATTCAGAAGTTAGGTTATCATCCAGGTATTTTCTGTAAAAATATTTTTATATCATAAAATTTAGATTTATTATTTTGGATTACATTTTTAGCCATATATTTGGAACTTAATAGAGCTTGCAGTATGTATTGCTTATTCTTTCATGTAACAATTACAAATGACTAAAACTAAGTAGCAAATAGTTTATTAGTAAGTACATGGTTTCAGTGGCAATAATAAATTCACTTGGAGAGAATAATCAAAAGAATAAATGCTTGCTAATCGTCAGAAAATCTGTGGCCATTAGGGCTGTCACGCAGAAATCCAAAATCACTCAGGGGCCAAATCTGTAAAATTAAAATGTGATTGAAGACAGTTAGTGAAAGTGTTATATCATCACCATATTCCTTTTATTCATCCCTTTTCTCTGTACCATGTAATTAAACACTTTCTCCTTATTTTTAGTCAAAAACAAATTCTCTATACAAAATAAGACTTTACAAAGTAAATTAGTATGTGCATATGTATTTAAACTCTAAAGTTTGAAACGTGATATGTTATACAAGAAATTTTATGTCGGTGGTGTGTGAACGTATGAATATGTATCTGTTTTTTTACTACCCTCAAAATTAACTATAAACCTAAGTATTTAAATATAACCTCTGCATAAGTATGAAGAATCCTGCAGATTATCCAGTAGCGTTCATGTGTTTTTCTTCTTACTGCTGTGGCAAAAAGGAGGAGCCAGTGAAAATAATCATCTTTCCTTAGAGTCCGACATTTACTAGAACAGTGGTAAGTCAATGTACTTAACTGGGATATCCCCACTTAACAGTGTAGTTTGACTACACTACTCTTCTACAAATGCGTACTTATGTCCAAGATACGAATATAGTTGTACAAGTTGTATGAGCAAGAATTACATTCTGGAGATTTAAATTAAAGGCTTCTTATAGCTAAGGCTGTTTAAACTTTATTATTCAAACAAAAAATTACTCTTAATTACTCTCCGTGGGGAAAAGGATAATAGCTATGAAAGCCAGCATGTTCATAAAATGTAGCTGCTATCACAGTTAAGTCCATTGACAGCCTGAATATTTCAAAGTTCATTTTGAAAGAAATTTTTTTTTCAGCTCAGAGAAGAAAACCTACATTTTAAGCAGAAAATAATACCTTGAAAAAGATGCGTCCTCTTATTAGTCCATATGGAATAGGTCCATAATACCTGGAATCTGTAGAATTCTGTAGATTATCACCTTCTAACCAAACATGACCTGTTGGCACCTAGAATTAGAGAAGAAAGTAGCCCCTTTAAAAAACAAACAAACAAAAAAAAAAAAAACCACAAATTTTGGACTATAAATAAAAAGCGTGTCTTTTGGAAGTAGGGAGAAATGTCCTAAAATTCTTACTTATAAAACACACACCCTATGATTTGTATTTTTGCTTTTATTTCTTGTACAATAAAATATCTTTTATTAAATATTAGTAAGTAATGTTAAGGTTTTATCATTTTAAAAGACCTATCTTTTTTGCCACATGGTTCTCAAACATTAATTTGTTACACAAACCCCAAACTGAGGTTATAAGAGATCAAAACAGTGTGACAGGGTCATTAATTTAATAGACTTCAAAAGAGGTCATTAGGATGCTGACTGAAAATGTGCCCTCCTGTCTCTAAAGCAGCATAAGCAGGGCAGCCACTCACTCAGCAACATCCTGGGGCCAGTACCAAGGCCAGACCTATTAAAGTGCTCATGATGAACTAAATGGTAATTGATTGTGACATCAATTACAAATAATCTCATCATTTTATTGGAGTGGGCTTGTCAGAATTCTAATTAAGATCCCTGTTCTGCCTTTGTACAGGCCATATCTTCAATGCATTATACTTCAATAATGACCATCAGGAACTAGAAGAACTTATTATAAAATCATCAGTTGCAAAAATAAATAAATAAATAAATAAAATCATCAGTTGCAAAATTAATGATGGTGACCTTCTACTAAATGAAAGACCCTATCTCCTGTATTGTCCTATGTACCAACTGGTAAATAACGTTAGTTTACATTTTTACTCAATGTCAACTGTAAGAATATTTAGAACAGAACATGTTAACTTAAAAAAAAATGTGCTCTGTGATAGGAAATATTTGCCCATTAATCTGTTCTAAATAAACTTAAAAAATTACTCTGCAGCAATAATCCTTAAAGTAGCACTTTACAAGTTATTTTATAGTTTCTGTTACCCAAGAAAGTTGAGTTATTGACCAGGCCAAGATTATCTACTGGGAAGGAGTTTATTTTCACTTTTCTTTTGACTGGCTTTTTATGACTTGGGAACCTTATGTGAAGAAAAATACTCCTACTGGGTTAAATAAAAAATGACTTCACTTTTTCAAAATGTTACAAATGACTGCTTTTTAAAGATTTTATTTTTTTGAGCAGTTTTAGGTTCATAGCACAATTTCCCATGTATCTCCTGCCTCCAAAGATGCATGACCTTCCCCACTACTGACACTCCCTACCACAGTAGTGTATATTTGTTACACTTGGTGAACCCACATCTACATCATAGTCACCCGAAGTCCAGAGTTAATTTAGGGTTCACTCCTGGTGCTGTACATTCTATGGGTTTGGACAAACGTATGACATGTATCCATCACTATAGTATCATAGAGTATTTTCACTGCCCTAAAACCCTGTGTGAACTGCCTTATTCATGTCTTCCCCCCTCTACCCCCATATTACCGTTTGGAAAAATAAATGTATACAAGCATGTAAAATCTGAATTTCACTTTACATCAGAGACTGTATAATTTTGGAATGTCTTATGTAGGAATATTTGTCTAAAACAAATCAAGTTAATTATTTTAATTTACATACACTTAAATCTACAATAGAGAAAGAACTTAAGTTTCCCGAAAGAATATCAGATGCTATAAGATCACTTACTTTGTTTCCCCCACTATTAGTGGAACTAAGTTTTAGGTTCTAGGGCCAAGAGCAAGACTAATTCCTATCTGTTTAAGTGGATTTATATGCAGTGAACCTTAATATTGTTCAGGTAGAAAAATGAATCCATCTCAGATCACAGATAAAAAAAATAGTATATTTGGAAAAGCCAAGTATCATTAACATAGTCTCAAGTGCCACTATGGGAGAAGCTACAATACAGACAATTTTTTATGTTTAAATTTCCATAGTTCCTCCTTAATGTGTGTTTGTCTCTTGAGTTCTAAAATACAGGTAATAAACCAAGATCCAATATACATGCCATTTCTTCATGAAGCTTTCCCTAACCTTCCTTGCCCATACCAATACTATTGATGGTTTAGAGCACTTACCATATAAAGTCTGCCTTGCCTGGGGCCCTAGATTATAACATTAACCTGCTTGGCTTTTGTGTAAGTCTATTATTTTATGACCAAATAAGCCAAAAGACAGTAATCGTGTCATGATCTTAATTCTTTACAACACCTAAGCCAAATATGTGGTGGTTTTTATTATTAATGTAAGTAGAAATTCTTATAAAGCATGATCACTTTTTTTTTTTTAAGCATGATCACTTTTGTATGATCCAAGTTTCTTCCAAATTCGTGAAATAAAGTGATGAAGTGTTATTTCTGGTATAATAAAGTGAACAAGTACAGAAAGGAATCTGCTAAGAGAAACCCAGAACATAATACCAGAAGCCTTTGGAAGAGTGTGACTCAGGCTATCTTGACCTAGTCCTTGATTGCAATCGGTGGAACATAAAGAAGGGAATAGTTGTGCAAGCCAGTATATATACATGGCTTTCCAGTTTATTTTAAAAAAGAAAACAGAATTCATTTGATCCTTAAAACAACCTGTGAAGTACTATTACTGATAGTTAATAGAGAAGTAGGTTCAAATATGGGACATGCTAACTCCCATTTATCTAAGCCTATACGTTCTAATACCCATGCATCCATTTACAGTAAAAGAATATCCTCTACCTCTCAGACTTCAGTGCTTGATAGAGAGTACATAAAATCGAGTAAACAACCTCATCATTGATGGAATCTTTAGTAAGAGCTTCTCTGTAAACAGAAAAACCTCTAAGTTGGATTTTTTTTAAGATTTTATTTATTTATTTGACAGAGGAAGAGAGATAACAAGTAGGCAGAGAGGCAGGCAGAGAGAGAGGGGGAAGCATGCTCCCTGCTGAGCAGAGAGCCTGATGCGGGGCTCCATGCCAGGACCCTGAGATCATGACCTGAGTGGAAGGCAGAGGCTTAACCCACTGAGACACCCAAGCGCCCCTAAGTTGGGTTTTTTTAAATCAAAGCAATCACCTTTGCTGACCTACCTGTCAAATACTCAGTGCCCAGTAAAAAATTCATGATGCTGAAATTAATTTCACTTATTTTTGGTATAGAGTAAGAGCGTAAAGTGTTTGTTTTTTTAAAGATTTTATTTATTTGACAGAGAGAGGGATCACAAGTAGTTAGAGAGGCAGGCAGAGAGAGGGAGGAAGCAGGCTCCCTGCTGAGCAGAGAGCCTGATGCGGAGCTCGATCCCAGGACCCTGAGATCATGACCTGAGCCGAAGGTAGAGGCTTAACCCACTGAGCCACCCAGGCGCCCCGAGGGTAAAGTGTTTTAAAGTAACACTTTAAAAATCAGTTTATTAGAGGTATACTTTATATACAGTAAAAAACACTCAAGTTTGACACTAGTTTTGGAAAATGTGCACACCTATGTAACTGCTAATTATAATCAAGATGTACAACATTTTCATCATGCCAAAAAGTTCCCTCCTGTGGCAGTCAACCTCCCATCCATATACCTGGTATCAGGCAACTAGTAAGATCTGTTACTAGAAACTAGTTTTACCTGTTCCTAAACTTCATATAAGTAGGATTGTACTATATTTATTTTGTGTCTGGCTTTTGTTCATTTTTTATGATTAATCCAGTTGTATGTATCAGTCATTCATCCCTTTTTACTTCTAAGTAGTATTCTATTGTAAATCACAATGTCTGTCCATGAATCTGTTGATGGATATTTTTCTTTGCAGTTTGGAGCTGTTAAAAATGAAGCACTCTAAACATTAATATGTAAGTCCATTTCTTTTCAGTAAATACCAAGAGGTAGAAATTCTAGCCCCTAAATGTCTGCCTACCCTTAAACTTTTCCAAAATAATTCAATCATTTTACACTCTCAGCAGCAATGTATGAGTATTCTAGCAAATTGTTGGTATCACATTGTGGTTTTCATTTGCAGTTCTCTGATGAACACTTTCTTGTGCTTGTGTGAAGGGTCTATTAAAATATTTTTCCTTATTTTTTTTCCTTATTTTTAAAATGGGTTGTTTTCTTACTCATTTTAAGAATCCTTTTATATATATTTTTAAGATATTTATTTATTTATCTGACACAGAGAGAGAGAGCATGCACAAGCATGGGGAGAGGCAGGGAGAGGGAGAAACAGAGCTAATGAGCAAAGAGTCCCAACATGGGGCTCAATCCCGGGACCCTGTGGATCATGACCTGAGCCAAAGGCAGACACTGAACCAACTGAGCCACCCAGGCACAGCCCCCTTCAGAATCCTTTATATGCCTTGAGTATAAGTCCTGTGACAAGTATTACAAATATTTCCTCCTAGTCTGGGATCTTTTCTTTTGCCATTTCTAATCTACTGTAAAGCTATACAATGTTTTCTAAGTGCTATATATTCACTTGGTTCTTTCTGATATTTACTGTTTCTTTCCTCATATTCATCCTTGAGATCCTTGAAAATATTTAGAATTGGTGTTTTAAAGCTGTGTCTGTTAATTCCATTACTTCTATTATTTCTGGATCTATTTAACTGATTCTTCTTCTGGTTATGGGTACACTTTCCTACCTTTTCACATATCCTGTAGTTTGTGACTGAGCTGGATACTGATTTGTTGAGTGGAGTTTGTTTTCTTTACAGCGTGTTGAATGTTGAGGTCAGCTTGTTTTGGGGGAGGCAGGTAAGTCAGCTATGGATCAGCTTGGTCCTTTCAAGCCTCAGAACTTTTAAGTTTTTAAGCTTATCAGGTTGGGTCTATCTCACACTGTACTCTTAGGGCTACTTTAGACGTACTACTAAGTAAGGCATGATATTCAGGGATCTCTACTGAATGTGCTGGATATGCAGTGAGATCTGTCTACTCTGGCTGGTCAGAACTCCAGTAGCTCTCAGCCGTGTGTGAGCTCTGAGAATTGCCCAGCTCCCCATTCATTCTTTGTTCAGTCTCTAGGTTTCACCATAAGCAGGTACAATTGAGTATTCAGCTCAAAAGCCAAAAGAACACCTAAGGAGATTTATGGTGATCATTTGGTAGCCCTGTTTTCCCAGGTAGTCTGATCAGTAAGTTCGAACCACTTAAACTTCTATCCCAATCTATCTCTTCAGCTCAGCAAAACCACTATGCTTTGGCTTGAATTTTACCTCAGTATCTTCTGACACACCTGACTTACAGCAGGAGTTGGGGCAAGTACAGGGCTTGCCCTATCTCCCCTCTTTCAGGGATCTGTCCCATACTTCCTGCTGTGCATTCTCTGAGAACAGCTGTTTGACATTTTTGTCCAATTTTCTAGTTCTTTATGGCAGGATGGCAAGTTCAGCATCAGTTAACTTCATCATTACTAGAAACAAATGTTCAAATTATTTAATTTCTAAAGTCTTTATTAATTTTCTTTGCATACCTCATAGCAATATGAAGAGAATCCTTTCGGTAAAAACAAAGTTTTTGATGTAAGTAAAGTGTGCCTTTGGCATCTCTCTCCACATTGTATGCCTTTCAGTTGCATCCCTTACATGTTTTTGTTCTACCCTTTCCCTACCAAAATCTTTAGAAAAGACCTGACAAATTCAGCATACAATTATGTATAAATAAAGAAGTTCACTATGTATTGCTTGTATCTCAAAATTAACAAAAGTATAAATATTCCTCAGTAGGTACGGGTAAATTAAATATGGTTCATTTATATAATAGTAGGTATCTGGTTAAAAAAAAAAAAAGAACTAGTTGATTTACATGAATACCATACGTGAAAAAAGTAAGTTGCAGGGCAATGTGTATAAATAAATGTTTAAAAGAAATCCACAAAACTTATATATATCAAAATTTACATTTTTATGACCAATATATACTACTTAGATAATTTAAAAATGTATATAAACCTCCTCAACTTACCATGGAGTTCTGTCCTGATTAACCCATCATTAAGTGGAAAATACAGTTGACCCTTGAACACGGGTTGGGGTGCCAATGCTTTCCCCACCCCACACCAAGTCAAAAATTCTCGTATAACTTCTGCCTCCCCCAAAATTTAACTATTAATAATTGGTGACAGGAAGCCTTACTGAGGACATAAAGAATTAACGCATTATTATATGTTATATGTATTATATATTTATTCTTACAATAAAATAAGCTAGAGAAAAAATGTTCAGAAAAACCATAAGGATGAAAAAATACATTCACAATACTATAATGTAAAAAATCCATGTGTATATGGACTTACACAGTTCAAACCACTGTTGCTCAAGGGTCAACTGTATTTTACGTCAAAAATGCATTTAATAAACCTAGCCTACTGGACATGATAGCTTAGCCTAGCCTATATTAAATGTGCTTAGAATACTGACATTAGCCTACACCTGAGCAAAATCATCTACCACAAGTCTCTTTTATAATAAAGTGTAGACTATCTCAAGTAATTTATTGAATACTGAAAGAAAGTGAAAAACAGAATGGCTATATGGGTACAGGATGGTTGGTTGTAAATGGTCACTTTACTCTCTTGATTGCATGGGTGCCTGGAAGCTGTAGCTCCCTTGTTGCTTCCCAGCAACACAAGAGTATCATACCGCATATCAGCCCAGGAGAAGATAAAATCTAAATTTTGAAGTACAGTTCCTACTGAATATATGTCGCTTTTGCAGCACAATAAACTCAAAAATATGTTAAGTCAAGCCATCCTAAATTAGAGACCACATCCTGAATGTGTGTATATGCATACACACATATACATGTTCTATTATGTGCCTATCCTTTTAAGTGATAATTGTACATTTTTAAAAAAAAGAACACGGTCCATCACAATACAGGTTAGGAAGGGTTTTGTTGAATTAATTGTTTTTTTAACCTTTTGTAGAGTGGAAAGAGAAAGACCTAACTTCCAATCTAGATAGAAGGTTTGCTTCTTTGTATAGTACAAGTAAATGACTGCAATTAGCAGTATTGTCACCAGATCTCTGAATAACCAAAATATTTGTCTAGCTAAGAACTCATTTCTTTAAATAAACAAAGTACAACACATTTTTGGTATGAGTCCGAAACTCAAAACCTGACCTGAGACTGAGACTGAGGCAAAAAAAAATTTCCTTTCTTGGTGGCTCAGTCTTTAAACATCTGCCTTCAGTTCAGGTCACTATCCCAGTGTTCTGGGATAGAGCCGGATCGAGCCCCACATTGGGCTCCCTGCTCAGTGGGAAGCCTGCTTCTCCCTCTATCAGTCCCCACTGCTTGTGTTTCCTCTTGCTGTGTCTCTCTCTGTCAAATAAATATATAAAATCTTTAAAAAAAAATATCCTTTCTTACTCAAAATGCAGTTATTGTCTGTGGGATTAACCTACTGATTATCACTTAATTGAAAATCCAAACCAGATAAGAGAAAAAAATTTCTATAGCAATATTGTAATATTAATAGACTAAATGGCAATTTAAAATGTAGAAATAACTCCAATAAACTCATTTATAATAAATGTCTGCAAATACACAAAAATGTTAATCCCTAATTCCGTGCCTTTGTTATTTCTCATAACCAAAACTTTCAATGGTTAGATTACTTTTCCTTTTCATACCTTTGTAAATCTGCCATGCCAACTTGAATGAATTTGTGAAACTGAGTAAGAATATATGAATATGTTTATAATGAGTACCACATAGAAATTTTTACTTTGGCTCTAATCTGAATTTTCCCAGGGTCTCAGAACTTACTTTAAGGGCTAAATTTTAAAGCATTAAAAGAACCTTTAAATCATTCTTGTTTTTCCTTTCTACGTCAGAGGTTTATTTCCTGATGTATGATAAAACCTAATCTCAGGGTTGGACAAAAGAATCAAGCCTCTAGTTCTTAAGTATACTTACTGAGGTCTAGTTAAGTGCCTCCTTTATAGTACCAGCAACAAATGTAATTGCCTCAAGGCCTGCGGGTGTCCATTTAACAAAAGAGGCTTTGTGAACCAACCCACAGGTGTTACTTTTCTCGATTCAAGTGAAATCTGATGCAAGAGTCCACAATATCAGATAACACATTTACTAAACTGCAATCAAACTCATTTATTTAGGCAAAAAATACTTAAGAAAAAGTTCCAACTGAAGAATAAGATATTTGTATGTCTGACCTTTCAAAAATTTCAAAAACCAGAAAATCCTAATAACAGGTTGAATTTTTTTAATTAACCCTTTGTTGGCCAGATATTTTATAATTTACAACCAACAAAGGTAGGGTGTGCAATGGCCCTGCTACAACCTATGCCTCTTTAATGTTTCTAAAATGACTATGAATAAAAAAGAAATAGTAATTATTAAAGAAACAAAAAGAAAGCCAAGAAGAGGGGCAAAGTTTTGGAATCCTTTTTGACGTGATTATTTTTCCTTTTCCTGAATTATAAAGGAAACAGAGAGGAATGCCCACTTTATGAAAGCAATTAGAGAAAGCCTTGTTTCTTTTTGGCAAGAGCAAATGGGGTGATCTATCAGTAACACTATTTAATCTTAAGAGTATTTCATTTTCCACACATATTTTATAGATTTGGTTTTTTTTATAGATTTTGTTTTGTTTTGTTGGGTCTCATGAAATGATAAATGTGAAATATAAAAAGGCATAATTTCCTTACCCTGGAAAAAAGCCCCCAGGATGAATGTATATTTCACTTTATATGTTGTTTTATTCTAACAATTAATCCCATTAAAATTGTTTTTTATGTTACTATCTTCCAGGTAAGCAGGATCAAGTCAAATTACTATACCATTATGCATATTGTTTAATGCATATTGTTTAATCATGACTTACATAATCAAAATGCAGTCATGGTAAGACGCTGTGCACACAAACTACTGGAGAGAATAATTGGAAAATGAAATAATTTATTATATAATTCTAAAAAAACTTCATAAAACTCAGTAAGATTCATGCAAAAATCAGTAATTGTTGGAGTTTATTTTTCCTGTAACACCAATAAAAGCTACAAAGACATGTCAAAAAGTGAAGCACTGAATCCTCCTAGAGGCAATCAAGTAGAAGAGTTCTTGATAACACAAGGCAGAGAAAATGTTATTAGTCTTTAATTTAAAAAAATGGGAGTCTCAAGTGTCAGTTATGAGTACCTTTCAAACCAAAACTCAAGGGAGAGTTTCACTAACAAATTCTGTTTGACATTCTCCTTGGCACAATTTCTTGCCCACATTTATCTATCTGAGTAGAATATCTGGAGTCCTAGTGGTAAATGATAGATGCACGACAAAGAGATTAACATTTATAAGAACCAGGCTCCAACAGTTAGTACTGATTATTTCAATGCATGCTATTTGTTTAGTCTTATTACTCTCCCATCTGCAAATTTCATAGCAATTTATTGTCATCCCCTACTTAAAAATGGTGCTACCTTGGGTTCATTAGCCAATTATCACCAAAGAGAAATTGCACAAAAGTTCCAATAGGCTACAACTCCAGCACTAGGGTTGGAGTAATGATGGAGGGATGCTTTTTACTAACAGGTTCTTTCATTATCAAGTATCTCCCTGCTGAATAGATTTAGAGTTTAATATAAGACTTGGTCATTCTAATAGCTATTGCAAGCTAAGCTCCTTCATCTTTACTGCGAGTACGCAATGCCTCCATCGAGCCTGAAGAGGAATTTTTTTTTTTAAAGATTTTATTTATTTATTTATTTATTAGGGAAGAGAGAGAGTGAGAGAGAGCATGAGAAGGGAGAAGGTCAGAGTGAGAAGCGGACTCCCCATGGAGCTGGGAGCCCGATGCGGGACTCGATCCCGAGACTCCGGGATCATGACCTGAGCTGAAGGCAGTCGCTCAACCAACTGCGCCACCCAGGGGCCCATGAAGAGGAATTTTTGATGGGCTCTGTGAGCATGGTAGTTAACAATACAGTCCACAGAGTAAGAAGAGTCCTGAGTTCAAAATGTAGCTCTGCCACTTACTAGTTAAGTACCTTGGACAGATTATTTAAACCTCATCTATATAACTGGGATTAATAAATCCCTTACAGAAATATTCTGAGAACCAAATGAAGTAACACATAAGGCTCCTGGTACCCAGTAAGCATTCACTAAATATTAGCTATTGTGATTAGCATTTGTCCCAGCTATTGGTATGAATAGTGTCCACTGGGCGTTCCTTGTTCCATGATCCCAGGGTCCTGAGATGGAGTCCCAAATTGGGCTCCTTGCTCAGTGGGGAACCTGCTTCTCCCTCTGCCTGCTGCTCCTCCTGTTCCTGCTTGCTCTCCCTCTTTCTCTCTCTCTTTGACAAATAAATAAATAAATCTTCACTTGATCTTAGCCAAAAGGCCGAGAAGCGATATAAATAAATAAATCTTAAAAAATTAAAATACAGTCTCTCTTAGGCTTATTAGATAGGCTATATCTTCTCTCCATTTCCCAAATTAACATGTCTCAGAATCTCATGTACCATCTACTCCTATTGCTAAAGCTGGCTCAATTTTAAGCCCTTCAATTTAATTTCTTCCAGCATCCAGTCCTGTCTAGATATTTCCTTAATCTTGCTCCAAACTTTGTACTGCTTTCCATTGTTAATGTTATCTTAATTATGTCCTATAGCCTATTAATGGGTCTCTCAGCCTCCAATCCTTCTCTCCTACTAGAAGTCCCTCCTACTCCAAATCTTCCTCTATTAATCTATTACTAATATCAGAGTGATCTTTTATTTTTATTCCTTTACAATAATTTAATAATATTGGGGGTTTTTTAACCACAAGAAATATAAATATTTTTTATTATCTTTTAAAGTTTTTAAAATAAATGTTAAGGGTGATTTTTAAAAAGCTAAGTCTGATAATGTTATTTCCCTGCTTGAGACATACAAGGAACTGAACCCTGTTTACCTTTTCAATTTTATCTGTCTTCACTACCCACCCCTCCCCACTATATGTTCCAGACATAAGAACTTACTTTTGGCAGTTCCTCAAAGCACAATGCTTTACTCTCCCTTCTAGACCTTAGGAATATGTGGCTTGCTTTGATCAACTCCTACTATCCTTCAGAATTTCAACTCAGGTTTTACCTCCCCAATCTGGAAAAACCCTATCGACCACCGTTTGGATAAATTTCGTCTTATGTCTTATCACAGCATCCTGTATATAATTCTATTACATCATATTATAATTTCTTGTCTGCTCCTCCAACTTGGCTACAAACTCTAAAGCTGAACTGTCCATTAAGGTATCTACTAGTAACATATGTGGCTATTTAATTTTACCAATTATATAAAATTCAAATTCAGTTCCTCAGACACACTAGCCATGTGTCCTGTGCTCAGCAGTCACATATGCCTACTGGCTACCATTCTGGACAGTGCAGATACAGAATATTCCGCTTTTGCAGAAAGGTCTATTGTACAGCACTACAGGCAGACTTATCTCCTCTAACATGCTTCTGGCCCTCAAGTAAGTGCTCAGTAAGTATTTGTGGAATTAATAAATGCATGAATAAATAAAAGGAAAGTTGTGATGTTAATGTCTGGCAAATTTTGCCCACCCCCACAGCTTGCTCAGGGGCATTTAAGTCTTCTCTTCCATCCCATCTCCCTGCCCCCTAAGTCCAGTGGTTCTAGCTGCTACTGAGCATATCCTCATTAAAGATGCCTAAATGCTAGGAATGGTTTGGGCTTAGGTACAACAGTTGCACTTAGGGTCACAAGTCCATATTGGTCTATGTCCCTACACCTACTCCGACTTCTCTACATAGGGAAGTCAGGTCAAATTTCAAGTCTCTTTGGATGACAGAAAGTTTCTCTAATCCTTCCTGACTTAGAGATTCATATATACAATGTACAGGAAGTAAATCAGAATCTTAAGTTGCATCTTAGAATTTTAAATTGCTTACCCTACAGTTCTTTTTTGTTTTTTGTTTTTTGAAGATTTTATTTATTTGACAGAGAGAGACACAGCGAGAGAGGGAACACAAGCAGAGGGAATGGGAGAGGGAGAAGCTCCCTGCTGAGCAGAGAGCCCGATGCGGGGCTCGATCCCAGGACCCCGGGATCATGACCTGAGCCGAAGGAAGCCGCTTAATGACTGAGCCAGCCAGGCGCCCCTACCCTACAGTTTTAAGGAGACAAATCTGTCGGGACTTCATGTGTGTTTAGTGGGGATGCAGGCACTAGCTGTAACAAACTAAATGATTCCTACATTTTTTTTCTTTTCTTCTTCTTCTTCCTCTTCTTCTTCTTCTTCTTCTTTTTTTTTAAAGAGACAGAGGACTAGAGAGGGGAGGGAGAGAAAGAAGCTGAAGTAGGCTCTATGCCCGGTGTGGAGCCTGACATGGGTCTCAATACCACAACCCTGAGATCATGACCTGAGCTGACATCAAGAGTTGGACACCTAACAAACTGAGACTCCCAGGCACTCCATGCATACCTACTTTTACATGTTATTCCTCCTTTCTATTCTTATTTTAAGTAGATGATAGTTTTAGTAGAATGGGAATGCTTTTATGGACTAACATTGAGTCACTGAAACCCACAGAATTACCCAAAGCGGTAACACAAGAACTTCATTTAGTTGCTTATTTCAAAGCTTTTGAACATACTCCACCTAGTCAACAGCAACTTTTCAGCAGACCACTCTATCAGATTAGGAAGCCACACGACACATGGAATATATTCTCTTTACTATCATTAGAGATGGAGTTGGCAGATGCTTCTACTGAACAGCAGCATTAAATTTCAGTTTTCTTAATTTTTCCCAATTCCTTTTAGGCAACCTTAAAGTAGAGAGGTCTCATATAACTTTCAGATAAATATACATATTTTCATTATACTGAACTCATAACTGCCCCCCTTGACTCACAGCAAAGACATTGATTTTCTAACTTTGAGTGGTTGAAATATATTTAGGTGAACAAAACCATTTCAGGAAGACTCGCTATTCTTTCAGCAGAAATGTTCATCTTTGTGCATATGTATATGAATATATATACATATTCATGTATATGAATATATATAACACACAAACATTAACATAAAACACATTTCTACAAAATAAAATTCTATAAACTACATATTACTGTTAAGATAAATTATTCTGAAAATGTTCAGAGAACACATCAGAAAATGTTTAAGTTGTGGAGACCTCAAAGATGATTATTTAATGTTAATATCAGAAGAAAAACACCTCAGAATCGTAAACAATAAGTCAAATTTATCTTCAGAATTGTGTTAGCTATAGGATGAAAAAGTCACGTCATCTCCGCAGTGAACCTCATTTTAGCAAGAGAGTAAACATATTTCCTCCACATCAGCTGCAATCAAGGCATTAGCAGTATGCCATGATTGATTATCCTGGGACCCGTTGCTGAGAAATGGATGTGTAGCACAGGTTTTTATCACTATAGTCTGCAAAAAGCAAGCCCCTTGTTTAGATATCCTAGTTGTAATGAGTGACATTATTAGGTAGTTCTTCTATTTAAATGACATAAGGATTTAGTGTATCAGCAGCTTATAATAAACAAGCCCTTTCAATCTGATGACTCCTTTCCCTACACATGAGTACTTTTTGTGTTTATAATACAAGTGGTAATAGAAGACCATATGGTTGTGACTTTTAGCTAAAGTAAATGACATTTAAGCAAACAGAAAAACAGCATTAGGATATTCAAGGATTTGAACTATGACCTAAATACACAGTACACATTAAGGGGCTATTAGTGTTACTTATATACACTGACCATTTTCTAGTGCTGTCCAATTAGTGAGTTTTTCAGTTTGCTGATCAGTTTTTCAAAAATATTTTCCAATTTACTCTCAAACACCTTTATCACTGGCATATTGCCCCATTTACAACTTCTTTTAAATACACTGTAACACCAATATATCCTGAGAACATTTAATCAGTTCTTTCTGAAATATAAAATTGTTTCTATCACTTAGATCTCTGCCAAAACAATAATGATGTTGTTATTCACATATATATAATTTTTAAAAGAAAAATACAAGAAAGTGGGAATGGTATAAGCAGAGACAGCAGTTCAGAAGTTACTGCAAGAAAACAAGACACGAATTTGTCCTGCACTCCAATGGAAGCAGAGATAGTAGCAAGAAGTGGTCTAATTCCGATTATATTTAAAAGATATAGCCAACATGATTTGCTAATGGACTAGGTGTGCAGTGAAAGAGAACAACAGTCAAGGAGGACTCCAAGATTTATAAGCAAAGCAAGCAGAAGAATGGAGGTGCCATTGCTGCGGTGGGGATATGTGTGGGATGAGCCAGTGTGGGAAAGATGAGCAGGAGTTTGGTTTTGGACATAAGTTTGAAGTGCCCATTGTACTAAGTTGGAGAGAGTAGGCAGACTATTAGATTTATGATTCTGGAGTTGAGGAAAGAGGTTGTAGTTGATATAAATTTGGAAGTTAAGTTAGGTAGTATTTAAAACCATGAGATGGGATGAGGCAAGCTAATGAGTGAGTGTATATGAACAAGAGAAGAAGTTTAAAATATGAACCATTAGTTATTCCAAAGTTTAGAGGAATCAACACAGGGATCTCAGAAGAAACAGAAAGATAGCGGCGCCTGGGTGGCTCAGTGGGTTAAGCCTCTGCCTTCAGCTCAGGTCATGATCTCAGGGTCCTGGGATCGAGCCCTGCATCAGGCTCTCTGCTTGGTGGGGAGCCTGCTTCCTCCTCTCTCTCTGTCTGCCTCTCTGCCTACTTGTGATCTCTCTCCTCTCTGTCAAATAAATAAATAAAAAATCTTTAAAAAAAGAAACAGAAAGATAGGAAAAAACCCCAAAGAATGTGCTGTCCCCAAAACTAAGTGAAACCAGGTTTTCTGAACAAATATTTCAAATACTAACAACAGGTCAAGTAAAATGAGGCCTTAAGTTGACCACTGGATAGGTAACAGTGGGGACCCCTGATAAGAACTATTTCAATGAAGCAGTGGGGGACCAAAACCTAATAGGAATGAGCTCAAGAAAAAATATGAAGTTCAGGGCAGAGTGAGTAAGTAGAAACAAGTCTTTCCTATAAGAGGATGTGGTGTCAAAGGAGTTTGTTTATATGGTAAATTTTATAGCATATTTGTTTGCTGATAGAACTTACTATATTGCAAATTGCCTAAACTGTACGACAGTTACACTATGGATTAAAATCATAGCCCTGGACTATCACACAATATTACCTTCAGAAAAATTATAAAGTGTTTTTCTTCATCTTCTCATTAACTTTATAACAAAATTTCACTAATAGTCCCTGAGCCCTGGCCCTACTTTCCCTAGGAAAATGGAAACTACATTATATAGGCTTTTATACCACATCTTGCTACTGCGCAAGCTATTCAAGATGTTTGAGCTGAGTTTCTTTTGAAAGCCACAAAGTAAGCTCATATCCTAGTAGCCAATGCCTAGCCCATAACCCAAGGCAAAAATTATTGGCCTCAATACCATTGAAATGAGCAAAAGCCACTGCAACAGCACCTGATAGGGACTGCTTAGTTTCCAAATACTTAATGTAAAAAATAAATCATGGTTTGTAAGTATTGCCACCACATGGACTTTTACAACTCCAAAATGAATAAAATGGTTCCACATTACTTAACCAATGATCTGTTTATATTATTTTTTGCCAACTTAGGAACAATACTATTTCTTTCATATGCTAAATTCTACGTTCTAGGTTCCAAATGACAATTTTGGTGTTTTGCTTTCTGAAGCACCTACTTAGGAGAATATTTTTTGTGGGGGGAAAGGGGACCAGGAATTCAAAACATTTAAAATTTATCATCTTTACCAAGCAGCTCAATCAAGATCTGAATAGTAATGTCTTCATCATAAACAACAATGATTTTTCTAAGAAGATACATTGGTAAGGGAAAGAAACCCTTTCATAAAATACAACACCAGTGTGCTTCAGAGATAACTGAAAAAGGGAACCCTCTAGAGAAGGAGACCCTGCAAAGGTTTGGATATCTCTTCAGAGTGCTCCAAACTTGGATGAATTTTTGTTATAAATCACATTGATTAATGGAACACATTTGCTAAAGTGGTTCTGTAATAATAACTACACAATTCTTATTGCTCGAAAAACCCAGCCTAGAAAAACTGGTGGAGGCAGGGAAGCCTTCAAAAAATCATTGGCTTCTCTTTAAGGACCAATACTGTCCCTGTTCAGAAATAGTTCCCTTTCTTTTTAAAAAAGAATGAAGACAAATACATTTTAAGAGAAGTACAATTTGATGAGAAGGGAGTATAAATAATAATAATAATCAGTAGAGGATATTTTGGGAAAAGCAGTAGTAGCATGGTAATGAGTACAAATTCTGGATGGAGCCAGGCTACTTGTGTGTGAATTCCAACCTTTTTTTCCACTGTTTGAAACTGGGAATCTGTTTAACCTTCCCATTGACCAGTTTTCTCATCTGTCAAATACTACCGCTCCCTATGTTATTGGGTTGCTATTGTGATGATTATAAATAAATTAATCCTTGTGAGGAGTTTCAACAGTATATAGTACAGATGAAGTATATAGTAAGTGTTGGCCAAAAGTATTACAATCATGTCTGTTACTTATAAACATGCAAACCAAAATGAATGGAATATACCTAGAACAAGATGGCAGTGTCCTCTAATTTATCCATCCATGGAACATAAAAATTCAAAGAATATTTTCCTTAAATAGAATATTCAAAAAAATTTACATCATATAGTCTTCTGATTGTCTTCTCAGATTATTTAGCAAATATCTAATCCCGATATTTTTCCTCTAATAACTCTTAAAAAGAAAATAGCAATTGTGTGGTGTTTAAGTACACGGATAGTCGATGCCATCATTTATATGTTTTGTTGTTATACCTATTGACAAAATTATTTCTCGTCTCAAGTTATACTTGTTGCTAAAGCAACTTAAAAGGGCCTAGAATGTCTCGTGAAATGTTAACAGTCATATGAAGGTGAAACTATTATGTAAAATTCCGACATTTTTAAAGAATAAAAGGATGCAATGTCCATGATGAAGGTCACAGAAAAAAGGATTACCTGGTACCACACTACCACCTTCAACATGATCACCATCAGCTAACAATTACTAGTATGTTTAGAACTGTGGTAATAAACATTAAAAACACTTGCACTGCTGAACCATAGTCTATTATGGATAGTACATAAATAACAGATTTAGTAATCTATTGATCAAACTTACAAGGCAATGAGAGGCTATTAATAGTTCAAAATAAATACACAATGATCAAGATAATTTAACCTAATTATTTGCTTAAATTGGAGATAAAAATAGAGGTAAATTTCGTTAATAGATCTAACAGCTGCATCAGTAATTTGAGGGTACCACGGAAAATTTAAAGAAAAGTAAAAACTTAAGTTATTAATTATTAAAGTAAGACATGTATATGATGAGTAAACAAAAGGCCACCCTCTCCTGCCTTAAGCTCTATCACAGCAGCCATGTGACTGGTGAGAGGAGCTAAAATTGTATCTGCTCTTCACTCTTCCTTTCTACTACTCTTGCTCTCTTTTTCTAACTGGACAGTAAAGTTGACTAGAGCAAGGTATATACAATTTCTATCCTAAAAATTTAAAAATTAACTGAACTATAGACTTTGATTTTAACAGATTTGCCACTAACAAGTCAGTAGAAAAATTTTTTAAGCCAGGATCCCAGATGGCATTTAGGGGCATGTCTCTTTTGTCTTTTCCAATCTCAGACAATTCTTCAATTTAGTCAGTTATGCTGCAGAATGACACTTAGGGTTTGTCTGGTATTTTCTCATGATTAGACTGAGGTTACACTTACTTTTGCAAAAATATCACAAAAGTGATGTGTACCTTTCTTAGTGCTTCATTTCAGGGGCTACATTATGTTGATATGTCTTTTTATTGGTGAAGTTAACCTTGATCACTCAATTATTGTGGTGCCTGACAGTATCTCCTCTACCAACTACTATTTGTCCCTTTGTAATAAATATCTTGGGGGCACCTGGGTGGCTCAGTGGGTTAAAGCCTCTGCCTTCAGCTCAGGTCATGATCTCAGGGTCCTGGGATCGAGCCCAGCATCGGGCTCTCTGCTCAGCAGGGAGCCTGCTTCCCCCCCTCTCTCTGCCTGACTCTCTGCCTACTTGTCATCTCTCTCTGTCAAATAAATAAATAAAATCTTTAAAAATAAATAAATAAATAAATAAATATCTTGAAAAGATTTATTATCTTTTATATCAAGATATATCAAATATCTTGAAAGAGATACCTCGAGACTGTGCAAATAAACTATTTTTCTCAAACTTTCACCCCAAATTCTTACATCCGTTGTTGAATCTTGTCTGCAATAATTATTTCTGAGATATTTATAATGTGTGTTTTTAAGAAGGGTTTTAAAAGAAACTACAATATATAAAATAAAATGGCCAAATTGTTCTGGATACAAACATACTTAAATTCTACTGAATGCAGCGTTTTAATTTATATTCAAAATGTGAATTAAAGTTATTTTCTTTTGTCAATGTGTCCAGTTAACGTTAATCAATGAGTAACAATTAAAATGTTACTTACATAACTATGGCTTTTAAAGAAATCTGACGGACTATTGGTGAGGATTTTGTCTCCTTCCAAGCCAATTACTCTTTTACAAATGTTTGATTTTGGATCACTCGGGCTTTTTGCAATGACAATGTCACCTCTGAGGGGAAAAAAGTCAAAGAAAGGTCAATGTTATTTATTAAACATAAATACATGGACAACACTGCTATAATACTTGTATAACTTAAACAAAGCCACACCCTTTATCCTCTCACATATTGACCCTCTCATGTTACCAGCTCTGAGAAACTTTGTGACTGAGTTTTATGGGTCAGAATCCAAAAAGAGTAGTGGAAAAGCTATTAGAAGATTTTAAAATTTCTGGTAATACCATAACAACCATCTTTTTACACTATCCACTATTTGTAACTGTATCCAAATTTTTAAAACCAAAACTACAGAAAAGCAATTCCACGTAAGTACCACCAAATTAACAGAGTAAATTTTACTGTCCAGCCATTAGTACTGGTTGCCTCTAGAGCACTTAAAAACATAGGAACAGCATAAATATTTCCCTAGAGCTCAAAGAATTTATATAGAATTTATACATATAAATAACCCCGATAATTTATAGTCAAAAAACCTTATTTGTGAGGAACAAAATCAGAAGATAAAACCAAATAAAATGCTAAAAGCTGCCTAAACATATACTACAAAAAAAATTGGTATATCAAACATATAATACCAACATGGGTATGATTATACATAGAAGGCATGATTCATGGATGAAGTAAAAATATACATGTATTAGAAAAATAACAAAGATCTTTAAAAGTATAAATGAAGGTGGTGGGGGTAGGGATATGGACATTGGGGAGGGTATGTGCTATGGCAAATGCTGCGAAATGTGTAAGCCTGATGATTCACAGACATGTACCCTGGGGCAAATAATACATTAGATGTTAATAAAAAATTTAAAAAAAAAAGTATAAATGAAGGAGACAAAATAGGACTAAGCACCCCAACCAAACAGAACACAACACTCTTTCTGAAAAAAATGAGTAGTAAGTGAATTCTGTTGACAAACACATGTATTTAAAAGGATTAATTATCTATATTATGTGTACATAGCTCCGCAAATAATTTGATGTTACTTATAATAAAAGGTGAATATATCAAAATATCAAAAGCCATAAAAATAAAAGGAAAATGACAGTCAAATCAGAAACCTAGTTATCACTACATATAAGTATTAAGAGTTCTAAACTTTTTGTTTTCATTCTAAAAATGAAAACTAATTAATTACACGGAATGATTAATAAAGTTTAGTTTGAAAGGTAAAACAAAATTGTCTTAAACAACTAAATCAAAGAGGAATATACAAGGATTTTTATGTGAGGGAATAAAAGATACCATCCTCCTAAGAAATTTTACAGTACTAGTATTCACTGGAATGATAATTTCTTGTGCTTAGAGTTGGAAGCTATTAAAACACTAAATTCTATATTTGCAGGTAATATAAGGCTGCCCTTTTTTTGAAATGGGATAAACTAGTCTCTTTTCAACCAAATGGTAGCATACCAATGGAACTTTCAGATGAACAAGTTTGCAAAGATTTTAACATACTAAACAAAGTTGATTTTGGCTAGCTTTGGGGAAAGAAATGTTTCCTATGGGTGTTTTATTCAGCTTACATTTTTTAACAAAATAATTAATATGATCCTTAAAACAAATTCTGCACTTATATGGCAACATAAAAATCAAAATTCAGTCAAGGTGGTTTTCTTAAATGTTTTAATTATCTAAAAAGATTTTTTTAATTTTAATTTTTTTTATTTTAAGTAGGCTCCACACCCAATGTGGGGCTTGAACTCACAACCCTAAGATTAAGAGCCACGTGCTCTACTGAGCCAGCCAGGCACCCCTCAGTTAAGGTGTTTTTACAGAAACCAATATTTATGCAGACTATATTACCGGTGGTACAGAGCTTAGATCAAAGTAATTATTCCTTCATTTCTCAACTCTTTCAAACAGGCTTTTACAATGAACTTAATAGAACAAAGATTTAAATTTCCTCTCATTTATAGTTATAAACATGTTTATAGTTATAAACAAAATTATAAACTTATTATCCAACTAAATTGTAAACTTTTGAAAAGGGTCAATATCTTATTCATCTTAACATTCTTTGTACTGCACATCTTATAAATTAGGTGCTCATTAACTATATGGTGAAAGAATAAGTAGTAATAGTAGTAATAAAAGACTGATTGCTTTAAATATGAGTGTTGTGTGCCTTTAACTGAAGAGATCCATGTACTTTAGGTACCAGTTATGCAGACTTTCATTTTTGCCTAAATGGATGTCTATTCTAGGCTTTAGAAATAAGCAGTTAGCTAACAGATCTCTTGCCAAAAGTCAGAGATTCCCCTAAAATCTCAGAGTTCTATGCTACAGATAAAAGAAAAAGAACACTCAGAACAGTAATATTTTTAAAGTTGAACTTACCAACTGACAACCTTGGTTATAAAAGTTATTTGGTATATGTCATATAAATGCAAGATTTTAAGCTGTCCTTCAACCTAAGGGCCTCTTGACTGAACAGAATACAAAATAAAACCTTCTAAGAATCTTAATTAACTTACTGAATTTAGTTACTTGTATTACCCATCTGAATGCAAATATCTATTTTAAAAAAAGATGATACTGAGCTATTCATTCAAAATCTATTTAGCCAACAAGTACAGCTCCTTGTTAAGAATGCTCAAGGACTATGAGAGTAAAATCATGTCATTAGCATGGAAAACAGCAGCTTATCTTCATGCTACAGGGATGCTAGGTCTCCAGTTAATCCAAAGACTGTATGAAGTGATGTGGATATAAGTTAAAAAGAAAAGAAAGCTAGAACACAACCTGTTATGTAAGTCTTATTTTATAACCCCATAACTATCAATTAAGTGTCTTGAAGTTGTTATGAGTAAAAGATCTGAAGGGACGATGCTAGACTATACAGCTTGACCAAGAGAAAATTTCTATCTACAGAATCAAAAATGCAAAGAACAGTTTTACACCATTCTTAATGACATTTTTTGTGATATGAAACAGACTATAGAAAAGGCAAATAATGAAAGAGGAGTGCTTAAACCTACTTATGCCATAAGCTAAATACCAACTCTGGTGAGTCAAATTTGAAGTTTATGGAAATGAAAAGGTGGTATTATTTTTTCAGAATTATGAAAAACTAATGAACCCAAAATTTTAGGGAATCAGAGAGTTGCCCTTTAGAAAATACATTAAATTACTAATACTTGACATTCATTCAGAAGGAATAATACATAGTTAAGTAAAATAAACAGTATCACAGGGACTAGAAACACCATTTAGAATAGGATTTTTAAAAGCTTAGTAGCAAACAGTATTTTTCAAGCAATTTTTCAACTTAATTAATCAGGAGACTTGGAATAGGTAAGATTACTGGCTCCCAGCTATATATGATTCTATTGTCTAAAAATCATCATTTTAAATTAAAAAAAAAAAATTAGAAGCCAATCACTGGTTTGGTACATAATGTAGTTCCTAAGTCTCAAGGTTCTTCACTCAAAATGCTGTAGAGCCACCCGCCCACCAAAAGTAAAGTATGCTTGAATGTACATTATAAAAGGAACTGCTATTCTGTTTCAGCCAATAATGCAAGGGACACAATGATCCAAAAGACTGTGCATGTTTACAGAAACTATTAAACTTTCTCGAACTGAGAGAAAATACTTAAATCAAAATTTTAACTAGCTGGTCATTAATTTGATAATTTACAAAAGAGTTTTTAAAGATAAGCTACAAAATAGATACAATGTGTTTACATGTTTTCACTATATCTATGACAGAAATTTACCTTTGGATACCATAAAAATGTCGACTAAGATTTTCTGCAAAGACAATATCTGAATTTTGAATTGTAGGCTCCATTGATGGTCCAGAACACTGAAAAAAGAGGTAATTTTTTAATTTGAATTGAAACCCTTTTTCAATGTAACATAAATCATCTGTGCAGGCTTATAAGAAAAAATCAAACAAATGTTTTTCAAATTTGGAGGTGATTTATAAGTTTATATGTTCAACCCTACGGAGTGGCCACCAAATCTGGAAACACAGGCAAAGATACTAAAAATAGTTTACTGAGAATACAATACATGAATAAAATATCTGTTTCCAAATTTTGACCATCCTATATAATGTAAGTTCCATGAGGTCAGGGACCTTATCACTCATGTTCCTAGTTATATAATCAATACCAAAAACATTGCTTGGCATAAAGCTGATAATAAATATTTGAATAAATAAATGAATGATTGATTGGTTTTCTTGCTATTATCAAATATCCAGTGACCATGGTGGTAATTTACTAAGTAGTATCATACTATTCTCAGTAAGTTCATGCCTTGAGTTCTCTTCCAACAGAATAGCTTACTCATTTGATGGGGCTGCAACTTATTTTTTCTATTGAAAAATAGTGGCATAATGAGATGCACTTTAAAGACTTTCTATTAGTATATGTTAAAACAATGATCTTCATGTATACCTCAAAACTAATAAATGATCACTGTCACTTAATATATCTAAATACAGCAGTCTCCACTGACTTCACTTAGGAGTTGATAAAAGTTTTTACTGAAAACCTCCTACTGAGGCAGAAATAACAAAGAACACAATGAAAGTTTGTGTCTGCTACCTCTGTAATCCACTGGAAGTACCAATGTAAATTTAAAAAATCAAAGAGAAAAAAAATTAAAAAAATAAAAATAAAAAATCAAAGAGGAGACTTCCACTTAAATATTTCATTTAATATTGCATTTCTCCAGCTAAATTTTAGGTTATATGACTGTGACTCCTTTAGGGTAAACCTGATAAAAACAGCAATACCCCCAACAAAACCCACTCCTTGGACATTCAATTTATTCTTTCATTTACATGACAAAAGATTAGTATAGTCATAGTTGATGGATTTATGATGCAATATCTAGAAAAAGGCTGTTGGGGACAGCCTTAACATTTTAATATTGACACCAAGCAGAATAATCATTTGTTTTAATGACAGTTAAACACAACTGGGTAAGAGCAGGAGTTTCAAAAATTGGAGAATCTGTGTTGAAATTTCAAATCTACTTGCTAACTAGAACTTGGAGCCTCAGTTTCCTCATATGAATAATGGATTTCTAATAAGTATCTCACAGAGTGGAAAAGATTAAGTAAGTTAATAAATATAAAACATAAAACATCACTGGAACACAGTAAGTAGAAATCATTAAATGGTAAAGAAAAAACTATTATTATTAGATTATAATTAATAGGGGCCCTGTCAGAAACAGAATAAAACAGAACACAGAACCATATCTGAAGTAATGGTTCTTAATTTTATACCAGTGCTAATTCTAACATAGTTTCTTACATCCCAAAATTTAGAAAGATTTTAAGTTTTAACAGTCACATTTTAGTCATTAATTGACTTCAATTAAAATAAAAGAAAAATACATTTTCCTTCAATTAAGAAAAGTACATACTTAAATTATTTTCTTTTATGTAAAAACTTACCATGACAACACCACCAACGTATTCAAAAGCACAATGAGCTATACAGCCATACTGAATAGTATAGCCAACAAGTCGAAAGGTTTTTCCCAGAACACCACGAAGCATAGTTCTATGCAGACTCTGCCACCATTGGCCTGATGGTAAATTTCAAGAAGTTTCATAATCAATACTACTTAAAACACTTAAGAAACAGCTCAAGTGTAAAATATTTACAATCACTCAGAATGTAATAAATACCTGATGTAGTTTGGTGCAGAAAAGCAAGAGCTTATTTTCATTTATCCTAACAATATTTTAAGTGGCAAAGTAAAACCACTTAATATTTTGATCTACTGAATAGAGATTATATTCAAATACTATGACTGGGTTTACATATAAATTAGATAACGAGTACATCCTGATTTTATCTGTCTCCTTTCATGCTTTGATTTTTTTGTTGGTATTAATATAGACACCTAATTAAAGATATTAACTCTTTCAAAGTACTAATAATAGTTTTTCATACTGTTGCCTGCTATACTTTATCAGTTCTTGCCATAATGTAATACAACATAAAAGAGAAAGCACTAGAATAGGTATATGGAAATTTGAGTAGTAATACTTTCATTACTTTCATTAACTTGTGTGATCTTCAATGACTTACTTAACCTCTCTCGGCTTGGAAATAATATCTTAAAGAATGATTCTGAGAATAAAATCCAATAACATGTCAAAGTGCTTTGTAAATTACACAGTTACATTCAGTTGTCAGCTATTGACTATTGATACAATAATGAACACATGAATACTATGAAACAACATAAAGAACTATATAAAGATTCTTTTAAAAGCTAAATAGTTAATATTATTCATCTAAAATATTTCTACTAATCTGTTCCTTCCTTTCCATTTACCTGTTACAACTGTGTTTCAAGAATTTTTCAACTAATGGCCTAAGGTATAGGCTTAGGCTACTATGCACAGTTCTCAGATTAAATTTACTGAAATAAATCAATAATAATAACATGTAACATTTGTTCAATACTTGCTGTATGTCAGGCTTTACAAATTAACCTCTGCAGATATTATTACTATCCTCATTTTATAGATAAGAAAAAGGAGCCTAAGAATAGTAAACTTATGTACTCAACATCACAAAGTTGGAAAATGATGGAGTCAAGAACTTAATCATCGTGTTACACTGACTCTTATATTGCTCTCCTGCTCCTATAACCTCAATGGCTCTCTCCTGGATGAAGTACAGATTACTTAGACTCATTTTCAGGATCTATGACAGATGGCTTCCATCCCAACCTCAGTTTCCAGTCTGATCTTCCCTGATATTCCTACATGATCTGACCAGCCAATAATACTGGTTTGTTCAAGTAAACTTTGCCAGTGAACACTTACTTATGTCAACACCCACACCTGGAATATTCTTCATGATATCCATCATCTATCTAATTTGTAACTTTTCTCCAATTGCTCTCAATAGGCAAGATTTTCTTTCTCTTCTGGGTTCCCATGGGTCTTAATGTTCATTTTTTTTTTTTTTTTTTAACATATGGCATTGACAGCACTTTTTCTAAAGTGCCTGAATTTGGAAACTGGCTCCACCATTTTGGTTGTGTGATGTCCAGGAAGTTATTACGGCTCGGTGAGTCTCAGTGTCTTTATCTGTAAAATGGACTTAATACCTATCTAAGAGAGTTAGTGAGGATTATATGCAATCAGACACGTAATCTGTGTTGCAAAGTATTTCAATAAATGCTAGTTACTGTATCTTCACTTGGCAACCCACATATGCTCTATAGCCTCATAACATTAGCTACATTTTCAATTATCTAAGTTTCTTGCTAACTGATGTTCAAATAATAGAATTTTACAGCCTACGGCATAGGGCTATATCTTTTATTTGTGTTATATTACTTATTAGTGTTCATTCACCTATTAAACATTTACTGTGTCTCCACCTCTAACAAGTCTTCCTTGGCACCCACCCAAGAAATGTTACCTACGCTTTGTGTCAATCACCTTCCTTAGGCATACACTGATTATAATGCTTACCATACTATATTGTTTATATTTTTTTCCCTTATTACACTACATTTGTTTATATGTCTGTGGACAGTGACTGTGCTAATCATCTTTGAATCCACAGGGCCTACCAAAGAAGACAGTAAACAGAAGACTTATTTGAGGAAATTAATGAATGAATTTTGAACCCAATTTCCTATTACCTTCCATATCTTCATTATTATAGAATGGTTATAATATTCAAAATGATGAGAAGACTGCTGGAGATTTTTAGGTAATGAAGACACATGTTAATGTCATATTCACTGACAAAAGAAATTGTCAGTAACATATTAAGAAGTCTTCTCATTAAGTCATTCAGGTAATATGAAAAATAACTCCTCCCATCAGGAGAAATAAGAAATTTGGTTTAGTTATAACTATTGTACTTTAAAAATTAGTGATTTTTTAGAGCTCAAAAAATAAAAAGTGCTATTTAAAAACAAAAACACTGCATAATTGAAACTTAATTCAAACAGACTCTTAAGATGAAATATGAAATAATAATAGAGTAAATTTTATCTATAAAATTAATTAGGTTGACTAAGAACTACTTTGCTCTAACTATAAAATTAGGGAAAAGTGGGATAAGTCCTACAGATTAGCTCTGAAAATGTGATCTACGATAATAAATTCTAAAAAGTAGTGAGATGGATATTACATTTTAAAACTAAAAATAGGTTTATCTGATATTGGAAAGGAGATATATTAAACAAGAGGAAACATATGGCACTTACCAAGAAGCTATTGCTAATATAGATGAAACGTGAAATTAAAGGGTAAATCACTGAGCAATCTACCAAAATTTAAAACATTTGAATTATGCAATAGAATCCATTTGGTTAAAAAACATACTCAAAAATACAAAGATGCTGTAACTATACAATGGTTCTGAATCACTGAGAAGGCTTGTTATTAACTCCCAATTGGAAGTAATTGGGGCCTTTATATAAAGTCTTTTTTTTTTTTTATCATACAGACAATGCCCAACTCTAAATACAATGTTTGTAATGAAACGATCTCATAAAATAATAAAATTAATAGATGAGAGTGGTCTGAAGAAAGAAGTTAACAGGCACTGTTTACACTATTTCCTCCCAAAAGATACTGGCAACAGGATGTAGTGTGAAGTATCTAAAATTACTGTGGATATTAGTCTCTTAAGGGGAAAAAGAGAACTATGAAGCTATTTAGAGTGAAATCTGATAAAGACTATTTGGCCCTGTATTTTAAAAGCGCACTGAGAAGCACTGTTGACAAATATTGAAATTGAGAATAACAGCTCATGGATTTTTTTCTTTTTAAGAGTAATCTCAGAGTGGAAAGCAGCATTCATACAAAACACAATAAGCCACACACTGCTGACATGTAGTAGCCTTGCTAGGAGAAAAGATTAAGACAGAGGTTCTAAACCTCTGGTTTACACAGTTATTTCAAAGGTCCATGAATCTGTATGTGCATACATGCACTGGGTAACTTCTGCCATCTCTTCGGATTTACTCTCCACCCTTCTCCATACTACTCTCTGTCCTAAGAAAACTGACCTATATGAAATATATTAAGGCACTCCTGTACCCTTTAACTGGACTCCAGCAGGAAGTCAGAGGAAGGAAGAGTTATGTATTTTCCTGGTTCCTTACCTGTGGACTCTTCTTAGGCTCACTATGTCCTTGGAAAAAAGGCAGTCTCCTATGCAGTAATCACTCTTATAGGTTCCTATAAACCCTTCCTTTCCCTGGTCCCTTCGAGCTTAGGAGTGGAAAACAGATTTACTGATGCTGGATCCTGTTAACACCAACTCTGGTGATTCTCCAGTATCTTGCACACACCTCTGTAATTAGTTTCTGTAAATAAACCTTCCTTAAATTATCCTACTTTGAGTGTGTCAGCTGTTTCTCATAGGCACCCTGACGATATAATATACCGTTTGCTGCTAAAAAAAAAAAAAACCCTCATCATATAGAAGTTTATAATAATTGATATTAATGAAGTAATTATTTTAAATAAGCATTTGCAACACTGCTGATGGTTAACCCCTAAGAGGAATGTGGCTATTGTAATAACATAGATATTTTACTCTCTGACCCAACCATCCCCACTTTTAGGAATTATCCAAAAAAACACAGCTCCAAGATTGAAACATCATGTGTACAAGATTCTTTATATTAGCATTATCTGAAATAGCAAAATCAGAAACAAGTCAAATACACATCCATTGAAAACAGGTTAACTAAATTATGGTATATCCACACAAAGGAGTTTTATAAACCCATGAGGGAAAAAAAGAGTTCTATGAGCTGATATGAAGTGATTTCTGGGTAAACTACAAAAAAAAAAAAAAAAAGGTGCAAAAAAGTATATATAGTAACTTACCATTTCTAGAAAAAGGAAAGAGACTACTTTTTTATTTTTTCAAAAAGAAAATAACCCAGGGGCTCCTGGTGGCTCAGTCAGTTAAGTGTCAGCCTTCCGCTCAGGTCATGATCCCAGGGTCCTGGAATTGAGCCCCGCATCAGGCTCCCTGCTCAGCGGGGAGTCTGCTTTCCCTCATCCTCTTTCTCTCTCAAATAAATAAAAATCTTTAAAGAAAAGAAAAGAGGGGCACTTGGGTGGCTCAGTCAGTTAAGCATCTGCCTTCAGCTAGGTCATGATCCCAGGGTCCTGGGATCGAGCCCCACATAGGGCTCCTTCCTCAGTGGAGAGCCTGCTTCTCCCTCTCCACTGGCCTGCAGCTTCCCCTGCTTGTGCTCTCTCTCTCTCTCTCTCTCTGTGTGTCAAATAAATAAATAAAATCTTAAAAAAGAAAAAGAAAGAGAAAAGAAAACAAAACAAAACAAAACAAAACCAGAAAATAATGAAAACGGCTACATTTATAAAGGGAGTAGGTGGGAACAGTGTGAAAGGAATATGGACAAATATACCTCTATATATAGTTCTGAGTCAAATGCTTTACACAGCCAAAAAAAATAAAAGTAAACGACAACAACAAAAAAGATTTTAAAAGGGAATTTTAAAATTGAAAACAAATAAGTAAAATAAGCCTATCTGTACACTCAAACTGCCAACACTACCAAACAGAAGAAGTAATTCAAGTATTTTTGAACACAGTATAGAAAGATACAGTCTAAGGTCAAAAAAAATTGCAAATGAAATCTCAAACTTCTCTTAGTAGGCTTATTGTTCTTTTATGTGTATTTCAGATAATACAAATGAGTAAACATTAAATTACTGGAAGCAAGAGTCTCAATGTTAGAGAGAAAGAAGTTAGAAATACTGAATGAGGGGTTAAGGATAAGTTAGAAGTATCAGAAACAAACTGATGGTTGCTAGGGGTTGGGGGGAGGAATAGGGTGGCTGGGTTATGGACACTGGGGAGAGTATGTGCCATGGTGAGTGCTGCAAACTGTGTAAGCCTGATGATTCACAAACATGTACCCCTGAAGCAAATAATACATTATATGTTGATAAAATAAAAGAACTATAGCATGACATAAAAAATTTATTTAAATAAATACGTGTGTGTGTCTATCTGTCTGTCTGCCTATATTAAATATCATCCTAGCTCTGACCACTAAAAAGAAGCAATGACACTGCAGTAGTAAGGAGCACACTTGGTACTCAGATTTTTGGGTTCCAAATATTATTCCCCAAAAGGAGAAATAGTTTAGGGCAGAAAGATCTTGTGGCAGAAAGCAAGTATGTGCTCTAAGACAAATGCAGCCAAAGGAACCATTTTAAAGGGTCTCCTACTGGCCAAATGAGGGATTAAAAAAATAATAACAGTAATAGATAATACATTAGATTTAAAATAAAATCTACTGAGTACATACTGATTTTTTTTTTAAAGATGTATGTGTTAGAGACAGGAAAAATTCTTTATCAAAAAATGCCAGTTAAGAGGCACCAGGGTAGCTCAATGGGTTGAGGCCTCTGCCTTCAGCTAGGGTCATGGTTTCAGAGTCCTGGGATTGAGCCCCGCGTTGGGCTCTCTGCTCAGTGAGGAGCCTGCTTCCCCCTCTCTCTCTGCTTGCTTCTCTGCCTGTGATCTGTCTCTCTCTGTCAAAAAAAAAAAAAAAAAAAATGCCAGCTAATAAATATAGAGGGAATAATAAACTACGACCAATGTAGTAACTGATTCAGGAGGAAAGAGTCATTAATAGATGCTAAAAATTACTGTGTGAAAGATTGTTGGTAAATAGGATATGTGCAAAATATTAAAGTAAATAACTTATTAAGTAAAATACCTTTACTAATGGCAAACATTACCTTAACTGAATGAGCAAATCTAGCTGCATACAAACTGATATGATGTAGCTTCCTGACATGATCCAATAACAAGTACATCATCATCTGTGTACTATTCTTTAAAATGTGTAACCTAAATCTAATTATGAATACTCAGAAATATCCATTCCATATATCCCTGTGGTCATTCTACATGACAACAATTTGAACACTTAAAAAGATATACGTTTAAAGAAAGAAAAAATAATAAAACTATGATTTTAATTACAAAAAAATACAAGGACATGATGATTAAATACAGTATGAAATCCTTAACTGGACCCTGGAGTGAAAATTAAAAAGGCAATAAGAAATATCATGTGGATAATGGAAAATTTGAACATGGTTTATAAGTCAAATGTGTCATTTCAATATTAAAATTTTTTTAAAGATTGATTTACTTATTTCAGAGAGAGAGGGAGCACGAGCTGGAGGGGCAGAGGGAGAGGGAGAGAGAATCTCAAGCAGACTCTATGCTGAGTGTGGAGTCTGACACAGGGCTCAATCCCCCAAACAAGAGATCATGACCTGAGCTAAAACCAAGAGTCACACACTCAACCTTGCACTACATAGGCACCCTACAATGTTAAATTTCTTAACAATGTCATGACTGGGGACGCCTGGGTGGCTCAGTTGGTTGGGCAACTGCCTTTGGCTCGGGTCATGATCCCTGCGTCTTGGGATCAAGTCCCGCATCGGGCTCCTTGCTCCGCAGGGAGCCTGCTCCTCTCTCTGCCTCTGCCTGCCTCTCTGCCTGCTTGTGTTCTCTCTCTGTTAAATGAATAAATAAAATCTTTAAAAAAAAAAAAAAAAACAATGTCATGACTGTGCAGGAGAACACTCTTGTTCATAAGAGAAAAACACTGATTTAGAGAAGAATGTCCTATCTCAACTTTCTTTCATATAGTTTACTTCTACTACTGAGAGAGATGGTAGATGTAAATAGAGAAGTTTATACACAGATACATAAATATATACACATAAACAAATATTTACATACAGATGTATATATACAGAAAAACAGAGAAAACTAATATAGCAAAAAGTTCACTGTAAATCCAGATGGGGTATAAACAAATGTGTATAGTACTATTTTTTTCAACTTTATTATAGAACATAACTTTTTAAAAAGAAGTACTTGTAGGGGAAAGGGTATTCTCATAGTCATTCAGTCATTCAATCATTCAACAAATATTTACTGAGCTTCTACTGTATACCGCATACTGCATTCAGCTCTGGAAATATAATACTGAACATGACACCTGTCCTTATAGAGCTTACAGTTTATTGGGACAGATGTCACAAACATACAAAGTAAAGAAATAAACACATAAGTATATTAAGTAGTTTCCAAAAGGAAAAATTAGAATAAAGTGATAAAGACTGATGGGTGGGGCATATTTTCTTTAGGATGAATCAGGAAAGAGTTCTCCAACATAATACCATTGAAGTTAGGGTCTGAAAGACAAGAAAATCACAATTATGGAGAGGATGGGAAGAACATTATGGGCAGAAGAAACAGCACGCATGTGCTTAAGGAACTAAAGGAAGGGTGGAGCCCTATATGAAGGACATAAAATGAGACTAAAGAGATAGGCAAGATTATTCAAGGTCTTGTAGAATTTTGCATTTTATTCTAAGAGTAATGGGAAACCACTGAAAGATCTTCAGTAAACAGGAGAGTAACATGACTTGATTTTCAATTTAATATCACTTTCCTTGCTCTACAGAGAAAGGACTGGAATGGGGGCAGAAATAAAAATGCTGGTAAGTCAGTTGGGCTGGACTCACTACACTGATGGCAGTGGAAATGGAGAGAAATGAATGGATTTGAGAAATTTAGCAGGTAAAATAGAAGGCAAGGAAAAGGAAAGAATCAAGATGACTCTCAAGTTTCTGGACAGAGAAGGTAAATGGAGGTCTATCCACATGGTTTTGTTCAAACCCATATTTGGAAGAGAAAACAGTCCAGTTTTGGTCATGTTAAATTTGATATATTCATGATATATTCAAGTGGATGTGTATGAGACTGGAGCTCTGGAGCTAAAAGCAAGTTTCATACATGAGAGGTCTTAAAAAAATAATCCCTATCTCAGTGAGGATTGTATTCTACTGCAAACAAGAGAAAACTAGAATAACAGTAATTTAAATATGGAAGATATTTATTTTCTAACAACATTAGCTGTTACATCCAAGTTATAAGCGGAAAAAATTATTAAGATTTTACTCTCTACTAATTTTTTGTCTTTTTATCTAGGGAAGAAACACCTTCGTTTCATTTACATCTAACTAGCCAAAACTATGTAATTAAGGGGTGCTAGGAGAATACTGTAATTTTTTTACCCTTAAAAATCATCTGAAAAAAAATCATCTGGATACTACCCGAAAAGAATTAAAACTTTTTAAAAAGTATGAAAGGGAGATGTAGAAAAGGAGACAAGATAAATAGTCAATTCTTCAGAAATATCTGGCTTTTCAGGAAAGCTAAAAAGTAGAACAGGGGGGACGCCTGGGTGGCGCAGTTGGTTGGGCAACTGCCTTTGCCTCAGGTCATGATCCCGGCATCTTGGGATCGAGTCCCGCATCGGGCTCCTTGCTCCGCAGGGAGCCTGCTCCTCTCTCTGCTTCTGCCTGCCTCTCTGCCTGCTTGTGTTCTCTCTCTGTTAAATGAATAAAAAAAAAAAAAAAAAAAAAGTAGAACAGGGTTTTTCGTCTTCAGCAATATTAACACTTGGGGCCAGATAAGTTTTTGTTGTGGGCAGCTACCTTATATATTGTAGGATTTTAGTAACTGGCCTCTAGATACCACCAGTATCCCCTTTCCCAGTTGTGACAATCTAAAGTGTTTCCAGACATTGCCAAATGTTCCCTGGGATGCAAAACCACCTTCAGTTGAGAACCACTACAGTAGAATAATAGAAAGAATATGGTACTGAACAGGTTTTTTTTTAAACATAGAAACATAGTGACATACTTTGAAAGCCAATGGTAAGAATCCCACAGGAGAGAGGCTAATGATGAGGAACAATCACTAATGAGAGAGGGAAAAAAGATGGGGAAACAGATGACTGAACATTGAAGAAAGGAGGCAAGAGGAGGACTTCAACCAGTTTGGACAGAGTATTTTGTACCAGATTACCCTTCTTGGTGAAAACAAGAAAACAATTACAAAATCTGTATAAAAGATATAAAATAGCTATTCAGATGCATCAGGCAGCAATCTATGCAGAATGTGAGGGGCTAGGATCTATGAAAGAAAGGAAGAACATAAGGTAAGCTCCACATTCACTTGGCCTTTTCTCTAAGAGTACTGGCCAATTCACAGCACAGGAAAATAAGTATTTTAGAAGAAAGTGGCAGTCCCACTTAGCCAAGACAGAGATTGGAATTTGTGGTTATCAAAGAAGACGGTATGTGAGGGTCAAGCTACAAACTGGAAGGGACCACGAGTCTGCATTCAATCTCCCCATGAGGTACCGGCCAACTCCTAACCTGCCACTGAGCAGTGTGTGACTCCCAGAATATCACCAGAAAGCAGTAGATTAAAAGGCTAGAAACCTAAGCAAAGATGTCAGCAACCATAGAAAACCACACAATGTGAGGGAGATAGAGGATGGACTTCAAGACCCTCCAAGGTCACCCACCTTAGTTAGGACTCCAGTATGGTTACCACTGGGAGCAAGGGCAAAACTGAAATAGATCAGCCTTAACAAAAAATATAACTAACCCTTGACAGGATTAAAGCAACCCCTGCGTACACTATCTACCTGCTGGGGAAAAACAAAACAAAACTAAAATCCTTAATTTTCATAGAACGAACACAACATTATTTAGAATTCCGTTAATATTTTTTATAACCCTGGAGTAGGAAGGTCTTTTAAAAAAATTGAAATAATTCATAAAACATTAGATTCACTTTTTTAAGGTGTGAAATTCAGTAGTTTTAGTATATCCACGAAGTTTTTAGTGATATTCATTGCCATTATCTAATTCCAGAACATTTCTATCATCTCAAAAGAAAAACAAAAAACCCTACATCCATTAGCAGGCACTCTCATTCCTTCTCCTGGTCCTTTCAGCTCCTGGCAACCATGTGTCGATGGATTTGCTCATTCTAGACATTTTATACAAATGTACTCATACAATATGTGGATTTTTTTTTTGACTTCTACTTGGCACAATGTTTCCAAGGTTCATACTTGTAGCATGCATCAGCAAGCACAACATTCCTTTTTATGGCTGAATAATATCCCAATGCATGGATACATCATTTTTCCGTATCCACTCATCAGCGGACTGACATTTGGGTTGTTTTCACTTTTTGGTTATTATGAAGAATGTTCAATGAACACTGTGTAGTTTTAGTGTGGTCACATGTTTTCAATTCTCTCAGGTATGTATCTAGGAGTAAAAATGCTAAGTCACATGAAAATGCTGTGTTTAACTTTTTGAGGAACTGCCAAATTGTTTTCCAAAGTGGTTGCACGATTTTATATTCTCACTGGCAATGGATAAGGGTTCCAATTTCCCTACATTATTGCCAATACCACTTGTTATTATCCACATTTTGATTAGAGCCATCCTAGTAAGAGTGAATTGGTATCTCATTGTGGCTTTGACTGGCATTTCCTAATAACCAATGATGTTGAGCAGCTTTTGTGCTTATTGGTCATTTATATACCTTCCTTGGAGAAATATCTATTCAATCCCCTGACAGTTTTTTAAATTGGGTTATTATATATTATATTATGATGTATTATATTATATATTTTTATAATTTTATAATATAATTTATTATAATTTATATATTATATAACATTATATATTATTTTATAATATTATATATTATAATTTTGCATTTAATTCAATAAATGATTATAAGCATGCTATAAAATATGACCAAGTGACTTCATTCAATCAAAGCATGTTATAAAATAGAACAAGTGACTTTATTCAATCAAAGCATGCTATAAAATAGAACAAAATGACTGAAATTCCACAGAAAAAAACAATTGGTCAGATATTGATATTAATACAAACACAAAAATAACTATGACTAACATTCAAAAAAACGGGGGGAAAGGATGGTGAAACTGAGCTGAGAATAAAGCTATTAAAAAATCAAGTGAAGGGATGCCTGGGTGGCTCAGTTGGTTAAGCAACTGCCTTTGGCTCAGGTCATGATCCCAGCATCTTGGGATCGAGTCCTGCATCGGGCTCCTTGCTCCACAGGGAGCCTGCTCCTCTCTCTGCCTCTGCCTGCCTCTCTGCCTGCTTGTGTTCTCTCTCTGTTAAATGAATAAATAAAATCTTTAAAACAAAAAACAAAACAAAAAAAATCAAGTGAAAATTCTACATAAGACAAAAAAACCACAGAATAAATTAAAATTTAAAATTCATTACATTTATTAGCAGATTAGACTCAGCCTAACAGAAGTAAACTTGAAGGGAGGTTGGGAGACAGTAATCAGACTGAAGCACAGAAAGGAAAACAGGTGGGACAATACAGGAAACAAGTATAATCCTGGACCTAAAAAAAATAGGACAGAAGCAATATTTTGAAGAAATAGTAGTACAGAGCTTTCCAAAACTGATAAAAGACATTAACTTACAAATTCAAGAAACTTAGCAAACCCTAAACAATATAAATCAGAAGAAACAAAATATATCCAGGCACAGCACAGTAAAACTACTGAAATTAAGACACTGAGAAGGTGAAACTGTGAAGACAGTAAAAAGACTAATGGTTGCCAGGGATTGGAGGAGGGATGAATAGACAAAGAACAGAGGATTTTTTGGGTTGTGAAAATTCTATGGTACTGTAATGATGGATACAAGTGATTAGACTTTTGTCCAAGGCCAAAAAATATATAACACCAAGGATAAACTAATGTAAACTATGACCTTTGAGTGATTATGCTGTGTCAATGTAGGCTCATCAGTTATAAAAAATGTATCACTCTGAAGAGGGATATTGATAATGGGCATGGTTATGCGTGTGTTTGGACAGGGATTAAATGGAAAATCTCTGTAACTTCCCCTCAATTTTGCTGTAAATCTTAAACAGCTATAAGAAAACAGTCTTTAAAATAAGACAATGAAAAAAGTTTAAAAGTGGCCAGAAATATACACTACTTTATTTTCAATATTTTCAAATGAATAATTCTGTCTGTTCAACAAAATGGCTAACTTTTGATAAGAAAAGTGGAAACCAGAAATAAATGCAATATCATCTTTAAAGTGCTGAAAAGTACCCATACATAAGTCTATACTCAGTGAAAAATTCCTTAAAAGCTAAAGCAAAATAAAAAACATTTTCAGAAAACAAGTTTTAAGAAAATTTTTGCCAGTGAACCTGTAATAAAATATATACTAAGGGAGTAATTCAGGCAAAACCAAAATGAAACAGGCAAATGGAACAATGAAAACTCAGAATACATATTTGGATAAAGATAATGAAACCATTTAAAACAATAACAAAAATGTTTTTAGGGCTATAAGACATGTTAAAGTATTATTTATACCAACAATGGCACAAAAGGTAGAAGGGAGTTAAATGAAATTAAACTAGTAAATTTTTGCACAGTTCTCAAAGTTTTAAAGTGGTATTTAAGTTAATCAATAAAAAGCCAAAAATTCATATTACATAAAAAATTAAAATTGAAGGATTATATAACTAATAAATTAATAGAAGAAAAAAGATTTTAGTGAGGAAAAATACTATGATTACAAAAGAAGACAAGAAAGGAGAAGTAAAAGAAAAACATGACAAAAATACAAAATTAATGGAAAGATGGTAGACTTAATTCAGTAACAGTGTCCATTAAGTCTAAAAGAATATGCCAATTAAAAGATGAAGGCTGTCAGATTATATTTTTTAAAAAGTCACATTTCCAGTCACGAACATTAAATATTAGATAACAGAAATAATGAAAGTAAAAGAAATTCCACACCGATTCACCATTTATTTGTCAATAAATTTATTTATGTCAATAAATTTATTTATGTCCATAAATGAACAAACAGGCTTTAAGGTAGTACTAAAGACAAAAATAAATATTTCATAAGAATATAAGGATTTTAAAAATTCAAAGGACTGAAAAATCTTTCTATATTCTTTGAAATATTAACAGAAGAGTTAAACTAGAATTCAATAAAAAGGTGATTAAACATTTGCAAGTGCTTGGAAATTAAAGAATATACATCTTTAAGAATTCCCATTTTCTACTGAACAATAAGGAAAATATGATACATCAAAACTTATAGGAGCCACCTACAGCATAAGAAGAAAATGTATAGCTTTTAATGAATAAAATAAAAAAGAATGAAAACTAATGACCTAAGCTTTTACCTCAAAAAGACAGAAAAAGAGGCACAGATTAAAACCAGAAATTATAGAGAAAGAAATAATAACACAATCACTGATACAAAAAAGCAAACATGAAATAGTAAAAATCAATGAAACCAAAAGCTGGTTGTTTTATAAAATTAGTAAAACTAATAAACCCTAGCAAGTCTTGATCTGATCAAAGAAAAAACAAAGTGAGAGAGAACCCAAATTATCAGTATAAGGATTAAAAAAGGAGTCAACACTAGAGATCTGACAAACATTAAAGATCACAGAAGAATGTTATAAAAAAAATTTAGCTTAATAATTCTAACATTTTTATATACCTTCCCAAGATGGACAGAAGAAATTAAAAATCTAGATAGTCCTAGAGCTATATAAGAAATTTGTGATTAAAAATATTCCTACAAAGGAAAAATTCAGGCCCAGATGGCCTCACTGACAAATTCCTCCAAACACTTAAGGAAGAAATAACGTCAATTATAAACTCTGCAAATGAACAAAAAATGAAGGAATACTTCCCATCTGGTTTTATGCAGTCAGTACAACCTTGATACCAAAACTTGACAAGGGCATAACAGGAAAGCAAAATTACAAAACAAATTCTCTCATTGATATAAATACAAAAAAATCCTAAACAAAAAACGGCAAACTGAACACAATGGTATATTAAAAAAGAGCATGAGCAAATGGAGTTCATTCCAAGGATAAAAAGTTGGCATAACATTTTTTAAGGGGGAAGGGGGGAGGGGGGAGAGAAAGAGGGAGAGAGAGAATCCCAAGCAGGCTCCATGCCCAGTGTGAAGCCCAACACTAACTGACTGAGCAACCCAGGTACCCCAGCATAACATTTTAAAATAAATTATTTATGCATAGAATAAAAAGAATAAAAGAAAAAATCATGTGGCTACCCACACTCACGCAGTAAAGGCATCTGATAACATTCAATACTTCTTTGGATAAACCTAGGAATAGAAGGGGACCTCTTTTAGACTGTAAGGATTATCTACAATAATAAACAACCATAACAAAATCTTAGAGCCCACATCGTATTAATGGTGCACTAATTACATGACAATTCACTGAAAAAGATATAAAACCTGGAAAGGAAGAAGTTAAAAGGTCATCACTAACAAATGGGATTTCTTTACATAAAAATAGAATAAACATATGCATTAGCAGCGTCTCTTGATGCAAGATCAGTATGCAAAAAATCACTGAATTTCTACGTACTAGCAAAAACCAACTAGAAAACAAAATTTTAAAACGATAAATGACTTACTTAAAAAAATATAAAATACCATATACAGCAATACTAAAAAGCACCAAATACTTAAGACAAAGTCAAAGGAAACATATAAGACCTTTACAATGCTGAGAGAAAATGAAGAAGACCTAAACAATAAAAAGATATGCTATAGGGATTTGAAGCATTTCCTGTGTTATCAATTCTCCCTCAAATTGGCCTATATATTTATTATAATTTCAGTGGAATACTTTTTCCAGTAGAAAATGGCATACTCATTGTAAGATACATATAGAATATGTGCTGCCGAAGCGAGCACTGTAAGATACATATAGAGAAAAGCAAAAGACCACACTGCCCAAGGCAAACATTAAAAAGAATAAAACTGGAGAAGCTTACTTCAAATATCAAGATTCATAGTAAGTTTACAGTAAGAGAATATTAGATGTGGTAAATCTAGACAAACAGATCAATGGAATCAAGAAACAGAGCTACACTTAAATGGTTTCCGGATTCATAACAAAAGTTTTAGTACAGTCCAGTGGGAAAAGGATGGTCTTTTTAATAAATGGTGCTAGGTCAATGACACACATATTGGGGAAAAAAAAAACCTTGACCTGTAACCTCACCAAGTACAAAAATTAATTTGAGAGAGATTACAGACAAACATAATGAATGGTAAAGTAATAATACTTTTAGTAGAAAATGGAGATTACCTTCAATAGTTCTGAGTAAGGCTAAAACACTAACCCTAAAATAAAAGACTAGTGATCCATCTGATTTTGCTAAAGTTAAAAACTTATATACTTAAAAAACACCATTTTTAAAAAGGCAAAAAAAAAAAAAAACCAGGGAGCAAATAATCCATATCTGTATAGAAAGATGTAGGGCTCTCTAGATATATGTCTGGAAAAGGAATATCCAGAATACACAGAAAAATTCCAACAAATCATTTTAAAAAAGACAAAACCACCTAACAAAAATTAAGCAACAAACACGAAGATTTCACAGAAGAGGATATCCAATTAGCTGATATGAAAAGTTTACCATCATTTGTTATCAGGGACTGCAGATTATAAGAGATGTTACCATAAAACCATCACAGTTGCTAAAATTACAAATATAATACAAAAAGCTGAAAAAGATATGTATGGAGCAACTAGAACCATCAATCATTGCTGGTGAAAGAATAAATTTATACAACTAATTTGGGAAACTTTCTGGCAGTCCTAATATATACCCACAGAAAGAGATGCTTACATTCACTAAATGCCACATATAAGAATTTTTATAGCAGCTTTATTCATAATATCCCAAAACTATAAACAGCCCAAATACTGGCCATTAGGAGAATGAATAATTTTTGGTTTATTCCTACAACAGGACACTACACAGCAAAGGAATAAAATACTCTTACATGCAACGACATGAATAAATTTCACAGATACAATGTTAGCGAAAAAGATAAACACAAAAGATGTAGGATTCCAAACATGTTATATAATTCCATTTATATTACTCACTTTTATGAAGGTCAAAATATAAACAAAACTAATCAATGAGGAGAGGTCAGAAAAGTCACTAAATTTGTAGGGCAGATATTTGAGCCCAAGTAGTGGTTACACAGGAGTGTGTGTGTGTGTGTGTGTGTGTGTGTGTGTGTGTGTGTATGTGTGTAAACAAATCACATGGTAGGCCAACATGCACTTATGTGCATGTGTATGTATCGATCAATCAATCAATCGAGGCCAGAGAGGGTGGAATCAAACAAACACACATAGGCTTTTTACAGAAGTTGGGACAGTTTTTCCAACATAATAAGGAAAACAAGATGTGTACAGAAACTGGTAGTTTTGTCAGTTTGATGGTAGAAAGATGAGGGAGCTATTGCTCCAGGTTTTTATTTTCTCAGTCTCATGAGTTGAGGTCATGCAGGAGCAGAAATTGGGAACTCTCAGAATAAAGCAGGCTGATAAACTGAAAACTGGTTACTGATATTATTAGTATCCTGTAGCTGCTATAAAAAAACCTACTACTATAGGGGCACCTGGGTGGCTCAGTGGGTTAAAGACTCGGCCTTCGGCTCAGGTCATGATCTCAGGGTCTCGGGATTGGGATTGAGCCCCGCATCGGACTCTCTGCTCAGTGGGGAGGCTGCTCCCCCCCACCCCCGCTCGCCTGCCTCTCTGCCTACTTGTGATTTCTCTCTCTCTGTCAAATAAATAAATAAAACCTTAAAAAAAAAACAACAACTATCAAGTTATGGTTTGAAACAACGCAAATTTATTTATTATCTTACATTCCAAACTATATTACAAAGCTATAGTAATCAAAACTGTATGGTACTGGCATAAAAACAGAAACACAGATCAATGGAACAGAAGAGAGAACCCAAAAATAAATCCACACTTATAAGGTCAATTAATCTATGACAAAGAAGGCAAGAATATACAATGGGGGAAAGACATTTTCTTCAATAAATGGTGTTGGGAAAACTGGATAAGATACATGCAAGCGAACAAAACTGGGCCACTTTCTTAGACCATACACAAAAATAGACTCAAATGGATTAAAGGCCTAAATTTAGGACCCAAAACCAAAACTCCTAAAAGAAAACATAGGCAGCAATCCCCTGGACATCAGTCTTAACAACATTTTTTGGATCTGTCTCCTCAGGCAAGCGGAACAGTTGAGGAAAACCATCAACAAAATGAAAAGGCAAAAAAAAAAAAAAAAGAAAAGGCAATATACTAAATGGAAGAAGATAACTTGCAAATGATATACCTGAAAAAGGATTAATATCCAAAATATATAGAGAACTCGTATAACTCAATACCAAAAAAAAATTTTTAAATCCCATAAATAATCCAATTACAAAATAGGCAGAGAACTCAAGTAGACATTTTTCCAAAGACATACACATGGCCAACAGTCACATGACAAGAAGTTCAACATTACTAATCATCAGGGAAATGCAAATCAAAACCATGAGCTATCACCTGACACCAGTCAGAATGGCTATATCAAAAAGATAAGAAAGAACAAATGTGCGCCAGGATGTGGAGAAAAGGAAGCCCTTATGCACTCTTGGTGGGAATGTAAACTGGTGCAGCAACTATGGAAAACAGTATGGAGGGTCCTCAAAAAATTAAAAATAGAAATACCATGTAACCCAGTAATTCCACTTCCCAATATTCATGCAAAGGAAACAAAAACACTAATTCAAAAAGATATATGCATGTCTTCAGGGGAAAAAGCAAAGTAGCGATGTTAATTGGGATGAACAATTTATAGAAATTCATTCATTTTAAAATATAAGCAGCCAAAGAAGTGATTAAAATCATAACCTTTTTTTGTTTTGATAAGAACAGTTAGTGAACATATTAGCATTTAAAGAAATGTTCACATTAATAAAAAGGGAAGAGAGAAGTACATGTGAAGAAGAAAAATCCTGACATTACAGTTTTATTACATTTACCCTCATTTGGACAAGAATGACATTCCTGAGACTTCCTATGATTTCTCAAATTCAAGAATATCTACATAGGATACTTGTTCCCCATATAATGATTATACATAAAATAACCAAAAGATATACATCCATTTCAGAACCTGCATGGAAGTTATTGTGACAAGAAGAGAACAACAGACTCATTAAGACAGGGATGCTGAGTGGTGTACTCTGCTCAAGAGCTAAATAATTCACTCTCACACAGCAACCTCTCCATCAAAGTAATTCAAATTCCTGCCATTTCAAAATCATCTTCAGGGCGGCTCATGAATTGTTCAAATTTATAATGTTAAATTTACTGTAAGACTTGTACAGAGGGTATTTTTTAGAACTACAAATTAAGGAGTTCTGATCCCCATAATCTATAAAGATTTTATTTAAAGCTTTTTTTTTTTTTTTTTGATGCACTTCCAGAGGAAATAACTGCCCTCACTTTAAGGTTTAATGTATTCACTGCTTTAAATATGACTGCAGCAGCAAAAAAACCTGAGAACCTAATTCAAAATCCAAATTCCCAGGCTCCCATCATAGTGTTAATAATAAGAATTTGTGGGAGCAAGGCTAGAGAATCTATGGTTTTAATAAGCTCCCAGGAAGAAGACCCATAAAGGACTTTGTGCTGTCATTTGAGACCACTGAGACATACTTGACATTTTCAGAGATTTGACAAAATTTAACCATTCATCATTTTTAAATTTTATCTTTACTTTGAGACAACTCTCAATTTCATCATCAAATAAACTGTACCATGCTAACATTTCAATGATTTTAAAAAATCCAGGTTATTTTCTGAAGTTCACTTTTTATATACATCCAAATACCAAAACTCATTTTATATTTATAAATTATAAGCAGTTAACACTTTCATACAAATAACAGCTTCCAAAGAGTGAAATACCAAAACCATCAAATTCACCCACTAATAATCCCCCAATGACTATATAAGATCCATCTATTTCAGAATATACAAACTGCATGTGCAATAGCTGATGGGTATTCATCCAAACGGAAGAATATCATTTAGCTTTATCATAGGCTAGCTGTCACTGTGCCAGTCTACAGTTCATGTATGGTCCTTTAGAGAGACACTAAGTCTCATAAATTGTCAAAAAAGATAAAAAAGGCTCAAAAATCTCTTAAATAATCAAGAATTCCTATGATTCCCATCCTTTTCTTCTTACACCTGAGTTACTCCTTTTTAAAAATTCCTTATCATTTCTCTCAGTCTATATCCCTTTCTCTTATCTCTAAAATCTCCCTTAACTTTTATGACATCATTAGTCACCTTTGCCATTAAATTTAGTATTTGTAGTATTTTAGTATTTGACTCATCAAAGATGAATCAGATCTCTCATAAGTTACCAAGAAGATATGAAATTTGGGTGATCTTGAATCTACCTGAAAATTAATGTGTATCACTGAGAAGACCTTATATGTTTATAGTGAATTTAATTAAGATGAGTTTACTCAGGGCTTTCCAAAGGAAATAACCATCTCTAATCAAATAAGAATGCCTAGGATAGAAAAGGAAAAAATATTAACTCTCACAAGCCATTCAATAAACACCTGAATAAAAAGCAGAAAAGTAGATACAGACTATGTTTAATAAAAGCTTTGAGACAAATTTTGTCTTGAAAGGAAAGCTACTTTTAAAAGATAACTATAAAGTACTATTAACTACCATAAAAAGTTACGCTGAGAAAACAATTACCTGGCAAAATAATTTGAAATTACATATAAACCAAAAATTTTATATTTAAAATATAAGTGATTATACTATAAGGATAAGAAAAAGATTTTAGTCCACTTATTTCCTGGACAGATCTTTTCACTATGATAGTAGAAATTTAAATGAACACCTTTTCAACTAGTAAAAATACAAACAGAAGACTAAAAAAGTCCTTTACCAAACTAACATAGTATCGTTCACTAAAAAAATTGTTGTTTTCTCACCCATTCATTTAAAATGTGATAACAAATGAAGAAATACATTTTGGAATACAATATTTTGGAACTAGTTAAAACAAAATCCACTAATAATGACAAGTTTGCTAGGTAGGACCAAAGATCTCTACATAAATTTCTAACATTTATTGATTTTTCTGATAAAGATCTCCTATGAAGAAGAATAAAAAATGTACTCTATGTAAACAGAGACCACAAATAAATCAATGCATATGTATAGTGGATGATTATATTTTAATAATTCTTATAATTGCAAAAATTACTTTATTCACCTATATTTAGTTAAAATTTTGAAGTTTAAAAACACTTAGATTAAGGCTTTATAATCCCTTTTAAAATATAAAGCTACTAAATCAAAAACAACAACAAGATAAAAATCAAGTTCTATGAATAAATATTTTAAAAGTAAGTACTCTAGGATCATAACACTGACAACACTAATTATCTTTTCTACTCTTGGCAGTTATGTTGTATACTGTTTGGGTGACTGATGGGATAATTTCACTTCATTTTCTTTCAGCTTATTCTGGACCATGTAGGAGAAGAATATTAAAATAATTAACACCTCTAAACAAAGTATTTGATAAAGTTTTTAGATTAAATAAGATGCTTAAAAAAATCTCAATTAGCTAATATATAATTCTAGAGCAATTAATAAATAACTAGACCTCTACCCACTAAACGAAAACTTTCACTAAGAATTTCTGATTTTAAAAAATGTCATTCAGTATTAATATTGACTATTTTAGTTAATATTAATTTAGTTAATAGTCAGTATTTAGTTAAATTTAATTTAGTTAATATTCAGTATTAATATTAACTATTAACATAAACTTTCACAAGAAAGTTCTTTCATCAGTTTGAGCTAACATTACCTTAATTATCAAAAATATAAATGTCTATATATTTTTATATAATTAAAGATTTTACTAAAAACATTTAATCAGCAGACATCAAGGCAGTGAGAATAGGTAAAATGTGTGACAAAACAGGTTATTTCAATTCCTTACACCTACAGATATTTTGATTAATTTATTGATAGTGCCATATAGCCAAAAGAAAACTGAAGTATTTAAATTAATATTTAATGTCAAATATAAATCTTTACCAATAGCAAATACATTGTCACTCAAATCAAAAGAGTATAAAAGACATTAATAACCAACTTTTTTATTTGAACATTTTAATAAATTTTAAGTTATACATATAGTTTATGTATGTCTTACCTAATTTATAGGTCAAATAGCATAATAAGGCTACATATTAAAAATAATTAATAAGAAGCATATTCTTTGCCTTGATCACCTGATTTTTTGTTGTTGTTGTTTATAAAATTAATCACAGTTAGCAGGGTAGAAATCGCTTTGAGCTTCATGAATGACATCCAAGAGATGGGAAAGGATTAGTTCTCAGTTGCTGCCAGTTATAGCGCCAGGTGGCTTTTTCTGCAGTGAAGGTGTTACCGATAATCCCATTACACTGGTACTAAATCTTGCAGACATCAAAATTATCACCAAGGTTCCTTTTCATCCCATCCTTTCCAAATGACTGGAAGTCGCTTCACCTGAAAGAAGTCAAATCCACATGCAGCTGCTGTTTTAGCAGGCAGCAAACTCCCTGAGAATGCCAGTCGTGATTCAATTTTGCTGTGCTGGTGGCCCCCTATTCCCTGTCCAATAATACATCTGTTAAAAAATCCTACAGCTACAAATCAAGTTTAATCCTACCAGGGACCTCATGTTGGTCTTGTCTTCCAAAAAGGCAGCAGGTTCTGCTGTCTATCTCTGCTAGCGTCTGGGGAATACCCTTTAAATCCCAGCTCTACTTAGAAGAATAAGCTAAGGATCACAAAACATGACCTCAAAAACCCTGATATGACTATATTCTGACCCAGAGGCATTCATTCTAGGTGAAGATTAGAACTTTGCATAATAAGATTACACAGCAAGTGAATGATATCAAGGGACTATCCATATGCAGCCGCCTGGTTTTCTATAGACAGCCTGTGCTCTGCAATATGCAGTGCAGACGAAAAAGAGCTTGGTCTTTCTAGCTGAAATAAAATAGATTCACATAAATTAGTTGGCCATTTCCAGATTCCTAAATCCCCTATTACATCTTTTATTGACAGCTCCTGTGAGGATAGCACAAATGTTATTCCTTTTTATTCTGTGCTTCTATAACAATCATGCTCTGTAATTGAAATGTACATAGATTATGGCTCAAAATTAACATCTTGTTTGCTGTAATCTTGGATTACAATTGACTGTGTACATAATAAAATTAGGAAATCAATGGATGGATTTATCATCTCTAAGAAACTAGAGGTATTGTTTAAAGAATAGTTTAACATTTTGTGTCAACACTTTAAATGCAGAAGTCACAGAGAAGTCAATAAAAATTTAAGTGAGTAAAAGAATAAAACAGGCATCATGCAATATCTACATAAAAGTTGGATTACATAAAAATTAGCTCACTTCCCTCAAAGTTTTAAAGTGTTAAAATTTTCAAAATGTGAAAAATTCAGAGATCTCATGAACATATGATTTTCTCTCAAATAAGGTCAATTACACATAAGGTCTCTATTTTTTATAAAGTGGGTGCAGTAGTAAAATTTTATACACATCACCTTGATCATTTATACTTTACAATATTTGAATCAATTCAAATCAATTGTAATTCAAGGTTTTATAGTTCTTAAGTACATGTTTCTAAAGAATTCAATGAAGTTCCCTCTATTTTTGAAACTATATAAAGCATTTAAAATGTATAGAATCCTATAGAACTTTATGTTCAGTTTTTTTCTTCCAACAAATTTAAAGCTATATGAGCTCTAAGTAGACTTATATGAGAAGAGAGATATACATTCACACAAATACTTGTGCAGAAAATTCTAAGAACGCAAAGAGGAGTTCTCAACTTTACTTAAGACAAAAGTATTAATATTTGCTATGGGATTCTTATAAAACTAAGCTCCTTGGTATAATTGAAATGTTTGACAAATTTGATTTGTCCACAACTGTTGCAGAGGATACTACATCCATTACATTAGCCATTATTTCCTTATCATCACAATATATTTAAGCATATCTATACAATATTTGAAAGTACTCAGAAGTCAGATGACATAATTATTATTTTGTGTATTAATCAGGTAGATACATACCAACAGTATCAGTCATATAGCTATTAAAAACACCATATGTAATTTCAATTACATAGCTTATGAATATTCTTTGGTTGCTTGAGTAGGATAGTACTAGAAAAGTAATGAGGAATGCAAAAAATACACATTTTTGTTATGATATTTATATGTAGTACTTTAGAGCTACACTGTTCAATAAGGTAGCCATTAGCTATATATGCCTACTGAGCATGTGAAATATGATTAGTCCAAGTTGAGATGTATTGTGATTATAAAATATATACTGGACTTTGAAGACATAGTACAAAAAAGACTAAAATATCTTACATTGATTACATGTTGAAAAGATAATATTTTGGATATAATGGATTAAATAAAATACATAAATGACTTGTGTTATATTTCTATTGGACAGCACCACTTTAGCAAATCATACATTTTCAATAATAAATTCCTAAGCTAACTGAAATTGCACAACTAACAAAAAATACTAAAGCAGGGGGTTATTTTGGAAAAACAAACATTCCAATGTCAAGTCTGACAGATAAGCTAAGAAAAGAACAAAATGCAGTCATTTCAGCCTATATTTCATATTTCTAGCTTAAGGGTAATGGGGGAGAAGAAAGGACCATCCAAACTGCTGATCATCAGCATCAAAAAAGAATGATGTTTTATAGTTACAAAATGCTTTAGTCTAGTAAACATAGAATTGTACAAAAAATACATCTTGGGCAACTTCATAAAAGGACTAGTTAAGTCTGTATGTTACAACTAATTGAAAATAGCAACTTCGGAAAATATGTCTGGATCTAGAAAGGGCCATAATTTTTTTCTAAGGTGCTATATAATTATATTCAAATTTTAAAAATACATTACAAGTAATAACTATAGAGATCTGAAGCATTTAATATATTTCAGTATTTTAGCAAAATAAAAAAGATCAATTTCATAAATTATTAGAAATCACTTTTCCATTAGTCTTTTTATTATATCCATCACTGTGGGTTAAAAAAAATCCATTAATAAAAGGGGTTTTATTGAAACAGAGAAGACTATAAATAGTTAAAATATAAAACATATTCGTAATTTAATTCAAAAAAGTTAATGGCAGATTTAGTATGACCAAACAATTGATGTCCTACAATTAAAATACAAAGTCTATCTTTCTCAAACACTGGAATATTATTTCAATATAAACAGTAGTATGTGAGGTATTAACTCATTTAAATGTTGCTTTTTCATAATTATTACTTTATAACATTATCTAAAAATACTAAGACTAATGATGAAATATAAGTATCAATAAATAAGATGGATAAAATCTAAATCAATTCTTTATGATCTAGCCATTGTCACTTTTTCCTGGCCTTTTAAAATTATATAAGTTCTTTCCTTTTCTGGCAGCAAGTATCACACAGACACACAGACACAGAGACACACATAAAAACAAAATAATAACAATAAAAAAACTTTTCAAGCATCGATATATGAGTGTAATGATATTCAGTCTAAGTTAATCCCCAGACATCCAAATTCATGAATAAAAATTCATCAGTTTTAAATACACTGAGCCTATTAAGCAAGAACAAAAGCATATGCACAAAAGAGCTTTTAATATATTTCAAAGCCCACAAGAGCCATGGTCTCATTAAAATTATAAATTACACAAACATGGAATGAAGATTCAAACTGCAGTGCAGCTAAGCAGATTACAGAAAACCCCGCGTTCCATATGATAACACACCATGGCCCTCCCAGATGGGGGCTTGGAACAAAAAGGCCATCACCACAGCTAGGGAAAACCTCCTTGTGATCTCTGGTTTCTGTTCAGCAGATGACAGCCAAATAATATGTTGATTATTCTGTTTGTGCTGCTAAGCTTGTAAGATGGAATAAAAGCGATATGATCTATTGTGAACCCAATGCTAATGTGTTGCTCCACTCATAAATAATATACTGAATTTATTTTGAAACTACCTTTTATCTGAATTTCAGTTTTTAAATGCATGAATTAAAATAAAAGCTCAGATAAAAAAATATTTAATCTGATGATTTAAACTAAAAAATGTAATGACAAGTGAAAAATATCTAAGTACTTAGTTAACAGTCAAGTACAATTGCCTTTTATTTCAGCACTGTGATCAGAGACAAAATACATCTTTAAATAGGCAATTACCTCATTACGAAATATAAATGCAAAATTAAATAATACAATAATCCTGAAGTTTATAATATACATTACTGACAAGATAAAAACTAAAATACCAGAGCATATAAAAACATTTTTCTGCAATATACAACATGTAATCAGAACATATATCTAAAATATTTCTGAATAATAAAAAGTATCACTGAAAGCCTTATGAATGTCCATAACTTGTAAGCAAATGGATGCTAACAAAAAATCTTACTTAAAAAAAAATAATTAAAAAGAAGCTTCTAAAAATAATTTTCAAATATAACACATGTAGAGAACATCTTTTCTTTTTTATAGCTGTAGAGTATTTCATTTTATAGATATGCCATAGTTCATTTAACCATTATTACTCTACTGACAGACATCCACAAAAGAAATATGCAAACATTAATCAAGAAACATGTATTAGAATGTTTATAGTAATGTTATATAGAAAACCACCCAAATGTCCACTAACAGAATGGATAAAAAAATATTTGTGATTAAAAAAAATAGTTGTGATAAGATCAAATGAAGCAATGAAAATGAACCAACTACAACTACTTGTAACAATGCAGATGTATCTCAAGACATAATACTGAGTAAAGGAAACCAGACATCTATTGTATAATTCTATCCATACAATACAAAATACATACATAATGTTCTTTTCTTTATCTGGGTGCTGGTTACTTGGGTGTATTTGGTTTCTAGAAAATTCCTTGAGCCATCTATTTTTAGTATGTGCACTTCTCTGTATATATACCTTTCTTTAAAAAGGTAGCTTTACACACAAATACACAATATACAAAGGTAGTCAAAATCCTTGTCATAGGCAATCTAGAAATGGACATATATAAAATCTGAAGGTGAAAATTTATCATATGGAACGATGGGTTTTCTGTAATCTGCATTCTTAAACTACTTATTTGAATAATCAAATTTCCAACTCAATAGCTGAGACAAATGCCTGGACTCTTTTAAATGGAAGAGCAAAAGCCACTCACTCTATTATCCTCTCCCACCCCCCAACCTCAAATACCGTATTTTCAGAGGTATCTGGTCTTTCTGTGAAGAGTTGCTGCTACTGCTGCTATTGCTGCTGCTATAATAATAGAACTAAAATAATCTCAGGACTGAACATTTGCCCTTAAGTGAGAACATAAAATACCACAGAGGACAAGGCAGTATGAAGAATATGTATGTTTGCTCTTTTCCCCTTTGCCTTCAAATTTCATAAACTTTCGTTAATTATGAAAACTTATTACCTAATTTATAGGTATCTCTTGAAAATTTTCATTTTACTTTTCAATAGAATTAAAGAAAATATAATTCTTTAATAACAGTATCATAAACAAAATGAAATTTCATAATATGATAATAAACTAAACAATGTATCTCATTACCTCCCATTTAAATATTTTCCTTTATTTCTATACTAGAATCAATACATGATCTACAATACTGTTTTTCTCATATGGAAAAAATACTTCAAGAAATAAGCTAAGAGATCCTCTAAAGATTACAAGGCTCATTTTTCATTTGTGTAATAATATTTATTCACTGCTTACTATCTACGAGGCTCTGGAGATAAAGAAGAAAAATTAGCTGATTTCGTGATAAATATAGCAGACTTACCCCTTTCTTTCCCTTTCATTTGATTTACAAATGAAACAAAACTATTTTTAATGAGTAACAATATTCAAGCAATATTCAAACAATATTCAAAAATTAAAAACAATCTATATGATATACAGTTGAAGTCCCCTCTACTCCACTTCCTCACCCATCCACATACAGGATTTAAATTTTACATAACCTTCCAAATTTTATTTTTTGCAAATATAATATATATTTTTATTCCCTTCACCCTTCATGCAAAAAGTAGTTTATTCAAACACTGAACTTTGCCCTTTTTAAATTTTTTTAATATTTTATTTATTTATTTGAGAAACAGAGAGAAAGAGCATGAGTGGGGTGAGGGACAGAGGGAGAAGCTCCCAGCTCAGCAGGGAGCCCGATGCAGGACTCCATCCCAGGACCCTGGGATCATGACTTGAGTCAAAGGCAGACGCTTAACTGCTTAACCGACTAAACCACCCAGGCACCCCTGTTCTTTTATTTTTTTAAGATTTTATTTTTAAGTAAGCTCTACGCCCAACGTGGGGCTTGAATGCACATCCTAAGTTCAGAAGTGGCACACTCAGTACTGACTGAGTCAGCCAGGCACCCTGAACTTTGCTCTTTTAAAATAACAATGTATGTTTTAAAACTTTCTAAATCTACATAGAGAGAACATCCTTTTTTTCCATAGTTGTAGAGTATTTTATTGTATAGCTATGCCACAGTTCATTTGACCAGCACCCTACTGATAGACATTAAGGATGTTTCCAATCTTTGGCTACTGCAAAACTCTACAGCAAAAACTCCTATACATTTGTTATTATATGAGTACACAAGTACATCTGCAATAAATTTCTGGAATTGGTATGAAGCAAATGTGTAAATGCATTGGTCTTTCTCTAGAAATCGCCAATTTGTTTTTCACAGGGGTTGTATCATTTCGCACTTCCACGACAGATATATCTCAGATGTATCCTAGGAACAGCTACTCCTCTCTTTTGGGATCTCCTTGAGATATTTTGTTCATAAGGCAATTTCCAAAGATGTTCTAATTGAAAAAAACCTACCTTCTTTGTTTTACCACCAATTATACATGTGAAATCTATTGATGTAGTAAGTTTTAAAACAAAGGAATTTTCAAATTTTAACAAAAACCTCACTGACATAGGAAATCATCATATGCCTAATGTACTGCAATGGCAACTATTTATCTTTCCTCCCAACTATCTCCTATGATCCAAAAACCAAATATACTTTCCATCCCAGGTTTGTTTTTTAATTCACATTCAATAGTTTATAACTGGATAAGTAGAAATGCATTTCATTTTAAAATGAATGTTTTCCTGAAGCACTAATGTTTTCATAAAAGCAAATCTGTGTTACTTCTATATTGTCCTTGAAAAAGCTATCATTTCAAAGGTGGTTTAATTTTTATGACTACCATTTTCAAATGGCAATGTCATCAAATACATTGTTTTATTTCAGTGCTCATCCTATCAAATATTTTATAATTAGAAAATACCGACTTAAGTACATTGGACTTCCTATTTGAAGGAATCCTTAAGCAACTCCAGTTTCAGTACACTTTTTTTATAAGACAATGTGTGCATGATACTTTTTATTCCCCAAATAAGGATACACAGGATATATGCAATCAATATTGCATCTCAATTGTTCAGAAATCAGCTGTCAGATAATCTCAGTCCTCTGAAACACAGTGGCTAGCCTAGTTGATGAACCCAATGTAAATTTTAAAAAGCTGCCACACCTTCTGTGCCCTTAGTCAGTAGATGGGGCAGAACCATACTTAAGCTCTCACCTAAACAATATATGTTATGCAAATGTTGATTTTAATATTAGAGTCAATATAATGCACTGACAGCAAAAGACAAGAATTACATAACAAAAGTAAAACAAGGCAAAAAACAAATGCCACACATTACAAGTAGCACCCAGGACATAAAAACTTATCAATTTAGGATAATTTAGGAGAACAGTCCTACACAGCAAAAGCTTCTGAGGAAATCATATAAATTATAATCACTTCAGAATCTTTTCCAATATTTAATATGTGTTACTGTTAGGATATAATAAATTTCTCATGAACTCATTTAACTTAATTTAAAATACCATATAACCAATTATCTTTAAGCTGAAAATATATGACTTTTTCTGACACAGATAAAAAACATATGATACGTAAAAGAACATTCATGGCAATGTCATTTACAATAGCCAAACACTAGAAACAACCCAAATATCCACCAGCAATAGCCAGAATGAATTCTGTCATAGTCATTCCAAATGAATAATATATAATGATGAAAATGAATGAATACTACTTGCAACTACATAGATGATCTTCAAAATATAATGCAATGCTGAGTAAAGGAAGAAAGAATACATATGATTCCACACAATGGCACTTACCAGCTGACCCACCATGTCCCATGCTGCCTGATACCCCACTGGGCACCCCGCAGCCATGTCAGGATCATGGTGTAGCAGGCAAGCACCACTCTGAAGGAAGCACGGAGGCAGTCACAGGCGCCAGTCCTTGGTCAGTATTCAATACAAGCTCTGAGTTCAGCCATAGCGTCTGAACCTTAGCTCCACCACCCCCAGCCACCTTTCGGTCTCTGTGATCAAAGCTGCCAACTGCTAAGAACTGTTGGACAAGGCGATGGAAACCCTTCAGCTGATTGGAGGGCTAACACTGGTGCTAGAGGAGGATGGGACCTTAATGGAAAGCAAGGACTTCTTCCAGCTATTGGAAGATGACACATGCCTGATGGTACTGGATTTGGGGAAAAGCTGGACCCTAGCAGGAAAGGGTACTGTCATATGGCCCAGGCCAGGAGAATACCAAGCACAAAAAGGACATCACCTTCAACATAGAGAAGCAAAACCCTTGGAACTTCTCTGGCAACCTAACATTAAAGCCACATTCTACAAGCTCTACTCCATGAGCTATGACTCTCAAGGACCTGGTCCAAAGAAAGTACTCAGGGGGCTGTTCCAGTTAGACCTCCATGTTGCTGCAAGTCCTGGGCCATATGTCGCTGGGAATTTTCTCCATCCTTCACCATGCAGTAGAGGGGGCTAAGCCGTGGCAGCAGCAGCAGCAACAAAGAGTTCTGAGCTTCTGCCCCTACACTTGTTCTAAGAAACACAATGTGAGCACTGTGACTCCAGGTTTGGAGTCCTGCAAGCAGTACACACTAGATAACTCACCTGTTTTCCCCCAATGTTTTCTAACTGCATTTGACAGGACTCATCCACTCCTAACCTATACCCTTTCCTGAAGAATGCTGTCCCTTCCTAGCCAACTTTCCAGCCTGCCACTTACTGTGAAAGGCCACAAGCCTGTCCCCAGGCATCTTGATTCCACCTTAAATTGTTGCTACATCTAAATTTCTTAGAACTCCTTCTGTCCCTAAGCTCCCCAGTACACTGAAGAGAGTCCTCTCTGACTTTATTTACATTGAGCTCTCTAATTCTTTATATGCTTCTCTTCCAAAATAACAAAAACATTTCCAATAAAAATATTAAATTGTTTACAAAAAATACATGTGATTCCATAAAGATTAAAAAGAGACAAAAAGGGAACATACTGCTGAGAAATACACAAAAAATGATAAAAATTATATAGAGATTATAAAAATAATTACCATAAATATCAGGACATTAGTTACTTTTTAAAAAAAGCAAGATTATATCAAGGGTTTCTGGGATGCCTGTGATGATCTATGGTTACATGGATGCTTGCTTTATATTTATTCCTTTTACTATACATTTATTTTTATTTTTTAGATTTTATTTATTTGAGCGAGAGTGAGAGAGAGAGAACACCAGCAAGGGGGAGGGTAAGAGGGAGAAAGAGACTCCCCGCTGAGCAGGGAGCACAATGCAGGGCTTGATCGTGGGACCCTGGGATCATGACCTAGGCTGAAGGCAGACACTTAACCGACTGAGCCACCCAGGCGCCCCAACATTTATGTTTCTATATGATGTTCTGTTTTATAATAAGTTTAAAATGGTATGTTTTTTGAAATAATATATTCTTACAGAGAAGGAAAATAGGGTTCCTCTTTTTTGCTAACAATTTATTTTCTTGTCTACATTTCTAATTTTTATTGCAACATTTAATAATAAAGAAATAAGTTACTATGCCTAATTCTCCACAATCCTAATTAAGGGTGAATTTCAAAGGCTTTCCCAATGGGTACAAAAAAGGTGCCAGCCCATTAAAGAATATAAGAATAGCTATCCTATTAAACTTTCGCTTAGCTCAATGCTGTTTCTGCTACTTTTTCTTCTTTTCAACGAAATGGATGCTTACTTTCAAAAAAAATCTACATTACATCCAGGTAATAATTTTATACAGGCTACACTCCAAAAAATATATTGTAGCTCACGAGAAAGAAGAAAAACACTCAATTCTTAACACATTTCTAGCAATTTTCTAACATTTTCTAACAATTTTGGGAGCACTGGCGTACACACATAGTGTGAGGTTTCATAATAGGATGGATGTAGATATGAACTTAAGGTCCAACCCAATGTCACTCTTTGTAAATATTTCACTGTGTGTACTAGAAAACATGATAGCTGGATTATAGGATGGATATACAAAGCAAGTAACACAAAGTCCACTGAATAAAGTGTAGCATAGGGTGACTCATTCAAAATAGATCCAATAATGCCTAATTTAAATTATACTGGAGCTGCTTTAAGTATTTCCTTTGGAAAAACAAAAGTACAGGAAATTAAATCACAAAAAAATAAAAAGAAGAAGAAGCAACTGACTTCAATTATAAACATTATATACATACAATTTAGGAAATCCCATCACCGACAAGCATCTTTCAACGTGTGTCTGTTTTACCTTGGAGATGCCACTATATAAGCAGACAATGAAATTTAGAAGCAAAACCAACAGCACCTTCATTATACTCCAGATATCAACACAATCACAATGGTGCTACCCATTATGGTAATAAAGTTGTTTTTGTTGTATACTGTTGTTTTTCTATGAATGCACCCTCTTTAGCAGACCCAGTTAACCAGTTATTTGCCCATCTATTAAGTGCCAACTTTAAAAAATTACACTTTGTCCAGCAGAGAGCAGCATTACAACATTCATAAGACTTAATATGAACATGAAACCGACAGAAGAAAAAGGAGGGGAAAAAAAAACACACTTACCATAGGTGTGTTCTACAATACATTCAATTTTTAGAGCAGCTGCAAGGCTTCCAGAAAAAAACATCTAAAGAATGTCTCAAAGTATATATGGGTAATCCACAGTTTCAGGATTCCTAAAGCAGAAAATCAAAATTGTATTAGGTAAAGGATTCCCTCAGCCATATTGAGTTTCATTAGTATATAGTATGACTAAATGTCTCTTAGTTGTTAACGTATATATTCTTCTTAGTGGGTCGATGGGATTTTGAGTTCAGATATATGATAATACTTCGGATAAAACAATTAAAAATACCCCAGAAAATTAAAGTCCTTTATCCACCAGAAAATTTAAGCAGAAGAAAGTAAGTGGGTGACATATGAATCAAGTTAGAAAGAACGGTGGTCAAGGACTTAAAGGAGTTGAGAAGTCAAACATATGCAGTTCTAATATATCAAACTCTAAACAATTTGCAAGTAACAGGATATAACATCATTTCTACATGTCTGCATGAATAGCTGAAGTTAATTTTAACAATGAAAAGGCGGTAGAGAAGTAGTGTGTAATGCAGATATGTTACGACTGATTAGTCAAACATTTACTGAATGTAAGTAATGCACATGATACTGCAGAAAAACTCTGTGATGAATTAAAATGTGACAAAAGAAAAACATACTGTTTGATACTGTCTTGGATGTCAAAACCTGTCTCCTAGTCAACTAAAATATCTCTATGTCCATTCTTATGACTGAAAAAAAAATTTTTTTCCCATTATACAATGAACTTTCAGTTACAGAATAAGTTATGGGGATATATTATATATAGCATAGAGAACATAGTCAAAAACATTGCAGTAACTTTGGTGACAGATAACTAGATTTACCATTTCATAATGCATAAAAATATCAAATTACTATGATGTACACCTCAAACTAATAGGATACTGTATGTCAATTTTACTTTAAAAAAAGATTTCCACTTTTATTTGAGATGTTAAAGTTTGCTTCATATGTGTTTACATGCAACATTTCAGTGTCTACACTGAAAGATATAATTTTGCCATTAAAAGATAACAGGAATATTCATCTTGAAATATACATGACTATGTATAATTTACATAAAACACATTATCATAAATCAATAATTATTAATATATGGATAATATATTCATTTGAAATTAAATGAATAATATGTAAAATGGTTCCTACTATTTTCTTCTGGGAAAATAATATGAAAAGCCTGACTTAAGTATATGATAGCAAGACTACAGTGATTCTCTAACAATTACCGTTAATTTTAATGAAGTCAAAAGAAACTGATGTATTAATCTTCTATCCTTTAAGTTATTCACAGCATTATTTCTTATACTTTTCCCTCCTTAAAGTCTTTCTCTTATCTTATTTCTTGCTTTTGCTTTTGCACATTTCACTTTCTGTGATATTTATTTCTACCAGTCTATCTTTCCTCTCTTTCCTAATATACTTGTTTCAATCTCAATTTTTGTTTTATTCAAACTCCTCCCTTTATGACCCTACCATTGTTGTCTTTTTTATGTTAGGACCCTTAAAAGTGAGTTTTTTCTGCAACACTCTGCTTAAATATACTCTTTACCCATTTATAGGCACTGTCGTTGCTCTCAACAATCTAACCTGACTGGAAACTCAATAAACTTACATTGTTGCTACTTGTAAAAAATATTTTTTCTCTGATTTATTTAAATATTTGAAGAACTCACTAAACACTTTGGAGTCAATCTTAAAACTCCCCAAAATCTCAAGAAAATGTAATTCACACAGTCCAATCAATTTGAGACCACCACTATTCTGATAAACAGGTGATTTAGGATCTCACCACATCAGTATGAATAAATACTGAGTAACAAGCTTCTTAAAGTCAAAAGAACTTTAGTGCTTTTTATTCATGTGTGTACATGCACTTATGCACACTATCCTCATTAAAAAGCAAAGATACATGAAATAAACCCTTATTTCTAATACAGATCATCAAGTCTGAAGAGTGATTTCCCTATTCAGGACTCCCTAATATTAACATCAATGGTATAAGTATAGTAAAAATAATCATAAAATATCACATACAAATATTGATTTTTTAAAATTATGAATACATTATAATACATTTATAATATAATTACTTAAAAAGAGACTGTAGTGAGATGGGTAGTGCTCCTCCCACCCCTCTAAATTCATATCCACCAAGAATTTCAGAATGTGACTTTATTGGGATGTAGGGTTTCTGCAGATAAAATTACAGTAAAGATCAATATAAGATCATAATAGATGAGGGTAGGCCGTAAATTCAATGAGCATGTCCTTATAGGAGACAGAAAAGGACATATAGAGACACAGAGAAAAAGACAATGTAAAAATGGAGGCAGAGGTTGGAGTTATGCTGCCAAGCCAAGGCACAACAGGAGCCACAAGATGCTAGAAGAAGCAAGGAAGGATTCTCCCATTGAGCCTTTGGAATAAACATGGCTCTGCTAACACCTTGATTCTGAACTTCTGGTTTCCAAAACTGACCAAGTAAAAATTCCTGTTGTTTTAAGCCACTAAGTTTATAGTAATTCGTTATGGAAATCCTAGGAAATTAATCCAGATTTTGGTACTGGGAAGTGTAATGTTGCTCTAACACCAACAGCTCTAACCTAAACATTAAAAAAAAAAAAAAATTGAAGAGACTCTTGATAATTGACTTAAAGATGCTGCTGGTAGAAACAGACATATTAAGGAGATTCTGGTAAAGGTTCAGAAGGCAGTGGACAGGATGACAGAAAACTATCATCTTAGAGAATACATATATTTTCAGAAGCAAATGTTGTAGAAATAAGAATGTTAAAAGGGCTCTGGTAGGGACACCTGGGTGGCTCAGTTGGTTGGGCAACTGCCTTCGGCTCAGGTCATGATCCCGGAGTCGTGGGATCGAGTCCCGTATCGGGCTCCTTGCTTGGCAGGGAGCCTGCTCCTCTCTCTCTGCCTCTGCCTGCCTCTCTGCCTACTTGTGTTCTCTCTCTGTTAAATGAATAAATAAAATCTTTAAAAAAAAAAAAAAGGGCTCTGGTAAAGTCTCAAGAAGGAAATGAGGGACATGTTATTGGATGCCAGAGGGAAGACAATCTTCATTATAAAGTAACAGAAAACTTGGGCTGAAATGTGCTCTACCATTGAGTGAAAAGCAGTACTTGTAAGCACTGAATTTGTATATTTGGCTGAGGAGATTTCCAAGCAAAGTATTAGAGGTGCTGATTTTCCTTGCTGCTTATAGTAAAATGCAAGAGAAAGAGATAAATTGAGGAAGGAATTGTTAAGCAAAAAATCAGCACCAGACAACTTGGACAATTCTCAGTCTATCTAAACTGCAAAAGATGCTAACATCACAAATCAGTAGGAAAATGCAAATCAAAACCATCGACAGATACTACTTCAAACTTAATAGGATGACTATTATTCAAAAAACAGAAAACAACAAAAGCTGCTGAGCGTAGAGAGAAACTGGAACCCCTGTGCATTGTTAATGAGAGTGCAAAATGGATCAGCTACTGTGGAAAACACTTCCACAGTTCCTCACAAAGTGAAACACCGATTTATCATATGATCCAGCAATTCCACTCCTGGATCCCAAATCCACTACTTCCACCTTTAGATAGGTAGATATCTAAAGGAACTGATAGCACAGACTCTAACAGATACTTGTGCAAGTGTCTTATCAAAAAATGTATGGATCGGGGTTCCTGAATGGCTCAGTCGGTTGAGCATCCAACTCTTGGTTTCAGCTCAGGTCATGATCTCATGGGTAGTTAGACTGAGCACCATGGCAGGTTCTGCTCAGTGTACAGTCTGCTTGGGATTCCTTCCCTCTGGCCCTCCCTTGCCCTCTGCTTCTCCCTCATGATCTCTCTAAAATAAATAAATAAATCTTTAAGGAAGAGAATATATGGACAAACAAAATGTGCTATATACATACAATGGAATATTAATCAACCATAAAAAGAAATGAAGTTTTGGTGCATGATATAAGATGGAAGAACTCTAAAAAAGCTATGCTAAGTGAAAAACATTAGGCAAATGCTAACAAAGAACAAATATATGATTCCATTTATATGAGGTACCTAGATAGGCAAAGTCTTAGAGACAGAAAGTAGAATGAAAGTTACTAGAGGCTGGGCAATGGAGGAATGGGGAGCTATTGCTCAACATTGCTGGGATGATCAAAAAGTTCAGACAACAGATAGCAGCAACGTTTATAAAACATTATAAATATATCTAATGGCACTGAATTGTATACTTAGAAATAATTAAAACAGTAAATCATATCACAAAAAGTTTTTCCTTAAAAAAAGGGGGGGGGGAGCTTAAGACCTTGAGCCACCTAAGAGAGTTGACATAACTTCTTCAATTTGAGAATCATGACAACTACTGATAAAGTCTAAAATGAAAATATTCCAAAGCTCAGGGAGGGAAACTGATCATCACATGATAGTAATTCATTAATTCCATATGAACTCATTTAGAAAATGTTAATAGAAAAAGGAAACATGATTTGCTTTATTTTTAAAACAAATTTAACCTCAGAATACAACTATAAATTTATTTTCAAATCTTTCATTATGAAGAATGATAAAATTAGACAAGCATACCTCAGAGATACTGCAGGTTCAGTTCCAAACCACCACAAAAAAGCAAGTATCACAATAAGGTGACTCAAATTAATTTTTTTATTTTCCAGGGCATATAAAAGTTACATTTACATTATACTGTAGTCTATTAAGTGTGCAATAGATATCTAAAAAGCATACATACCTTAACTTAAAAATAGTTTATTGCTAAAAAATGCTAACCATCATCTGAGCTTTTGGTGAGCTGTAATCTTTTTGCTGGTGGAGTGCACTCATCAGTGTTGATCAGGGTGCTGTTTGCTGAAGGCTGGGGTGGCTATGTCAATTTCCTTATATAAAACAATGAAGTCTGACACATAGCTTGATTATTCCTTTCATGATTCCTCTGTAGCATGCAATACCATCCGACAGCATTTTACCCATAATAGAACTTTGAAAATTAGAGTCAATTCTTATCTGCCCCTGCTTTATCAGCTAAATTTATGCAACTTTCTAAATCCTATTGTCATTTCAACAATCTTCACAGCATATTCATCAAAAGTAGATTCCACTTCAAGAAAACACTTTCTTTATTCATTCATAAGAAGAAACTCCTCATCCATTCACGTTTTACCATGACATTGCAGTAATTTGGTCATGTCTTCAGGCTCCACTTCTAATTCGAGTTCTCTCTTGCTATTTCCACAACATCTGTAGTTACTTCCTCCACTGAAGGTTCGAAACCCTCAAAGTCAACCATGAGGGTTGGAATCAACCTCTTCCAAACTCTTGTTAATGACATTTTGACCTCTTCCCATGAATCATGAATATCCTTAATGGCAACTAGAATATTGAAGCCTTTCCAGAAGGCTTTCAATTTACTTTGCCCAGATCTATCAGAAGAATCACTATCACAGTTACAGCCTTATGAAATGTATTTCTTAAATAATAAGACTTGAAAGTTGAAATTACTCCTTGATCCATGGGCTGCAGAATGGATGCTGTGTTAGCAGGCATGAAAACAATCTCATTGCACATCTCTGTAAGAGCTCTTGGGTGACCAGATACTTCATCAATGAGCAGTGACACTCTGAAAGGAATCTTTTGTTGTGGGAAGTCTCAACTGTAAACTTAAAATATTCAATAAACTATGCTGTAAAGAGATGTGCTGTCATTCAGGGCTTGTTGTTCACTTTATAGAGCACAGGTAAAATAGACTTAACATAATCCTTAAGGTCCCTAGGATTTTTCAGAATGATAAATAAGCATTGGCTTCAAGTCACCAACTGCATTAGCCCCTAAAAGATTAGAAGCTTTGAAGCCAGACATTGACTTCTTCTACCTATTAAAGTCCTAAATGGTATCTTCTTCTAATAGGAGGCTAATTCGTCGATGTCTACATTGAAAATCTGTATTTTTTCATAGCCACCATTGTTAATGATCTTGGCTAGATCTTCTGTAATACTTGCTGCTTCACCATGTACTTTTGTTATAAAAACAGCTTCATTCTTCAAACCTCATGAACAACCTCTCCTGGCTTCAATTTTTTTCCTGTAGTTTCCTCATTTCCCTCAGACTTCACAGAATTGAAAAGAATTAGGGCCTTGCTCTGGATTACACAATAGCTTAAAAAAATGTTGAGGCTATTTTAATCTTCTATTCAAACCACTAGAAATTTCTCCATGTCAGCAATGAGGCTGTTTAACTTTCTTGTCAATCATGTGTTCACTGGAGTAGCTTTTTTAATTTCTGAGAATTTTCCTTTGCATTCAGAACTTGGCTAACTGTTTGGCACAAGAGACCTTTCAGCATATCTCGGCTTTCAACATGCCTTCCTCACTAAGCTTAATCATATATGCTTTTGATTTAAAGTGAGAGACGTAGGACTCTTCCTATCACCTGAACACTTGAAGGCTACTGTCAGGTTATTAATTGGCCTAATTTCATGTCTTAGAGAATAGGGAGGCCCAAGGAGATGCAGAGAGATGGAAAATGACTAGGAGCAAGCAAAACACACACACTTATTGGTTAAATTCATTGTCCTAGGGGCTCCTGGGTGGCTCAGAAGGTTAAGCTTCTGCCTTCGGCTCAGGTCATAATCTCCAGATCCTGGAATGGAGCCCCATGTCAGGCTTCCAGCTCAGTGGAGAGTCTGTTTCTCCCTCCCCTTCTGCCTTTCCCCTTGCTTGTGCTCTCTCTGCCTTTCTCTCTCTCTTGCTCAAATGAATAAATAAAATAAAAAAAAAAATTCCTATTGTGTCCTATATGGGCACATTTTGTGGTGTCCCAAAACAATTACAATAGTAACATCAAAGATCACTGATAACAGATCACCATAACAAATAATAATGAAAAAGGTTAAAATATTTCAAGAACTACCAAAATGTGACACAGAGACACGAAGTGAGCAAATGCTGTTGGAAAATGGTGCCAGTAGACTTTCTTTCTCAATGCTGGGTTGCCATAAACCTTCAATTCATAATAAATGCATTGTCTGTGAAGTACAATAAAACAAGGTACGACTATAACACAAAATGACCTCTAACTTTTTTTAAAAAAACTTTCCATTTGGGGAATGAAAAAACATACATAAAAAGTAAAAATGTGACATTAAAATTCTAAAGACTTTGAGAGAGCATGTGGGAGGGCCAGAAGGAGGGAGACAGAAAAAATCTTAAGCAGGCTCCATGCCCAGCACTGCGGGCCTCAATCCCACAACCCCAAGATCATGATCTGAGCCAAAATCCAGAGTCAGACACTTAACCAACTGAGCCACCCAGGTGCCCCAGGAGTTTTTTTTTTTCTTTAATCAACATCCATGTATTACCTTATAGTTCTGTAGATTACCAGCATAGACAGTCCTGATTGGGTTCTCTGCTCAGGGTAACACAAAACCAAAAATCAAGATATCGGGCTGAGATCTCTGGAGTCACTGGGTAGGAATTCACTACCAATCTTTCTAGGTTGATGGCAGAACTCTGTTTTTTGCAGCTGAGAAATGGTCTAAGGTTCCCTCTTCATATTTGCTGTCAGCTGAGAGCATCTCTCATCTCTTTAAGGGGGTCTGTATTCTTTTTCCATATTCAGACTCAGCATGTCAAATTCTTCAAGTATTTTGATTTTAACTTCCTCTTTTTTACCAGCTAAAGAATATTCTCTTTTTTTTTTTTAAGTTCTAATGATTAGTTCAGGCTCACATGGTCAGTCTCCCCATTTTTAGGTCAACTGTGCCATATGACAACATAATTGGGGAAATAATATCTAATCATGTTCACATGTTCCAGGGCTTAGGGAGGTCATCATTAGGAGGCCATATTCAATAAAATTCTAAAGATTTCTAAAAGCGAATAGTTTTAAATTATTAAAGATCTTGTCTTAGTGCTAGACAATCCTAAAAAAGTTCTTTAACCTTACTTGAAATTAAAATTTCCATGCTCTGGAGAAACAAAGAGTCTAATTTCCCTTTCACCAGATTAACATAGGTCTTAGAAAACTCAGAATCATTCATCTCTGGGTTAAATATGTTGAACTTACTATCCTAGTTGTTTCATATCACATTTTCTCATCATTCTGGTCACTCTGAACAGCAAAGGAAACAGGCTTCATTTCTTATCCTAATATCCATAAATTGGCTAAAAAAGGGATATCTTTAGGAGGATACTGAGTTTGGGCCCAGGTGCCACTAGTAAATAAGGGTATGGATTATCATCATCACACAGCTTAGCTCTGTTGTGAATCCTTGTTCTATCACTATTAGCTATGTGACTATGATGACTAATTTTATGTGTCAAGTAGGCCATGGGATACCAAGGAATTTGGTCAAACATTATTCTGGGTGTTCCTGTGAATGGTATTTCTGGAGTAGACTAACAGATCATTAGACCCAATACAGTAGATCACCCTCTCTAATGTGAATGTGCATCATCCTATCAACTGAAGGCCCAAATAGAATCAAAGGCCGATCCTCAGGCCAGTACAAGGGAGTGAAAAGCACCAACATACTAGACATTATAAAGAATTTTTATAACATAGGACATATGAAATCACAATGATAGGTTAGGATGGAAATGGCAGAGTTGAGTAGTTGTGAAAGATGTGGTAAGGCCAACAAAATGTAAAATATTTACTATCCGGTCTCTGAAAAAGTATCCTGATCCCTGGCCAACCACACACACAGGAGAATGCTTTAGGGAAGACAGAGGACTTTTATTCTTGTGACTCCAAAGTGGTTGTGGGCTGAATCAATAGTTATGGAGGCTAACTTACTAAAAAAAAGATAAAAACTGCCTGAGAGAAACTTGGGCTCCAAGTATGGTGGCTGGAAACCTAGGAAAGGATCCTCCTTATCTGGCTATTAGAAAAGGTACTGGCCTATCTCTTATCTACTCTAAGCAAAGCACACCAATAAGTAAATTGTATTCACTGACAAAAAAAAAACTCTCCATCAGTATTCTTTTCCATTTAGGGTAAAGATTTGCTAGGGAAACAAAAGAGAAAAGCAACTCCAGTAACCTATATTATTAAAGTATCAACATGAATGGACAACCAAGGATCACCAACATTTAAGGAAATCACAAGAATGAAAAAGAAGGCCCATGATGAAAAATAATAAAAGCAACTCTAGAGAAAACAGAAGTAATTCAAAGAGGTTAGAAAAAAGAAAAAAATTTATTTTACATCTTCGGAGAAACTGCATAAGATATTGCAACTATAAAACAAGAAGTATATGAAAGAGTAGGATTAAAATAACAAAGAGTAGAGTTTAAAGAAATTTAAAATAGAAATTTTGTCTACCACAACCTCCACCCACATATAGAAAAACTTGAAAAGTTGAAGAAATACAGAATAATAACCCAGTGTGGGTAATGAACTCTCTAAAATAATGCAGGAAAAGAGACTCCTCTCTGCCCTCCAACACACACACACACACTCTCTCTCTCTCTCTCTCTCTCTCACACACACACACACACACACACACACGGAAAAACAATGGAAAGGACCCAGACAATACAAAGCTGGAGAAGGAAAATATATATATTCCTAGACACAATTTTGATCTAGAGTAGAGGTTGTCAAACTAGGGCCCATGAGCCAAATCCTGCCAGCACTATTTTAACAAATGAGGTTTTACTGTAACACAGAATACTTATCTGTTTACATGGTGCTGAGGCTGCTTTTGTACTCTCTCTCACGTTCTTTGTCTCTCAAATAAATAAATAAAATCTTTAAAAAAAAAAAAGAATCACAAAGAAAAAGTTTTAAGAAGTTGTATAATAGATGGCTCCAATTTAGTTCTGAGTTAACAAGGAAAATGTTTGCTCAGATTTTTAATTTTCATCTTATGCTGCAAGAATCTCCATATCCAGTATATAAAGTATAAACATACTTTACATCCAGACTCTTAAACTAGAAAACAGCAGTCCAAAATAATATATTTCCCTCTCTTAACACTATTCATTGTACCAAGAATTATATATTTCTTTTTTTTAAAGATTTTATTTATTTATTTGACAGAGAGAGAGAGAGATCACAAGTAGGCAGAGAGGCAGGCAGAGGGAGAGGGGGAAGCAGGGTCTCTGCTGAGCAGAGAGCCTGATGTGGGGCTCGATCCCAGGACCCTGAGATCATAACCTGAGCCAAAGTCAGAGGCTTTGTGGGGCTGAAACCCAGGACCCTGAGATCATGACCTGAGCCAAAGGCAGAGGCTTTAACCCACTGAGCCACCCAGGTGTCCCCAAGAATTATATATTTCTTTACAGGGGAGCCTCACTAGTCTGTGTGATATTCCATGCAAATCAGATGTAAGACACTTCAAATGGAATGGTTTTAAATATTTGGCCTTTCCCTGGACCTCCATAATTATTCATACTGAAAATGAATTGATCAAATCTCATCAGAAATATACATGATAGTCAGAAAACACACAGGCTTAGATTAGCACAAATATTTATGCTTATGAGAGTCCTCAGTCCTTAAGTTGACACAGGAAAGGAACACCTGACACCAGTCAGTAGTTGTTCAATTCCTTACTTGGGCTACACACAAAAATAAAGAATAGTCCCAGTTAGGGAGATACACCAATACTGGGCCATTCTAGCTCTGGAATTTCTTTTACTTTTATCACTAAAAATTTTTAGTGTTCTAGTGTTTACCACTAAAAATGTCTTATAGATACATTTACTTAACAAATCTCCTTGAGCCAAAACACGTTTACCTTTTGACACGTTCATCCTATTACACTGAAGACATGAGTATATGATAGATTTTTAAATTTTAATTTAAACTCCCCAGTTTTCTGTTTATATTTAAATATCCACTAAAATTAGGATGAACATAAGTACTCATGTGCCCTGGACAGTCCCAGATTATACCTGCTTTCCTGGCATCCAATGTAATTAGTTATTTCAGCATTCTTAGAATATCCCAAAAATTCACAGGTCAGTGAAGAAATCAAAATAAAAAACAATATATTTTTAAGTAAATCTTGATGAAAATACAAAATGTTAAAAATTATATGACGTAGCTAGAGCAGTATTTAGAGAAATTATACCCTTAACTATAAAACAGTATATTAGAAAAGGAATAAAATCAATGAATTAAACTTTTATCACAAAGAAGAAAAACCAAAATCTCAACCAATCAAAACTAGTGAATGTAAAGGAAAAAAAAATAAGGAGCAGTAATTGACAAAGAAAAAGTAAACATAAAAGAAAATTTTAAAGCCAAATTCTGGGTTTTTAGAAAAAGAATAAAAATGAAAAATCCCTAGCAAACCTAACAATGAAAAAAAAAAAGAAACACAAATAATATCAGTAATTACAGTCATTAAAAAGGTAATAAAAGCTGCTTCTAGTATAGTGAAGTAAGCTCACAACAAACTCTCCCATAGATAACAATCATAAACTCAAAACAAAATACAAAAAACAATTATGTGAGGGCTTACAGATTGAAGAGAAGCAAAGAGATTTTGCTGAAGAGTCAAAGTTGTAAAAAAAAAAAAATTCTTATTTTTACTGATTTAGCTTGAGCACAGAGTAATACAGGTAGTTAAAACAAAGAAACAAAAGTCATCCTTCTGAAGAACCTGAAGAATCACAAACTAATCAAAGGAATGGAGAGTTCAGAAAGTAATCTACCTAATCAGTGTCACTTTACTTACTGAAAGAGTAATGATTCAATATAGCAAGGAAAGAATTGTGTTTTCAGTAAATGGTGGTAGGTCAATATATTATCTATACGGGAAAAACAAATACACCTTTACCCCTGCCTCGCACCAAAAGGGAAAAAAAAATCAATCCCAGCAGAATGTAGATTCAAATATTTAAAAGTAAACATTAGGACTTTTAGAAGGAAACACTAAGATCATCTTTGGAATCTTGGAGTAGGCAAACTTAGCTATAAAGCAAAAAATTGATACATCAGAAAATATTCTAAAAGTGAAAAAACTAAGACTATGAAAAGGTGGGGTGCACCTAGTTGGCTCAGTTAGTGGAACATGTGACTCTTGATCTCAGGGTTTTAAGTCTGAACCCCATGTTGGGTATAGAGATTACTTAAAAAAATTTTTTTTAAAGAATATGAAAAGGCAAGTCATAGACTAAATAAAGATATTTGTAACACATTTATTCCAAACTGGACTTTTACCCAAAATATAAAAAGAACACCTAAAAATCTAGAAAATCCAACAATCCAACTTTTAAAAAAATTAGCAAAGACACAGACTCCTCACATAAGTTTATCTAAATGGCCAATAAGCATATGAACAGGTACTCAACTTCACCAGTCCAAATCCAAATGACAATGTCATACCACAACCCTTTCAGAAAGGCTAAAGTAAAAAGAAAATATTAAGTGCTGGTAAGGATAACAGGCAACCGAAATTCTCAAATATTCCTGGTTAGAGTGTAAATTGGTACAACCATGTTAGAAAGATATTTGGCCACAAATAGTAAACTAGCCAAATCCCTTTCAAAGCACATGGATAATGAATTGTGATATATTTACACAATACTATAAAGCAGTATATAATCCACATCTGTACACATTAATACCAATCATTTCACAAATATAATGAGCAAAAGAAGTCAAACACAAGAATAAACAGTGTATGGCTTCATCTACATAAAGTACAGAAAGAGGTAAAGCAAATGAGGGCTTTGGTTTCTCTTTGTGAGTATACTAAAAGGAAGCAAAATGAGAACACATGGGGTCCAAGAACTTCCTCTGTACGGGCATAAAACCTTAATATCTATTCATTCAATCATGGTGCCAGAACACCATCAAACCCTACAGTAAGCCTTCACATTACCTGTTAATATGGTTCACCTTCATAGTCACAATGGTAATACAGACTCTAGGTCTCAGAAAGCCACTGAAAGACCAATTGGAGAGGTGCCCATTTCAGTCATGAGATGCTAATTGCTTACCAAGACCAACACGTTTTTTGGTATACCTTAAGTAGGTTGCTGCAGTCTTTCAATTGTATTTGAAGACTTCTCAGAATTTCAACTTGTTGGAACCCTTATGAAAATGGACCCGCCATGTGGCAATAAGGGTAATATACATGTTGCTTATGGAACCCTCAGACTTAAATTTTATACAGCTAATTTCACATTAAAGCCATTTTAAAGTTACAATAAAATTGAAATTTTATTATTTATTAATTATTATAATAAAATTATATTATATTATATATATATTATATATAATAATAAAATTATATTATATATAAATTATATTATAATTTATTAATTATAATTAAAATTTAATTATTTATTAAAATTGAAAACAGAAATTTCCCATACTACTGACCCCACAAATGTATAACCTCCCCTATTATCCATGTCACTCACCAGAACAACACATTTTTATTTATTTATTTATTTATTTTTTACCAAGGATGAACCTACATTGATACATCACAATCACCCAAAGTCCACAGCTGATGTTAGGATTCACTTTTGGTGCTGTATATTCTACGGGTTTGGACAAAAGTATAACAACATATCCATCATACAGAACATTTTCACTGCCCTAAAAATCCTCTGTGCTCTGCTTATTCATCTCCTCCCTCAATCACCTCTGGGAACAATTGATCTTTTTATTGTCTCCATACTTTTGACTTTTCCAGAATTCCTTAGAGTTGGAATCAGTATACAGTTTTTTCTAATTGATTTCTTTGACTTAATAATTTGCATTTAAGGTTCCTCCATGTCCTTTCATAGCTTGATAACTCATTTGTTTTTAGCACTGAATAATATACCATTGTCCACACTTCATTTATCCATTCACTTACTGAGGGACATCTTGGTTGCTTCCAAGTTTTGGTAATTATGAATGAAGTTGCTATACACATCCATGTGCAAGTCTTTATGTGGATGTTTTCAACTCCTTTGGGTAAATGTGTAAGAGTATGACTACTGGAGGATATGGTAAGAACATGTTTAGTTTTGTCAGAAATTTCCACACTGTCAGCCAAAAGTGGCTGTACCATTTTGCATTTTCATCAGCAATGTATGAAAGTTCCTATTGTTCCACATTCTCATCAGCGTTTAGTGTTATCAGTGTTTCAGGTTTTGGCCACTCTAGTAGGTGTGCAGCAGTATCTCAATGTTTAAATTTGCATTTCTCTGATGACATATGTTGTGACGCATCCTTTCATTTGCTTTTTGTCATCTGTATGTCTTCTTTGGTCAAATGTCTGTTAAGGTCTTTTGGCCCATTTTTAAATCAGGTTGTTTATTGTTGAGTTTTAAAGAGTTCTTTGTATATTCCAGATAACGATATTTTATCAGTTATAACATTTGCAAATATTTTCTCCCAGTATATGGCTTTTCATCTCATTCTCTTGACATTGTCTCTCACAGAGCAAGAGTTTTTAATTTTAATGAAGCCAAGCTAATCAACTATTTTTTTCATGGATCATATCTTTGGTATTGTATCTAAAAAAGCATCAGATACCCAAGTTCTCTAGGTTTTCTCCTGTTATCTTCTAGGAGTTTTATAGTTTTGCATTTTATGTTTAGGTACATGGTCCACTAGAGTTAATTTCTGTGAAGGATATAAGGTCTGTGCCTAGATTCTCTCTTTTTTTTTTCTTTGCCATGTGTATGTTGTTCCAGCACCATTTGCTAAAAAGACTGTCTTTGCTTCATTGTGTTGCCTTCACTCATTTGTCTAAGATCAGTGGATTATATTTATGTGAGTCTATTGCTGGGTACTCCATTCTGTTCCACTGATCATTTGTCTATTATTTTATCAATATCACACTGTCTTAATTACTGTGCCTTTAAGTTAAGTCTTGAAGTCAGGTAGTTTTAATTCTCGAACTTTGTTCTTCTCCTTCAATACTGTGTTTGCTATTCTGGGTCTTTTGCCTCTCCATATAAACTTCAAAATCAGCTTGTCAATATTCATAAAATAGTTTCCTGGAATTTTGATTGGGATGGTATTTGAATCTATAGATCAATTTGGGAAGACTGACATCTTGACACTGAGTCTCCTATCCAATAACATAAAATATCTTTCCACTTATTTATTTTTCTTTGATTTTGTTCATCAGAATTGTAGTTTTCCTCATATAGATCTTATACATATCTTTTTTAGATTTATGCCTAAATATTTACTTTTTGGGAGATACTAATGTAAATGACATTGTGTTTTTAATTTCCAATTCCACTCACTCATTGTTGATATATAGGAGCTGATTTTTTTTTCTTTCTTTTCTTTCTTTTTTTCTTTTTTGAGAGAGAGAGGGAGCACATGTGCATACATGTGGCGCAGGAGGGGCAAAGGGTGAGGGAAGAGAGAATCTTAAGCAGGCTCAATGCCTAGCATGGAGTCTGATGCAGGGCTCAATCTCACAATCCTGAGATCATGTTCTGAGCCGAATTCAAGAGTTAGACACTTAACCAGCTGAGCCACCCAGGCGCCCTGGAGCTGATTTCATTTTGATAGCAAGGAGAGATGGCTTTACTGAGAATGTGTAGGTTGAAGCGAGATTTGAAGGATAAGTAGAAGTTATAGTGGCCTTTTGGAGGAAGAGAACATGACAGAGTAAGTAAATACTAGAGTACAGGAGAATGAATAAATGCTAGAGTGCAGAAAGTAAGGAAATTTACAGAGTGATGTGGCTAGAGAGGCAAATGGAGGGAACTACATGCAAGTGCTTAGTAAGTACTGTTTTTATATTATCAGACTTCTACTTTGAAAGGATTAGGGTGGTACTTGAATGAAGAATATACCGCAGATGAATATACCGCAGATGAACTATGATGAGGGCTATATGTCCCAGAATAGATTAGAAAGCTATTAAGAAGTAAATTCCATAGGTCTTGGTAATGTAATGGACATGGAAGAATGATGCTTGAGAGAGGACCTGAGTGTAGTGAGTTTCCTTGTCTTAGGCAACTAATTCTGCAAATAGTCCTATCATTTACTAAGATATAAAACATAAGAGGAAGTTCAGTCTCGGGCATTATAAGTTTAAAGCCCTACTAAGAATTTCAAGAAACTGGTAAAGTAAATACCTGAATTTATGATTCTGGAGGTCAGAAAAGTGATCTGCACTATACCTGTTTGTCAGTGATATATAAATGGTAACTGAGGTCTTGGGACTGGATAAAAGTAAGAATATGGACTAAAAAGAGAGAATGGCCTTAAGGACTCTACGATTTAATGGCAGGAAGGACAGAAAAGAGCTTATTTTCATTTACACCTTTAGCCATTGAATTGTCCCCCCAGCCTTTCAAATATTGGTCTTTCTCCTGTGCTATGATTTCCATTCCTTCTATCTCATTTACATCCTTTTCTTTATCAATTGTGTAGAATTATTTTCCAGTGCCTTATTTTCTCTCTTTAACAACAAAACTCCTCCCTTAAACGTTTGTCATCTCCCTCTATCCCCCTTCATAGCAAAGCTTTCTAAAATGTAAAATGGTCTACTTTTATGGAGTATTCAACTTCATTTGGCATTCAATTCTAAATACAATTTTTTGACTTTTCAGTTTAATACTCCATCAAATCTTTAATAAAGCCTGCAAAATATTAATACTAGATCAAATAAGCATTTTCCAATTCTTATTTTACTTTATTTTTCTCTGCCCTAGTTTTAAATGTCATGTTCCCCAAAGTTTATTCTTGGTCTTTTTTTCTTCTCATTTTAAAGTTTATATTTCCTTGGTGAGTTTATCCATCCCTTAGGGTAAACTCCCACCATGTGCTAATTAATTTCAAATTTGTGTGTTTCATTAGAGATCCCTTTCTCACATGGTCCAGTGTGTATTGGGCAGCTTTACTTGGATGCTCCTAGGGTACCTCCAATTAAACATATTCAAAACAGATTTTAAAAACTCATTTTATGATCTCCCATTTCCTAAAACAACCAATACCATAACGACAAAATTCTGCTGTTTTCCTTTATTCTTTAACCTCTGCCATCCACAAACCTGCTCATAGAGCTGTTAGTCATCTTTGATTCCTTGGCTCAACTTTCCTTGGTCACATCAATTCTACTCCTCATAGTAATCTCTTAATTCATTCCATGCTTTTTATCCTAACCAGTCAGCCAATCCATTTTCTTCTAGTATACTCTTAACCAAAACATAACAATCAAATATGATCATTATGTCCTCGCTTGAAAATTAAAAATTTTCAATATTTTCCCGTTTCCTATTATTTTTACAAAAAACAAGAGCCACAACCTTAAAAAAAAAAAAAATCAATAGACCTTTGTTTAACTTCTCCAGTCTCTTCTCAGCACTCTGTATGAATCATGAGAACTGCTTGCACAGAAACAGTGAGAGCAGATTTGAAAGAATAGTCTTCTCATTCTCTGCAATGGCTTTCATTATCTATTATGCCCTCATCTTTTATGTTTCTTTCATCACACAGGTTAAACTTCTCCCTCAGGACAAACTTCCCAAGGCTCCTCTTCTCTCTCTCAGTCCAAGTTAGGTACCCAGCATTTGTCCTCCATAGCACTTATAATATGCTTTATTATCCTTTTTACCCCCCCTGCCTCCTTCAACTATGAGTTCAAAGGAAAAAGAGATTATTCTTTCTCCTATAACCTAAATGCTTAGCATACTCCCTGAGATTTAGTATGTGCTCAATAAATAATTGTTAATTATTAAGTTGTTTTTAATCAGTATTAACACCATACCTAAACATACCCTTTCCGCAAATACCTCATTTATTCCAATGTTTTATATTCAACTCTACATACTGGTAAATTCCGGTATTTGGCATTATTTGCTTTGACAGCAAAAGTTTTGTCTTTGTAAAAAAATTAAGACAGATCAAATAAATTTATTCTATGATAATATTATGTGAAAAATATAACTTCATTTCAAGAATGCCTTGTTATGCATATATGGCATGATTTCCAAATTATAAAGTTGAAGAAATTCTTCAGTTCTAGTAAAAACATAAACAAAGCATCATACCACCACTTTTAGAAAACTAAAGGATGAAGTAAATGGAGAGGAAACAAGAGAATATGTAGTAAAGAAGCCTATAAAAGTTCATTATTATTTCAAAATTTTCTGAGCAGCAAAAATATCCAGTAAGTTTCCATTTCAAATTAGACTGTTTTGTCCCTTTTTGTTTTGACCTTCTCAGCACTTATTTACTAGGGAAAAAATTAGCACATACTGTCTAATGTGTTCACTTTAAGTATTATGCTGTTTTCTATGTGTTAATCTCCCCCAAATGAGAACATTTTCACTTCCATAGACCTAAAGCGACATATTAGGTCTAAGAAGACAGTAAGCATTCAACAGCTATTTACTGAATAATTTAGATTACAAATTTATACTGAGGAAAGGTTCTAAATGAAAGCATCTAAACCTTGATTAAGCTTTCCAGTCGGTATATTGTTAAATAGTAAGGTGGTTTGTTTTATTTTCTTAAGATTTTACTTTAAATACAAAAACAAACCACTAGCCACTATTTCACAAGGCTAATTACAATTTATCAAACAGAATCAGCCAAAAAGTTTTAACGAGTCAATGAGATTTAAAACAATTCACTGGCATGAATTCAATGAAACTTGGATACATATATTTTTAATATAGCATAGATCACAGTCGAAACCAATAATTCAGTAGCACAGGCACAATTTGGGAGTCTTTTTTAGTTTAGATATTTGTCAATCATGAATACCTTTAAAAATCACTTACTCCTCCACCCAGCTCACTTTTGAGAAAAGTTTTAAATCCAAAGACACAGCTCTAAATGACGTTTTTTCCACACATAAAATTCCTATTATAATAAAAAAAAAAAAGCTCTCAATTCAGAGTTCACAAATCACTAGGAAAATAAAGCATATACACATCTAATACCAGTTTTTATGGGAAAGAGACCTAAAGTATTTTCTGTTATTTGCAGCTGCCTTAACAGCAAATGACAATTAAATGTGTGAACAAGGTTGTCAGAGTAACACTTGTCATTCACAGTACTTATAGAAACGCGCCCCAAGACTTCCAGAAGCACTAATTAAAATTAACGAAAGCTTCTCAAGGGGACTTGTCAGAGAAGTACATTTTGTCATTTGCTGTTTGAGACAGGAAAACCAAATCTCCTCAAAGTTCAAGAGTTTGCCCGCTAAAATCTAAATCCAACCCACCTGCCTGCCACTGGCACTGTCGAACTGAGCCCAGATGCTCAGCAAGCAACTCATTAAGAGTTCCAATTTCTTCAATGTAACACAACCATTGCAAGAAAAAAAAAAAAAAACCTGATGGTAAAAGAATGAATTTTCTCTCAAAAGTCAGAAAAGAAAGGGGCCAGGGAAAGTATCTTTCCTCTTTCCTAAGGACCGGAGAAAGGTGCAAGTCCCTACTGGTAATTACTTGATATACCGCTCCACTAGCCTTTTCTTTAACTCAGCGTTAATGAAGCACTCAAAACGAGAAAAATATTGAATGATATTACCCACCTCTAGCCCTAAAGAACCAAAGAACACTCTCACCCGGGACTCAGGTGGGCCTTTCTCACCTGGGCCCAGCAGAAGTCAGCCGTCCCCACGTAGACGCACTCTTCAGCAATACTCCTTGCGATTGGCTGAGCCGGAAGAGAGCTCTCAATCTTATTGGCCACGGGAGCGGTGATAGTCGGCAAGGAGGCGGGTGTTTGGGGCTAGCTCTGACGGGCCTGTCGCTGGAGTTCCCAGAGTTCCGATTGGGTCAACGCGGGAAGTTCCAAGATGGCGGCGGTGGCGACCTGTGGCACCGGCACTGGGAGTACTGGATCTATAGGGGCTGCAGCATGCAAGAACAACGTCACCAGTTTCCAGAGGAAGAGTCCTAGAGCAAGCGATACCGACAGCGGCTGTTCTCGACTGGTGTCCATCGCGGGCACACGACCGTCGGTGCGGAATGGACAGCTGCTGGTATCTACCGGGCTCCCAGCCCTGGACCAGCTCTTAGGTCGGTTCAGAACGGAGATTTGGGCTCAATAGAGGGAAAACTTATGGAGGGCATCTGCCAGGGAAGCCACCCTAACCTCATATTTCTCTCTCATCCCTCAGCCTTCGGACTTGGAGAGAACAGTCTGGTTTGATGGAGATGGAGGGGAGGAAAGGTTGCAGGGAGATTCCTAAATGCTGTTACTGCTCCCACTTTCTACTGTGGTTCTGGCCCACCAGCCTTTTCTAGGTTACAACGAGATCCCTACATGGGTTTATCTAGAAATACTACCTAGTAAGGGGGAGTCATTAATATTTGGAGACGGTTTGGCCTTCAACTCCAGGATCCCCTCTTGGTCTCTGATTGCACCATTCTGCCAACCCCAGGTAGCTCGTGGTTTCGCCTAACCTACAAAAGTTTGTATCATTGTGAGATACGGGTTTCATTAGAAAATGCTGAAAAAAGTAACTTCCCCTCTTTCACCGCCAGGCTGCTTATCTCCTGGTTCTGAATCTTTAAACAAATTCTGTTGGCTTTAAGAGAATGGATGTGAAACATTTACGTGGGTACAAAATAGTTAAAAGTCTGTTGTTGATATTGATGGTCATACTAATATCTGCGTTAAATATATTTTTATTTATTTTTGTCCATTTTTTCTCTGTATATTTTGCCTCTCAGAGCTACATTGCGAACGATATGTTTAAAGTTAATTCGCATTTTAATGAGAAAAAGAAGTCCAGTTCTTAGGCTTTCTTGTATAATCTCTGTAATTTTTCATGAGAAGCCTGCTGAAGAATAGCTTGTTTCCTAACTATTATGTTGCAAAGATTGACTACTTTATATTGGTAAGACAGAGCTGTGGTGTTAATAGAGCTTGTAAATTAGTTAATTCTTATCAGAATGTTGCTTCATTAAAATTGGTCTATGTTTATATTTCATAACTCTATATAGTATGTGATATGTGTCAGTTAAGTCTTGTACATTTTCATAAAGTATTACAAATGCCATTGCTTGTTCTTGTACTACACTTGAAATTTCTCTCTGTATTTTTACCCCGCAAGGTACACTCTTCGGATAGGTTTAGTGCAAAGGAAATTGACAAGGCTAGCAACCTTTGAGAAAGAGCACAGCTTCTTGCCTCTGTTATGTCATGTTCTTAACTGGATCCTGGTTATTTCTACACAAATTTAAGGAGTTTCACTTACTTGTTTCAAGTCTTGCCTTGCTAAATTGCATGGTACTGAAAACAAATGACCCGAAATATCTAGTTAGCAAATATTTATCTCAGTTTTGTTTTTTTTTTTTTTCCCCTGTTGAGCTTTACTTTGTATCATCCTATACTTAATTTGAAGCTTGGAAGCTGTTCCTAGTCCTAACCTTCCCACCCACCCCCCCCAATTCATTGGGGATACAGCACTTTATTCACTTGATCCTGTGATCAAGTCATCACAGGATCACATCAAATATCTGACATTATACCTTCAGTTTCTTATTAGAATAACAAAATTTGCCTAACACAGTTCCTGGCACATAGTTGATTCTCATTAAGTTCTTGATTGAAAGAGAAATAAGTAGGAAAAAAAACCTGGACAAGAGATTATGAAAGAGGATGAGTTATGTGTGAGCTCTAGAAACAGATACAGTGACATGAACAGAGTCGTTAAAGCTAGAGACAGTGCAGGCTGATCTTTAGGTTTCAAATTTCAAGTTCTGCACTATGCTGCAGCTGTTAAATTTTTGAGAACTTTTTTGAAGTGGCTTTAAGCATTTATTGAACCTAAGACTAATGATATAAGTATGTCTCTTAAAGCACCCACTAAAAAGTTAACCTAAAGCACCTTCTTAAGTGTTTCTACAGTGATATAAACTTGAACTGTAATTTAAAAATCTTCCAGATTTGCTTGCGAGGGACACTAGTATTTGACTGTAACAAACTTATGCTAAAAATTGGTGTTTGTTTAAGATAATTGAAATAGGTATTAGTTTGGGGATATTTTGAAATATGTTTTGCACGTATGCGGTTAATTCTCAAAGTACACTGAAGAGGTTGTTATAATAGGAGTTAGTACATTTGGAATAATAAATGTCCAGAAGTATTTTAGTTGTTGTGAACTTCTTAATGGCATTTTTATATTTTTATTTTTTTATTTTGTATGGCTCTGTAGAGCAAATCCGTTACATTTGTTTTTCATTAAAACATTATTTGGAAGTGAAATGTTTGGCTGCTAATGTGTATACACCTAAATATAAGTAATTGAGATTATATTGTTACTCTAAAATATTTGACTCAGATTGTGACAAGCCTAATATAATCATATTGTGACAAGATACAATGATAGCAGGATGTTATATCAGAATGATGAAACTATACTATGACATTGTGATTGTTGCCTAATATATTCTGTGTTGTTACTGTGAAACAAATATTGTATTGTCACTATCATGCAGTGCAGTGATATTTCACTATTGTCACTGTGATGTCAATGTAATTTTAAGCATAGATTCAAAATATATTTAAGTATATTTTTGAATATTTTATACAGGCAAATTAAATGTTGATCATTTAAAGATATGCTAATATTTCCATTCCATTCCAAATGCTTTATGAATTTGACATTTCCCCATATCAGCATCTTTTAAACGTGATCTAATCATATCAAAAACTTTTGTTCTCACATCTTAAATTTTGTTAGATATTGATACATATTTCCCAATTGGCCACATTGAAATTTTTAACTTCTAAGATTTTTCTAACCCACCTTCTCAACCCTGTCCTTCCAGGACGTTTATGTTGTTATATGAGGACACTGTATATAAATATTTCATTTCCCTTCTTCCAGGAATCGCCAAAAAGTTTACAGTAGATAAAATATTCTGGCAGAATTTCTTCTTTTTCTAGGGTGAAAGGTATAACTCATCTTAGGATCATATTGTCTAACCTGGGAGAATTCTCTCCCAGACTCATCCTTCGAAAAGGTACTTTAAGAAAGGGTGATTTCTCAGGTTTGACTGGCTTAATTAATGTGCTGTTTAGAACTTACTCAATTTTGACAGTCAAGTGAACAGAAGATGAGGATTTGAGATAAAGAATAGTCCAGGAAGAATACTCCAAAGGAACTTGCTGGTAGTTGCCGTTTTCAATGCTAATGTCAAAAAGTAAATACTGGTGGCCTTATTTCCTTTGCTCCAGTATATCTTAATTAGAATGTGTGATGTATGTTGAGTTTGGACTATATATTAAAATAATCCTTATTTTTATGGTTATGATAGTTTACTGATGGCTATACATTTAAGGAAAATATAGCTTATTCATTTGTATCAATATGTAAAATTGTTTCATATAATTTAATCTACAGAGCCATTCTCCCTGTTAATAGCTTTTTCTATTTTGTTTCCTATATTTGCCCAGCTAATAGTTGTGATAATCAAGAGTTGTCAGGACGTTTCTACCTCCCAGAGAGAGAAGAAAAAGTAGACTTAGTTTTTGTTTTTGTTTTAAAGTAGACTTGTTAATGAAATAAACTGCGGTTTAATTTGAGGCATAGCATTAATTAAATAGTTCAGGACATTGCTATGAACAAAGGAAGGAATATGAACTTTTTCTACATTGCATTTTCCCTAAAATGACCTTATATAATTTTATACAAAACTATTCCTTTATAGAAAGGACTGCTATAAATCACTGTTGTCCTTTCTGACTTTTATTTCCTTTCCTTTTTACTTCCTCTAACTTTGAAAAAGGAGAGTAAGGTATCATTTCTGGGTCATTATATTCTAATATATTAATTTGACCTTGCTTACCCAAAATTTATACCCAAAATTTATAGCTTAACTAGAGATCTGCTTTGGGAAGTGTATGGGGATTGAATTTTCTCTCTTTAATATAATTTTCTGGGGCTCCTGGCTGGCTCAGTTGGTAGAGTATGTGACTCTTGATTTCAGGGTATTAATAAATTTCTGAATCTAAAGATCTATTAACATGAGCTTTGGTTGAATGTATCATGTTAAGATATCCTGTCATGGTTGGTTGCTGAAGCTTTTTATTTTTTGATGAGTACATGGCTACAAACCTATTCAAACTTACTCTAGTTTAAAATACAGTTAGAACCACAGTATATCAAGTGAGATATATCAAAATACCTTATACAAAGGTATTTTAGGGAAATGTGAGGTCTCTTCACCCTGAAATTTGGAAGAAAAGAGGAACTTTGCTGCTATATATTCATATATATGTACATTTCAAATCATTTTCCCTCACACACAGAATAAAAGCTTGATTTTCAAAATAGTTAATAAAGTGGCTTCATCTTATTCCCCAGGACCAACCTTCGAAATGACCAACCTATACTTAAGCCATCCAAATTTAAGTCTAGTGAATTTACATGATAGAGCCCTTTAGAAAAAAGGATATTTGCCTTTTTGTAAGAGAAGTTCTGATAGTATATTCAAATGTCTGATTAAAGTCATTAAAATGTCCTCATTTTATGTTGTTTTGAGTAATGTTCAAATTTTCCAAACATTAGAAATTGAATGTACATAAGATTTAAAATTTAATTGAGTGGCATATCCTGAATTATCAGAAACTGGATTATTTAAGTCATTCTTACAGAAAATTACCCTCTTAGTGTACTCTCATTTGTATAATGCTTTGCTTAACTAGTGCATCAATGGGAAGTATTCTAATTCTTATTATTATAATAATCACTATTTATCAAATAATGGTATATCTTTAATGATTTGTTTTAATTAGAAAATAAATTGCCAGAATGGTAACAGCTCTTGCTGAGTACCTCTCTGAGCCATAAACTTGAGCTAGGTATCATTTCATTTAATTGGTAAACTCTTCTGGATCTGTTCTTATCATCCGCCTGTCAATGATTCACAAAAAATCTTCAATTCTGTATCTAACTATTCTAGTTGTAAACCTCATATATTTGAGGCTACATGAATGTAGACCCAGGGATGTTTAGACAAGAAATCTAAATCTTTCCTATAAGAAATAGGTTAAGGAAAGAAAAACATAACTTTTTAATAGTACCTGCTCAAGGCTAGACCCTGCAGTAGCTGTTATGTACCTCTATTAGTTTGTCTTAAATATACACAGAATGGTGATTAGGCATTTCAATGCTTGTTTTTGTATGTAAGAGAGAAATAAAGAACTGGAAAGTAATTTAAAATGCTCAAAATGCATTATCAAAAAAATTAAGTGCTCAAAATGGATTAAAAAATTAGCAGTGATTTATATGAAGCACAAACTATAAAAGTAGACATTTAACCTAATGTTACCTCAGAGAAAATCTTTTTGCTCAGTTCTTTTATGGTTGCTATCATCCTATATATTTCAGTTTATATATTTCAGACTCTTTTAGTTAGAACAAAATTTGAAGTTATCCTGTGTAGTCTGGTATGGCTTTAAATGCAATTTTGAAAAAACCTATCTAAATGTGAAATTAAAATATGTATATAGTGCTATAACAAATCTACCTAAACATAAAAATATATAAAGTGCTAGTTTATTTTTAAAATCTTCTCTAACAATTTTAAATGTTCTATCATAAACTCACCAAATGTTGCCCTGTATTCTATGTTCATGTATGTTACCAAATATCAAACTCTTTGAAAGATAACATTTATGCATATTTGCAAGGCAAAAAGTAAACACTATCAAAGGAAACTTTCATACTAAGTTTTTCTATATAATGTTTGCCACTACAAAATTTGTTGGGGGAAAAGTTCTTTATTGGTATTCTAAATACTTCTTGGGGTACCTGTGTAGCTCAGGTCATGATCACCGGTCCTGGGATCCAGCCACACATCTGGCTCCCTACTCAGTGGGGAGCCTGCCTCTCCCTCTGCTGCTCCCTCTGCTGTGCTCTCTCTCTGTCAAATAAATAAATAAACTCTTTTAAAAAATATATTTCTTTCACAGTTTTATGCACCAAAACCAAAATACACTGGTAGGATTGTTTTCAATTGTCCAACAATTTTGAGTAGTTTCTTTTTAAATTAAAAACATTTCATTCTTTGATATACGCATTTCATTCTTTTTTAAGTGAATTTGCTATTATAATTTGTAACAAATAGTAGTAGTTTTATAAATGTTTTTACAAATGTTGCACAAAATATTTGTACTCAAATGTCTTTTCAGTATAGTTCTATTTTTCTACAAGTTGATTTTAAATTTATTTTTATTGAATCACTATTTGAGTTATATGATCATGACTGTACCGCCCTAATTCAAATATTCAAGAGAACACTTTCTGCTATTATTAAAAATGTATGTTGTGATTGTGACTTTTTTGTTTGAAATTATGAAAATATTGTTTATTTTAAATCTAAACATATTTGAGAGTATGTCCAGTCTCTGTGTATATTATTCATATTGGAAAAAAAGAATTACTTTTAATTACCAGGTTTTTCCCCCAAGGCTTATTAAATTTGAGTGTAAATACTAAAGTGGAATTTCTATTATAATAACCTTTCCTATGTTGTACTTCTGTAGTATTAAGTTACTGTGAACGTTTAGGTCTTGGCTATTGAGTTAATTTATTAACAAGTACTAAATGTGACATTATTAGGACACGTAACCACAGTTATGTTGAATGCTGCATGGTCCTATCACAGGAGAAGAGAGGATAGTACAGTATATTATGAAAGTAATTGTAATGTGTAGTGTATAATTACATATAATATGTAATTATTTCATAATAGCACCTTAAGCAAAGTATTGCAAAGGTAATTAAAATGTTGTTCTCATCTGCAATTTTAAAGTTAGTGAAGTAGTTCTCCTTGATAAAGCTTAACTTTTATGCTAAGGATAATGTGTATGAAAGGGTAGATTAATTTTCTTCTTGGTTTTGTTTCATTTCCAGGTGGAGGTTTGGCTGTTGGAACAGTTCTTCTAATTGGTTAGTACAGCACACACACTTTGTTCTTCCTGATTAGAGTTTTCTATTGTGCATAATGATTTTATGGGTTTGCCTACTCTGATATTAAATATATAACTTGCTGTAACAGTTAAGGTAAATTAGAAAGGAAATGCCATTAAGTTTTAATTTAAATTCAAATGTTGACCTGGACTTGGAATAAATGAAGCAAGTATATCTGAAAATATAGCTCTGGTAATTTAAAAATGTTCACAGTGCATTGTCCTCCATTTCTTTTTAAAAAGGTTAAAATTTATGTCAATTGATTTTTTTTGGAACATCTCTCTGTAAGTGGGATTATTATAGTGATTTATTTGAGAAGTCGATGTACCAATAAGTCCATTGTACATATATCATACATTTGTATTATTATTTTCTTATTGAAAGAACAGTAACAGACTGATAAAGCATGTTTTTGTTCATCTTTAAGTGCCAATAGCTCTTATTTAATTATATATACATAATCCTATTTGCCTTATTGTTTAGTTTAGATTATAGAATCTGGAATTGAAATAAACCTTGGCAGTTATGTAGTCAAAGTTCCCAACTAGTCATAAATCACTTTTCCATCATTGTTGACAGTATCAAACAATTTGAATACATATTATATAATCGAAAGGGCTCACTACATCACAAAACAATATTATTATTTAAATTATTAGAAAAATTCTTTATTTCTTTTAAGATTTTATTTATTTTTTTGAGAGAGAGAGAGAGCAAGCACAAGCAGGGGGACTGCAGAGGGAGAGGGAGAAGCAGACTCCCTGCTGAGCAGGGAGTCCAATGTGGGGCTCAATCCCAGCACCCCAGGATCACAGCCTGAGCCAAAGGCAGACACAACCAACTGAGCCACCCAGGCGCCCCAGGAAGTTCTCTATATTAATGTTTAATCTATATAATTTAATAAATTTGTTGTTTCTAATTTTGTTCTCTGATTTAACTTGCACACTTTTTCACATGACACTTTTTTTTTTTTAATGCATGCAGTAGAGCACAGAGTAGGGTACATTCTCCCTCCATTTTCTTTCTTTTTTAAAATTTTTTTTATTAACATATAATGTATTATTTGCTCAGGGGTACAAGTCTGTGAATCATCAGGCTTACACATTTCACAGCCCTCACCATAGCACATACCCTCCCCAATGTCCATAACCCAGAGACCCTAACCTTCGCCCTCACCCCCCAGCAACCCTCAGTTTTTTTCATGAGATTAAGAGTCTCTTATGGTTTGTCTCCCTCCCAATCCCATCTTGTTTCATTTTTTCCTTCCCTACCCCCCACAACGCCCCCGCCCTGCCTCTGAAATTCCTCATATCAGAAAGATCATATGATAATTGTCTTTCTCTGATTGGCTTATTTCGCTCAGCATAATACCCTCTAGTTGCATCCACATTGTTGCAAATGGCAAGATTTTGTTTCTTTTGATGGCTGCATAGTATTCTATTGTGTAGGGGGTGTGTGTGTGTGCATATATATATATATATATATATATACATACCACATCTTTTTTATCCATTCATCTGTTGATGGACATCTAGGTTCTTTCCATAGTTTGGCTATTGCTTCACATGACACTCTTAAAGTGCTTGAAAATATTTTATTACCTCAAATCTTCTTTAAATGAAATAAACACAGTTTCTTAAGCTGTTTTTTATGTATTGTGGCTTTCATGTTCCCCACTCTCCTGGTTGTTCTTTTCTCATACCAATTAGATTGGTGTTGTCTCTTCAACTGTGCTCACAACTGAATACAATATTCCAAATTTACCATGCTTATACTCAACATATTGAGACTATAAAATGTGATAATCTAGACAGAATTACTATTTCTAGGCACCAATAAAGTTACTTTATATTCATCGACTTCTCTTAAGGTAGCAATGAAATGTGTTACTCTGCCCCAGGAAGGCAAAATGGTGGTGTTTTAAATTTAGTATGTACATAAGCATTTGTCTGTTAAATGAAGCTCTATCTGGAAAACCCAAAAGAGATGAGTAGTATGTCTTATTCCTCATCTCTGCTGTATAATTAAAGAGTAATAATAATAGTGAGAGCTTCCCTTTTCTTACTATGGGTCAGTATTATGCTAAGTGTTTTATTTATTTTTATCATTTTAAGATTTTATTTATTATTTATTTGAGAGAGAGAGAG
>CM052815.1:23281704-23303225 GCA_028533885.1 Nasua narica | reverse complement strand
AAGATTTTATTTATTTATTTGACACACAGAGAGATCACAAGTAGGCAGAGAGGCAGACAGAGAGAGAGGGAGAAGCAGGCTCCCCGCTGAGCAGAGAGCCCGAAGCGGAGCTCGATCCCAGGACCCCGAGACCATGACCTGAGTCGAAGGCAGAGGCTTTAACCCACTGAGCCACTCAGGTGCCCCGAATGAGTTTTTTCAATTCAGTATTACAAACCACTAAACAGATTGCACACATGCATTATTTTTACCTTGCAGGAGACATAACGATATTACACATAATACATAAATGCTAATTCCAGGCTTTACTTTCAGTATGTGTGTGTGAGTGTATGTATGTGTGTGTGTACACAGACACACTCACCCACACATAAAAGATCATACCTCTTGTTGCAGTAGCATCTGGTTTTTGATAGTATAAAAATTTGAATACTTTCTTTAACTTCTGGTTCATTCACACTGTTATATATACCGTTTTCCTCTGTTTTAGAAATAGCCATATTGTGACTATGCTTCAATCAGTTTTAAGGCAAAAAGATCTTTGAAAGTTCTGGTATTGCTAATATTATGATTTAAGAAAATTGTCACATTTTTTAATCGCAGATGTTCAATATTGTGTCATTTTGTTTTCTTAGGAACTTCCTGCACCATTACTTGATGATAATTGTAAAAAAGATTTTGATGAAGATGTATGTAATCATAAAACACCAGACTCTAACATTAAGATGAAAATAGCTTGGCGTTACCAGTTATTACCCAAGATGGAGGCAAGTCAACATACAATCTGTTTCTAAAATTTGCAAATGTATTTGTTTTCATTTTATAGAATCTTTTGTGGTATGCCTTTCATTCTTTAAATGCACTACAATTATATTTTCTTGTTTAAATAACTAGATATTTTATTTGTATTTTATCAAGATGACATTTCTTAAAAAATAAAATTATGGCAAAAATTTTTTTTGACCAAAGTAGATTTCATTTCTTCCATAATTTCCATATAGAATCTTTTATGCTAGGGTTGCAAGCCAGGGTAAGGAACTCATTAAGCTATTTCTATCCAGCTTGGTTACCTATAAATAATCAGCATAAGTGATAGTTTTTTGGAATTACTGTTTTTATTCCAATACATTTTCTATCATTGTATTTTCAGACTCAACTATCTGATAGCCTCATCTGTCCAGGATAGACTAAGAGATAGGAGGTGAAGGGAGAATTTCTGAGAAAACAAATGTCAGTAGATCTGCTCATGAAAGCTTATGAACTCTGCTCCTGGTAAAGGCTCTGTTCATTTATTAGCTCCTTTATTTGATTATTTCCTTATTCACTTTTCAGAACACTTTAATATCTACCCGACATCATATTGGTAGAAAAGAGAGAAATTTTAATCTGAGTAAGACACAATACCTGTAGCCTACCTTCCTGTCTTCTACATTGACATCACTGGTACCTTTCCCAAGGATAGATATGTTTGTAACACTCCTTAACTGTACGTGCCTAATTTGGTATATTGTTTCCACTGCCTCCTTCTAAATGCATGGCAGACTGTCATTCATAAAACCCTTCTGCGAAGCCTAGACAACACCTTAGAATTCTCTGCAATATTCTGGGTGGTCACTACCAGCTAATATGTAAGAGTTCGTATGCGAGATGGAACCTAATTGTCATTTAAAGCCTGCAATATGAAATACAAACTTCTTGAGATTGTATATAAGATCTATACAACCTAATCCAAGCCTGCCTTTTAGTCTCCTCCTGTGTGAATATAAAATACTATATCCATCTGTCCTGTGAGGGTTGCTCCATGTAAATTGCTTATATTTCCGCCTATAATGCTTTTTACTTTCTTATTCACCAACTCAGCCTTCTCCAAGTGCAAATATTACTACTCTGAAAGCTTTCAGACTAATTATCTAGTTTCTTATTTTTGTGTCCATAGCATTTCATGTATTTTAAAGTACTTCTAACTTTACTTTATAGGTAATTGTTGGTATAACTCTTTTCTCCTCCAGACAGAATTCTCTGTGAGGGCAGAGAGCCTGTTTTATTTTCTCTCATATCTCCAGCATGTTAATGCCAATACTCAATAAATATTTGGTGTGTGATAAATGTATTTATACATTTTTACAATCAGCAAATATTGAGTATTGCCTGTGTATTAAGTATAAAATATGGTATAAAATTGTTTTAGTTTAGATGGGAAAGCTATTTGAATAATAAGATTTTTAAGCTTGATTTAAATGACTGAGCAAACTAGACTGAAGCAAGGATATTTGCAACTGATAGAATAAGGAATAAATTTTCCTTATATACAAAGAACTTCTGAAATCTATAAGGAATAGTCTACCAACCCAATTTTTTTTTATTAACATATAATGTATTCTTTCTTTCAGGGGCACAAGTAAATCATCAGTCTTACACAATTCACAGCACTCACCATAGCATATACCCTCCCCAATGTCCATAACCCAACCCAATTTTTAAAAATGGCCGGAAATATGTAAAGGAAATTTAGGTGGCCTTTAAACATACAAACGCAGATGCCCAGTTTCAGTACAATAAGAGAAATGCAAATGAACACTGCACTGACCAGAGGCACCTGGGTGGCTCAGTCTGTTAAGTGGCTGTCTTCAGCTCCGGTCATGGCCCAGGGTCCTGGGATGGAGCCCCACATTGGGATCCCTGCTGAGCAGGGAGCTTCTCCCTCTGCTGCTCCTCCTGCATGTGCTCTCTCCCTTTCTCTGTCAAATAAATAAATAAAATATTAAAAAAAAAAACCGCACTGACCTGCTAGTTTTCTCTTAACAGGTTGTCAATAACCTAAAATGTTTGGTGAGACACTAAATTAGCAAGGGTATGGAGAAACTAGTACTTTCTCATACTTTGCTGGTGGAAGTATAAATAAGTACAATTTCTGTGGAGGGTGTTTTGGAAGATCCTTCAGAATTACAAAAAACACATACCCTTTGATCCTTTTGGGGATTTATATTATGAATATATTTACTCACATGTAAAATTAATATATGATCTATTTATATAGCATATTTTAAATGACAAGATTAGAAATAAACGAAATGTGCATCAGTAAGCACTTGGTTAAGTAAATTACAGAATTTGTGTACAGAATACCCTTACATGTGTATTAAAAAAATAGAGAGGAGCTCTGTAGTCAGTCGTTGTAGGCATAGCTTGGATGTGATGGAGAACTGGGTATAAGAGGCCAGATAAATGGAACTATACTGTTTAGGAAAATGTGAGTAGAGTGATAGAGTTTAAAACAGACAAGGAATGTAGGAGTAGCACTTCAGAACCTAATGGCAAAGAACTTGATTCATGTCTTTGAGCTGGCAATTTCATTTAAATTCCTGAGCTTAATAGTGACTCTTTTGTAAAGAGTGACTATATTCTAATTTTTCTACTGGTATGAAAGAGTCAATAATGAACAAAAGCTCTAAGTTAAATTTAGCTTTCTTTTAGAGACAATATGCCACACCAGTTGTAGGTTATATAAATCACTTGTATCTTGCATTTACTTTATTTTCACACTAATCTCAGCTATGTTTTAGTTTTTTCATTGGTCACTAACATTCTTCAGGTGAAATTGTCAGTGAAGATGCAAATAACTGAAACTTTAAGCCTTTTATTTTTTACTGCTTGTTACAAAAGATGTTTAAAGTTGGGGCAAAAGTTCTTTCTTATATTGTTTCTTTATATATTATTATGAGTTCTGTCCCTGCCCCCTTTGTATTTGAGTCAGTAGGCCTTATTCCACTTTTCTTTTTAGAGTGTGGTGTGCCGGCAGTTGTTTTGATTTTATCTGTGGAAATAAACTTCTCAGTGGTCACATATTAACACATAAACCCCATGATCAGTTTTCAAAGTTTACAGTTTTAAAAATTGTGTTCTTATAGTGATCTTCTGAGATGACTTACTCTCCCATTTTCTTGAGTTCTCCACTAAAATATCACTTAATCAAGAATATATTGTTTTCTCAGTCTCTATAAAAAAATAAAACCACTCTCTCCCTCTCTGTCATCTCCTTCCACTGTCTTATTTTTTTTCAGGGCACTTATGGCCACCTACCAGATAATATCATCTATCTCTTCCTACAAGGCTGTGAGCTCAATGAAAGAAAGGAACTTCAAATACCTTGCTTTACTGGCAAATAGTGGGTGCTCAATAGTTAGTTGTTGAATATGTGAGTGAATGAATTATATAGTAGCAAAACTAAGTTAAGTTGCATTAAATTAATATAAATAAAATAATTTATTTTAAATTTACCATCAATGGTCAGATTTTTATTAGTATTTATAAGTGGGCTCTTTCAAGTTGACAAAAGTAGAATCTTCTGACTTCTTTGCTTTTCTTTGAAATGTCACCAGCATGTATATTTGCCTGTCATAGAAATTTTACATATGGGGATTTGGCAAGACTGATAGATTTCAGCTGTCATCTACTTTATAAATCCAGATTTTACTTTGCCATTATAAGTTTAACAACAACAACAAAACCCTAGGTTTTCTGTGTCCTACCTGGGACAAAATATTGTTAAAACTATTATGAGTAAAGATTAAACAAGTAGTCCAAAACTAGTTATGTCATTTATCAGAGATAGCTTTTACTGTAAGTTGCCACCAGTTCCTATGAGTGTAGTCACATTCCCACTTGGGGAGTACAAAAAAGGGTAAGAATATGCACACCTAAGTCAGTAATAATAGCCCAGTAAAGTATAGAGCAGTGCTACTTCCAGTTGGAAGGGTGTGTAGTTTTAAGAAGGCCCCCTTCCCCTGGCCCATGATTTTCAAAAGACCTCTTAGATAGGTCTGCTCTTTTTTTCCCTATCCAATCATCAAATACTATCCCCTTCTCACCCCAAGAATTGGTAGCTTACAATGTAAGCAGAGGCCTAATTTCTTCAATATTGTATAGTTCTATTACCAAAGCCTGGATGGTTCCAGGACTTATGGTAGTGTATTAGATCGTTATTATATTAAGTCCTCATCACACTTTGGCTTTCTGTCTTAGTGGTTCCGCCACAATAGTCCTTCTGATTGATGTGTGCATATTGCAGGTGACAACAAATACCATTTTTCAAATGAGGTAATGTAATTACAAAGGATAGTGATAGATCTTCTGATTCTCTAGTGAATCATGATACGATAATAATTAATATCATTTATGTAGTGCTTTGCAATTACAAAATATTCATTGCCAGTGTTGCATTAGGTTCTCACCACAGCCTAACAAAATAGTTGCTGGTGGTGGTTGAACTGAGGCTCAAAGTGGTTAGTTAACCATTTAGGTTCTTGCTTTCTGTTATGCCATACGGAGAAACAAGAAATGATAGCAGTAATAAGAAAATGCCTTATTTAGACTGTTTATTTGTGGTGCAGCTTTTGCCTGAAAGTTTTGTTTCTTTCTATCATACTGGAGGTGAGGGATGGTATTGTTTCATTGTTCTATGCTCCTTCTCGTCCCCCATCAGAGTTAATTTTTCCTTATCATAATACATTTTTACTGAACCATTCCATTATTTTCTGTTCCACAGTTGACAAAAGTGAAGGTTAGTCTGTGACTATGAAACAGAAGTTTTCATGATGTAAAACTAAAGCAACAGATTCTTATTAAACTGAGTTAAAACTGACTAGTTATTGATGACATTTTGATTTTTTAATGCATTTTTGGGGGGAGTTGATATTTTTTCATAGAGTATTATCAAACTTAAAGCATGTAGTTATCTTTTCTCAGAGGAAATATTTGAAGTCTTTGTTTTATAAATCTAAGCCTCAAAAGAGTTCACAGTATTTTTAAAAATCTGATTATATTTTAATGCTTTGTGTTTGGGTACAAAATTGTTTTTCCTGTAAGGGTATATTTATTTTTCCAGTTCCATTTTTATTGAAGGATTAAAGCTTTTCATCATTAATAAAATTTGTAATTCTACCTTGTGAATATTTTAGTTGCCATATTTAATCTTAATTTCTAAAAAAATTAATAACTTAATTGTAATAAGAAAAGCTTCCAAATTTATTCTTACATTTTAATGAACTATTTGTGTTTTATATGTAAACTGTCACAGCATGAAATCAATTTTCTGCCTTGATTCATCCCAAATCTGAGATTTCTATCACATTAATATTATAATTAGAAACATTAATAGAGACGGCAACTTAAAAAGCATACTTTGCTTCTTGGCAATTTAGCATATTTCTCTGAGTGCCCAAGACTTCAAGAACCTTCAGTGCACTAATAAATTTATTAACTCAAACTTAAAAGAAGCGAAAAGTCTCTTTCTTTCTCTCTCCCCATGGCCAGTCTGCTAAAATAGATTATTCATGCTTATTTGATTCAGGTAGGCTTTTGCAAGCTTCCCTACTAGGCCTGGGAATGTGGTACATTGAGGCCTTTTCAGAGGCTTCTGACATAGACCAAGCTTTTATTGCATGGTGTTTTATTATTACCAAATCCTAGTCTCCACCCAGTTTGTAGGCACTCTGCTTATTCTTTTGAATCAGGAAAGGTTATCACCTACCTTAATCCATGGAGCAGCGTGGATTAAGGACACCAGTGTGCCCCAGGATTCTCAAAGAGGATCCTGGAAACTTCTTGTTTCTTCTTTTTTGCTTGTCTTTACTAAATTCTATTGGGCCTTAGGAGGATTTGCATCTGAAATGGGCAACCTGGTGTTTTTCTCAATGAAGACATCAGATCAAAGTTCAGTTAGTCAAGGCCTTTCTAAAACATTAAGGGGGCTTGGACTTACACAATAAAAAGATGAGCTCTAGCAGAGATTGCAGTAAAAACATTCTGAACTATAATCCGGATAAAGAATAGATTATAGGCCAAAGAACAGACCTTGTTTAAATTGCTTTATACTAATAACTTTACATTTAAAAACTTTACCCTATTCTTAAGAAACGTACTTTAATGTCTCATAATTTATTTGTTAATACTGCCATGGTAAATAGATAAATCATGTTTTAGGAACCATACTTGTATATATATTGTATTGAAAACATTAGGTTGAGCTGATTGGTCTCTTGTTAATGAAAATAAACAGTATCTTATGGAAAATAAAGTCATCTTACCTAGAAAATAAATGCCAAACCCACAAACTCTAAATCTGAGAATAATGTTTCTATTAGACTTAAATTTTTTTATTCTTTGTTACTGTATAATTTGATGTTGGTAGACATCCACTTTAAGAATATTAATCCTTTAGGTCTTAAATTTCAAATATCTAGTGTCAAGGAAATGTCTGTTTATCTAAATTACAAAGTTGGCAGTTACTAGTAAAATAAATTAACTCACTCCATATAGTTCAGTTTATGCAGATTATCTGCAGATTATCTGTTTTGTTGAATGTTCTAAAATTTGTCTGTTTTGTAGTATTCAGGACAGTGGAAAATTACGTAAATTTAAATTAGAAACTATTAGAAATTATTGCCAGGTGGAACCTGTTAGTAGTTCAACTTTGGACAGAGGTGTATATATGTATCTAATGTGTGGAATCAGCACAGAGTCCATTCAAAGCAATATAATGAGAATGTTCTGTTACTAGGTTTTTACTATCCTGTCTAAACAAGTTCAGCATCAACAGTTACTAGAGTTTCTTATGAGAAAGATAATTTGTTGGAGAAATAGGTAATAGCACAAAAGAGGAAGTATCAATGAACTAATTATTATGTCAGGTTTCTGATCTGCCTAATTTAATAAATTAAAGCATTTATCTAATTATTTGTATGCATTCTCCCTCTTTAGCACATGCCTTATTCCCAAAGGCAGTACCCCAATACATTTTATACTATAAGTTTAATTTTAAATTTGTAAGAAAATTTGAGTATAAACACATACTCTCTTGTGAGAATTTAATTTTTAAATGATGCTCAGTTTAATATATTTAAATAGCTGGTTTCTTTTGGGCTTCTCACCAGTGATTTCATTGGCTTAAGTTTTCATTAGTTCTTAGCAATTCTGTATTTAATTTGTCATTTAAACTTGGAACCTTTAAAAAACAATTAAGACATATATATTAAATTGTTTTTTACTTAGGAAAGTATACAGTAAGAGAAACAAAGAGGTATTAGAATTCTTATCAAATTTAGGGGACCACCAGCAGCAAAGAAACATGGGATAGGAAAAGGTTGATATGTAAGTCATCATTTAAGATACTAAAAGTTGTTGTATGTTTATTTGAAATTTAATAAGTGTGTATATCAGCTCTTCCTATTAGCATTAAAATGCACAGATATATCAGTATTTTGCTGAATGTAGTTCAAATATACTGTAGTTAAAAAAAAAAAAAAACACAGTAATTTTCTAAAAACCAGTATGGCTTTTCTTAACAGTCTGGACCAGTATCTTCTTCAAGATTTGGTCACTATTATGATGCATCCAAAAGAATGCCACAAGAACTAATTGAGGCTTCAAAATGGCATGGATTTTTTTTTCCAGAAAAATTATCTTCAACTCTTACTATAGAACCATGGTAAGTTAATGACCCATTTCTGATTTCACAGGTTAACAGAATTCATTTCTACCACATTCTTTGAATGCATAACCAAAGGTACATATCCTAATAATAAATGTTTTCCATATAATATATAACCTTAATTGTGCATATGTTTCATATTATTTCTTTATATGTGGCTTTATTTTTCTGGTCCTGTAACTATTGGATTTGCTGTTATTCTTAATTTGCAGTTTGAGAAGTCTGGATACCAAAATTATAATACCTGCTGTTCTTATGTTCAAGAAAATGTGGAATAGTTTTTAAATCAGGGTCTTTTAGCCCTAAATGTGGATAATTATCTAAATACTACTTGTTGATACTAATAGCAGTGAGAATGGTATGAAGTACTGCTGTTTACTGCTGTTTTTCTATAAGTATTCTTTCAGAAAGTAAACAAAGTGTATGTTTTCCAATATTTTATTTATTAACGCTCTATTTCTAGTTATTCTGTAAATACAGTAATCTGTATTTTATAAGGTTGCCTTAAAAGAATTTAGGGCTTTTTTGAGTATTACAATGAAGAGTTTTAAATATTAAACAAACACAACATGTTTATAGTACTACTAACCTTATTAAGGCAAAACTCTGAAATTTACAGTATTTGACATTGAATAATTTATAAAGTGTCAAGAATATATAATTTCAATTCTTACTGCTGTTGAATCAAGGAAAATAATCCATGGAATAGGTTGTTGCCTCTCTTTTCTTTCATGTTGTAAAACCATTATTTTCAAAGTGAGATGAGTTATTACATGGAGATTTAATAGACAGGAAGTTGTGAACTGAAATGACTAACAAATCTAGAGTCTCTTTCCAGATATATTACTTGAGAATTTAGCAAAGACTATCCTATTTATTGTTACTAAATCTCTTTCAAAAAAATAAAACATCCTCACTTCGTTATGGTTTCTCCATTCTATAGTTTGAGACTTACCAAAAGCGATGCTTTGATGTTGTCTTAGTGTTAATATCAACCATTAATGAATGACTGCGTGTGTGTTGGTCACTCCACTACATATTACATTTGTTACCTAGTGCAATCCTTGTATGAACCTTAACAAAGTATGTATTCCCATTTTCCAGAAGAAAATACTGAAATTTACGGAAGTTATTTCTTTGAGGCTCAACTATTAAGTGATAGAACCAGGATTAACCTAAATTAGATCCCTCTCTTTTTGCTTTACTGCTTCAAGAGACACTGCTGTCCTTTGCTTTTACCTTCCTATGTTATGAAGGAAAGAGCACTAATAAAGAAAGAAAAAAAGAAATTGAGTTCTGAGTCCATCCTACTGTTAACCTTGGGAAATTCCCTTAAATTCAGTGAAAATAAATATCCTTCTGTGAAAAATTAGAGTAGGGGGATACCATTTGTCCTACCTACATCACTAATATTTTGTTAAGTTTGAATGATTATATTGATTATAATATAATCAATATATCAATACTATTAATTTTTGCCACTCACTAAACCAAACATACATATACTTTTATGGCTTAGGAAGTAACTTCTTGATTTCTCAAGTAGTAAATGGTAGGACCCACATTCAAAGTCAGTTCTTTCTGACTCACAATTCCGTGTTAGCTATAATGTTATATCGCCTCCATTCGTGGAGTACTTAAGGAAATAAAAGAATGTGAAATGTTCATTAAGTATAATGTAAGTAAACAAAAAATGTGGTATTACTTTTGTAATTAATAAAATGTTTTAAGAGTAAAACATTTTTAAGCCCCAAAGTACAAGGTTTTTGTTCATTCAGTCATTAACTAAAAGAAAGAAGGAATGAACATTTGTTGAATACCTGTTCCATGCCAGGCACTGTTCCAGGCATTTGACCATGGGATATCTCATCTAATCCTTCCACAACCCTCCAAAAGAAGTAATATTATCCCTGTTTTTTAGGAGCTTGATGTCAGAGATACTATGTAGCTTTCCCACTCTTTCAGGCTGTTACTGACAGTCTCCCACCTAAACCCAAGTCTTCAAAACCTCTGCTTTTTACTCTGGGCCAGGCTACCTCCATTCGCTGCTATAGTAAATGTATAGCACATGAAGCTAGGGGCCAGGAAAAACTACACCTTGATCAGCCATGAGAATATAGTCCTATAGTCTTTAAAATATGTTTCTTTTTTCAGAGTGTTTTTAAGAACTAGCAGTTTTACACAGAATAGGAAAATTTATAGATTTTAATTATCAAGGCAATATTTCATTTCATAGCAGTTAACTGATAATTCATTTATTTCATATAAAACTTAAATGCTTAATTAAATGTAATTAAACTTTAAACATGTAATTAAATTAATTTTGAAAATGAGTACTTACCATGTGAGGTTTAATTTATGAAAAGCATGTGCTCATTTCACTAAAATGAACTTTACAGGTTCATTTATAAAACAATAAAAGCTAAGCTTTACCATTGTCTATACTTTTCCTGTAATTAAGACTAGAGGATATAGCTGTGTCCCACTATCATATGTAAGGATATAGTATATAATTTCATATAGTCTAAAGGCACTGTTGAAGCAAAGTTTTTTTATGGTAAGAAAAACTGAAGGTCATTTAAAATTTGCATTAACTAATTTAAAATTATTGGCAGGTATGCCTATAGAAAATGTTCGTACATAGAATTTAAACTTTCAAATCGAAGTCTGGCTATAAAAACCTGAGAAGTATCACTCTAATATTACCAGATGGTTTTGTTTTAATATTTCATTGTCATAAATCAGATAATCTGAGTCACAGAACAGTGATAGGAAAATGATTTTGAGAATAATCCTGCAATCCAAGACTTTTTTACTTCCGTATTGTTTTGAATTAAGCTTTGCTTACAGGTATGCAAGGACGGTTCTGTTTTCCTTGGGAAGATAATGCTGATCCTCAGGATCCAGATAGTATCTCAGTTTTCTTATTTATTAACAAATCTAACACACTGCTTAACCTACTGTTTCAAACTGAATGTTTATGATTCTGCTCAATGTTTCCCCCTGCCCAAATTTATATGTTGAAGCCCAGTGTGATGGTGTTTGGAAATAAGGCTTTTGAGAGGGAATTAGAGTTGGGTGAGGTCATAAGGGTGGGACCTTGGTCTGATAGGATTGATGTTCTTAAAAAGAGGGAGAGATATCCAGCTCCTTCTCTTTCCTTGAGCATCTGTACATGAAAGGCCCTGTGAGCCACATAGCAACAAAGTAGCCATCTGTAACCCAACAGGAGAATTCTCACCACTTAACCAAACCTGCTAGCACCTTGATCTTAGACTTCTAGTCTCCTGAACTTGGACAAAGTTAATTCCTGTTGTTTAAGCCACTCAGTCTGTGGCCATTTTGTTATAGGAGCCCAAGCCAACTGATACATCCACTATGTTATAAAATGTTACTATTTTTAATAGAACAGATCTTGAATATTGAGTTTACATACAGTTGGTAGTAAATAGAATGAATTTGTTTTCAATATAAATTTGTTTTCAGTAAATAGAAAATTTACTATATTCATTATATGTATTTATTTATTTAAAATTTATTTAAAAAATTTATTCATTCTATTTTCAGTAAATAGAATGATATGTTTCTTTGAAATTCAAGATTTTATTTTTAAATGGATATCCTAAAAATAGGAGTTTCTTATATCAAGCCAAAGTTTTGTATTAAATATGTTGAATGAACTGAATTCTGAAAGAACTAGTTATCTTTTTAGGGGAATTTCTAGGAAAAAATCAAAAGAAAGAGGATAAGAATTTTATTTACTTAAGATTTTAGAAGTCATTATTTTTTCTTATTTTGCCAAGTCTGTTTACCACTTAAGTGGAACATCCGTACGAGCCATCTGTAATATTTTCCTAGACAAATTATAGTTATGACCCTTCATACATTCTTACTTACTTTTGTTCATACTCTGTCAGAACATTTAGCACATTACACTATAATTATTTGTCCTGTCTACATTTTTATCTTCCTTCTCAAGCAGTGGAAATCCTTGAGGAAAGGGGTTTATGCTATCTTCATCTCTTTATTCATGAATCTAGGACACAGGTGTTGAGTTGACAGTTGATGAACTAATGATTCGATGCACAAAGTATAGTAATAACTCAGATTAACTATAGCCTTGTTCATAGCTCAAAGATTTAGTGGGAAAAAAACTAATAAATGAAATGTAGCCATGTAAGAGTATATTTTATTTCACCGGGCTAACACATTGACATTTGGCATTGCAGAGCCCAGTGCTATTAAGAAAGAAAAATCCATCTAAAAATCACAAGGCTAGAGAATGAATCTTTTCCTGGGGCTACCTGTTATGAGTGGATCCTTTTCCAGAATTTAGTTTTACCTTTTCTGGAGTGGAGAAGTAGAGATCTAATGAGATGAGAAAGACATGTATAGCAATGGCACCATCAGCCAAGACACATTATTTTAAACCAGTACCATATTCTGATTTTGATAATTGGGCAATGATTATATGTAAGATGTTAACATTAGGGAAAGCTGGGTGAAGGGTATATGGAGTGCTCTGTACTATTTTTGAGCCTTTTTGTAAGTCTAAAGTTATTTCAAAGTAAAAGGTTAAAATATAGTATTATATATTACCAGGCTATTAAAAGAAATTAGCAGAGATGTATTAAAAAAAGTATATTTTGTTTCAAAAATACAGATCTCTTACATTGAGAAGCAGAAAGGCATAGTATATTTAGAAGTTACAAGTAGAAACTTATGACAAAGGAATTTTGCAAGAGAACTTCTAGGTAGGACTAAAGATTCAGAACAGGAGTATGCTAAACTACTTTATTAAGAGGATTAAAAGTGAATGACATATTAATACAAATCTTCGAGCTGAGTACAGAGCAAGATGTAAATGTGAAGAGGGAATTTATCAATTAGCCTGCTAGTGATATGATTAAAGTAAAAAGAAAATATTTTAAAATTTTGAGAGAGAACTATTAATCCTAAACCTCATTTTAACCAACGAAAAAGAAATTACTTGTTTACATGTTTGCCTTTCTTCTTTTTCTGTCCTTCTGTCTTCTTTTTCTGTCCTACAGATATTAGTTGTTCATCCTAGCATGCTGTCTTCATTGGTATGCATTTGTTTTATTACTTCCCACCTAATTCCTACATTCCTAGTCCCAGTCATTGTCCCCTAGGTTTACTCTCTCTTATTAATGCAACATTATAATTAATCCTTCCAAATTTTATTCTTCCTTCAATAAAGTAATCTCTGGTCTTTGACTCCTCTTTCTTACTCCCTATATTCAACCTATCAGCAACTCCTGAAAGTTTTATTTTTTTAATTTTTATTTAAATTTCACTTAGTTAACATACAGTGTAATATTAGTTTCAGGCGTACAATATAGTGATTGAACATTTCCATACAACACCCAGTGCTCATCACAGCAAGTATACTCCTTCAACCCTATAACATATTTAACTCATCCCCCCCACCCTCCTCCCTTCTGGTAACCATCATTTGTTCTCCATAGTTAATATATATAAATATATATTACACACACACAGACACACACACACCATATCTTCTTTATCCATTCTTCAGTTGATGGATACTTGGGCTGTTTCCATGATCTGGCTATTGTAGATAATGCTGTTATAAACATCAGGGTGCGTGTATCCCTTTGATTCATATTTTTATATTCTTTGGGTAAATACCTAGTAGTGCAATTGCTGGATCATAGGGTAGTCCTATTTTTAACTTATTGAGGAACCTCCATACTGTGTTCCAGAGTGGCTACCAGTTTGCATTCCCCCCAATAGTGTAAGGGGGTTCTCCTTTCTCCACATCCTCACCGACACCTGTTGTTTCTTGTGTGGAGCCATTCTGACAGGTGTAAGGTGATATCTCATTGTGGTTTTGATTTTTATTTCTTTATTTGATTTTTATTTTTATTTATGATGAGTTATGTTGATCATCTTTTCATGTGTCTGTTGGCCATCTGTATGTCTTCTTTAGAGATGTGTGTTCATGTTCTGCCCATGTCTTAATTGGATTATTTGAGCTTTGGCTATTGAGTTTTAGAAGTTCTTTATGGATTGTAAATACTAACCCTTTATCAGATAAGTCATTTGCAAATATCTTCTCCCATTCTGTAGGTTGCCTTTGGTTTTCTTGATTGTTTCCTTCGCTCTACAGAAACTTTTTATTTTGATGAAGTCCCAATAGTTTATTTTTGTTTTTGTTTCCCGTACCTCAGAAGACATATCTAGTGAGAAGTTGCTATGGCCAGCATCAAAGAAGTTACTGCCTGTGTTCTCCTCCAGGCATTTATGGTTTCATGTCTCACATTTAGGTCTTTCATCCATTTTGAATTTTTTTGTGTTTGTGTAAGAAAGTAGTCCAATTTCATTGTTTTGCATGTTGCTCTCTAATTTTCTCGACATCATTTGTTGATGGGATGGTCTTTTTCCCATTGCATATTCTTTCCTGCTTTGTTGAAAATTAATTAACCATGTAACTATGGGTTTATTTCTGGGTTTTCTATTCAGTTCCATTGACTTGTGTATCTCTTTTTATGCCAATATTCTACTGTTTTGATCACTACAGCTTTGTAACATAACTTGAGTCTGAAATTGTGAAACTTCCAGCTTTGCTTTTCTTTTTCAAGGTCACTTTGGCTATTCTGGGTTTTATGGTTCCATACAAATTTTAGGATTATTTATTCTAGCTCTGTGAAAAGTGCTGTTGGTATTTTGATAGTAAGTGCCTTTAATGTGTAGATGGCTTTGGGTAATTAAACATTTTAACAATATTTGTTCTTCTAATACGTGAGTATGAAATGTCTTTCCATTTCTTTGTGTCATCTTCAATTTCTTTCATCAGTGTTTTATAGTTTTCAGAGTACAGATCTTTCATCTCTTTGATTAAGTTTATTCCTATCTATCTTATTGTTTTTGGTACAATTACAAATGGGGTTGATTCCTTAATATTCCTTATTTTTCTTTCTGTTGCTTCTATATTGGTGTATAGAAATGCAACAGATTTCTATACATTGATTTTGTATCCTGTGAATTTACTGAACTCATGTATCAGTTCTAGCAGTTTTTGGTGGAGTATTGTGTATAGTATCATGTTCTACAAATAGTGACAGTTTGACTTCTTCCTTACTAACTTGGATGCCTTTTTATTTTTTGCATTTTTCAGACTTTTTTTTAATGTGGTCTGATTACTGTGGCTAGGACTTCCAGTACATGTTAAATAACAATGGTGAGAGTGGACATCCCTGTCTTGTTCCTGACTGTAGAATTTTTACCCTATTGAGGATGATATTAGCTGTGGGTTTTTCATACATGGCCTTGATTATGTTGAGGTATGTTCCCTCGAAACCTACTTTGCTGAGGGTTTTTGTCATGGATAGATGGTGTACTTTGTCAAATGCTTTATCTGCATCTATCGAAATGATTATATGGTTCTTTTCTTTTATTAACCTGGTGTATCACTTTGATTGATTTGTGAATATTGAACTACCCTTGCAATCCAGGAATTAATCCCACTTGATCATGGTGAATGATTTTTTAAATATATTGCTGAATTCTGTTTGCTAGTATTTTATTGAGGATTTTTGTATCCATGTTCATCAGGGATATGGGCTGTAGTTCTCTTTCTTAGTGAAGTCTTTATCTGGTTTTGGTATCAGGGTAATGCCGGCCTCTTAGAATGAATTTGTAAGTTTTCTTCCCCTTTCTTTTTTTTTGGAATAGTTTGAAAAAAATAGGTATCAGAGAAAATCTTCAGAAACGATGACAAAACAAGAAATAGAATGGTAGTAAATACATATCTATCAATAATACTTTGACTGTAAATGGACTAATGACTCCCATCAAAAGATATAGAGTGTCATTATGGATGAAAAAACAAGACCTATCTATATGCTGCCTACGGGAGATTCATTTTGGACCTAAAGATACCTGCAAACTGAAAGTGAAGGAGTGAAGAAACATTTATCATGCAGACAGATGTCAAAAGAAAGCCATAGTAGCAATACTTACATCAGACAGACTAGACTTTTAAACAAAGACTGTAAAAAGAGACAAAGAAGGGCATTGTATAATCATAAAGGGGACAGTCCAAGAGGAAGATATAACAGTTGTATTTGTGTACCCAACATGGGAGCACCCAAATATATAAAACAATTAACAACAAACATAAAGGACCTAGTTGATAATAATACAGTAATAGTAGGGGACTTTAACACCCACTTACATCAATGGACACATCATCTAAACAGAAAACAAACAAGGAAACAATGGCTTTGAATGATACACTGGACCAGATGGACATAACAGATATATTGAGAGCATTCCCCCCTAAAGAGCAGAATATACATTCTTTTCAAGTGCACATGGGACATTCTCTAGAATAGATCACATATTCAGTCACAAATCAAGCCTCAACAAATGCAAAAAGTCTGAAGTCATACCGTGCATCTTTTCTGATGACAGTGCTATGTAACTAGAAGTCAACCAAATAAAAAATTGGAAAGACCACAAATACATGGAGGTTAAACAACATACTACTAAACAATGAATGGGTCAACCAGGAAATCAAAGAAGAAATTTTAAAAATATATAGAAACAAATGAAAATGAAAACACAACAGTCTAAAACCTTTGGGATCCAGCAAAAGCAGTCCTAAGAAGGAAGTATATGACACCTCAAGTATATGGCCTACCTCAAGAAGCAAGAAAAATTTCAAATAAACAACCTAGTCTTACATGTAAAGGAGCTGGAAAACAACAACAACAACGAATGAACCCTAGAACCAGCAGAAGAAAGGAAACAATAAAGATCAGAGCAGAAATAGGGGTGCCTGGGTAGCTCAGTCAGTTAAGCATCCTTCAGCTCAGATCATGATCTCAGGGTCCTGAGATCGAGCCCCAAATCAGGCTGTCTCCTTAGCAGGGAGCCTATTTCTCCATCCCTCTGCCTGCCACTCCCCCTGTTTGTGCTCGTGCTCTCTCCCTCTGTCAAATAAATAAATAAAATCTTAAAAAATAATAAAGGTTAGGGCAGAAATAAATGATACAGAAACTTAAAAACAAACAAACAAGAACAATAAAACAGTTTAATGAAACCAGGAGTTGGTTCTTTGAAAAGATTAATAAAATTGATAAACCCCCAGCCAGACTTATTGAAAAGAAAAGAGAATGGACCCAAATAAATAAAATCGCAAATGAGAGAGGAGAAAAAACAAGCAGCACCACATAAATACAAACGATTATAAGAGAATATTAAGAAAAAGTATATGCCAGCAAATTGGACAAACTGGAAGAAATGGATAAATTCCTAGACACATATAAACTATCAAAAATGAAACAGGAAGAAATAGAAAACTTGAACAGACCCATAACCAGCAAAGAAATTGGGTCAGAAATTAAACAACTCCCAGGAAACAAAAGTCCAGGACCAGGTGGCTTCACAGGTGAATTCTACCAAATATTTAAAGAAGAATTATTTTATTTTAATTTAATTAACTTAAATGTAAGTAGCTATATGTGACATGGTTTATCTCATTAGTACAGTTTTACAACAAAAGTAATTTCTTATCACTACTCTGGCTCAAACCCTCCAATTACTTCCAATCTCATTCAGAAAAATAAACCCACATTCTAGGGCACCTGGCTCTAGGTCAGGCACCAAACCTATTCAGTCAGTAGAGCACATGACTCTTGATCTTGGGGTTGTGGGTTTGGGCCCCATGTTGGATGCAGAGGTTACTTAAAAATCTTTAAGAAACAAAGCTCTTCTATAGCAACATCCAGAATAATAAACCCACATTCTAACAGAGATCCTATAAGGCCCAGGACCCTTGCGTAATCTGATTGCTAGCTACTGCTCTGATCTCTTTGATGTCATTGAGGTTGGGGAAAGAGTAAAAAGAATATCAAGAATGCTTTCCAGGTTTCAGACAATCGAATTAGCATGGTGTCATTTACTGATGTAAAAAACATAACCCGAAGTATTTATTGGAACACATTATCTGACATGAACACTTTCTACAAACCTGAGCACCTTTTATGAGCCTAGCATAATGCTAAATTATAGGTTTATTGTAGTAAACAAAGCAGCTGATATTCTTGACCATGTGTAGTGTTTTTAGTCTAGTGAGAAAGCACACAATTTTTAAAGCCAAAGAAATAAATATATATGTCATTAAGAGTTGTGATAAGTAATACAAAGAAAAAGAACATTTCCACAAGTTATATTGGGGTAAGGGGATCTTTGAGTTGTTCAGGATTGACCTCTCTGAAGAAGAAGCATTTGAGTTGAGACCTGAAAATAAGAAAAACATTCTACAAAGGGCAGTAGCCAAGAAATATTCTATGGGGAGCAGCCGGTGTGCTAAGAAAGGAAAGACTTGGTGTATTCAAGGACCTGAAAGGCCATGTTGGTGAAAAGAATAATAGGATGAGCTATAAGAAAGATGAGTTCAGAGAGATAGGCAGAGGTCATATCATTCTTTTAAGAAATTTGTTCATGAGGAGGCAGAGAAAAAGCAGTAAGTGGAAGAGGTTTGGGAAGCAAGAAGTTTTTGCTATTTTGTTCTGTTTTAATGTGAATAAGAAAAATTCAATAGAGAGGGAATGGATGGAGATTGGAAGAGGAAATAGTGGTTTTTAGCTGTATAACATTAGGCAAATTACTAAACAATTTGGCAGAATTCCTAAGCCACTCAAGACCAAGGATTGGCCACTAAGATGTAATAACATTTCCTCCACTGGAGGGAAGGAGGGAAAGGTAAAAGACAACAGTGTAGATGCAAACAGGTTTGTAAAGTTGGAGGCAGGGTCTTGAGTAGTGTTGAAGATACTGACTGAGATTGTGTCTTTACTCAGTGAATAATGGGCAGCAGCATCTGCTAAGAAACAGTTACTTAGCTCTCAGGAGTTTGGGTTTAATGGGAAAGGTTTGAAATGGTTGTTTCATGGAGTAGAAGAATATACTTACTGGAGAAGTATCAAAAATTTATGGTGGTACAGTCTGTTAGGTTGTTACTTTTTTGCATCTCTGCTAAGATTCCTGGTGCAGGCAGGATTCAAGTTTTGAGAGGTTCAAGCAACAGGAGTTTAAGGTATTAAACATAGTAAACAAATGATGGATCACAAAGTAGGACTAAGAAAATGAAGACAACTGCTGTTGATATATGAGAAGAGAGAGAAAGGACAGTGGACTTGTGGTGGACTTGATAGCCTTAATAGTGATTGTAAATAGAAAAGCAATTACCAAGTTCAGAAGTGTTGGTTGAGAATAAGATGTTTGAATTAGGACTGTAGACCAGGTACACTGTCTTCAACTGATAGGGGAAGATGTCCAGGAGCTTGATAAAGACAGCAGTTTAAAAGGGGAATGATTGAGATTGGTCAAATATAAGAAAACATGAATTTTGTTTATTTGTTTTGTTTTGCCAGAAAATGGAGGAGGAGGAGTGGTTTGAAAGTAACACTGGAGGGACGCCTGGGTGGCTCAGTTGGTTAAGCAGCTGCTTTCGGCTCAGGTCATGATCCCAGCGTCCTGGGATCGAGTCCCACATCGGGCTCCTTGCTCGGCAGGGAGCCTGCTCCTCTCTCTGCCTCTGCCTGCCTCTCTGCCTGCTTGTGTTCTCTCTCTGTTAAAATAAATAAATAAAATCTTTAAAAAAAAAAAAAGAAGAAAGAAAGTAACACTGGAAAACAAAAAGGATACCAATCACATCTCTCAAATATTGAGGAAAGTAGTCTAAGCTTCAGCTTTATTTATTTAGGCTCAAGTGTCCATTACCTTCCAAGGGAAGTATCCTTTGGAGGGTGGTGAGCACAGTGTCTTTTAAGGTCTGTGGCTGATGCTAAGTTGCAATGTTTGCAAAGACTGCAGCATTGGCTGTAGCAGGTAGTCTCCACAGCAGTTTTTCCTGCATAAGAAACTTGAGATGGCTACTGGGCTTAGCATCCAAGATATAAGGAAGTGAAAAGCAGATTATAATAATGGGATACATAATATAATCCTGTTTACATAAAATTTTATATACCTGATTCTAAATTCTTTTCTAACACTAATTCAGGAGATACGAATTTAGGTTCCAAAACCTTAATGATACGTGATCAAAGAAGTTCACAAGACTCAAACTAAATTTCCACCTTAGACAATTTAAAAGACTCATTGTTATGTGTAGTATTTAAAAGAATGTGAAAGAAATGCCAAAATTAAACAAATCTATACATAGTTTTCATAATATTCTTTAGAATGAAAACCATTTTTAACAGCATGCTTCTTCATATCCCACATTAGTTTCTCTCAGTAAAAGAAGGAAGGGATGAGATGTATGAGAGGAAGTTCATCATACTGTTAACAGTGTTTACCTCTGGGTTGTGAATTTTGGGTTTTTTCCTGTTCGTTGTATGTTTTATGTATTTGAATTTTTATAATGAAGAAACATCATTTTTAAAATTTTTTAAAAAGGGGAGTCTGGGTGGCTCAGTGGGTTAAAGCCTCTGCCTTCGGTTCAGGTCATGATCTCAGGGTCCTGAGATCGAGCCTCACATCGGGCTCTCTGGTCAGCGGGGACCCTCCTTCCCTCTCTCTCTCTGCCTGCTTGTGATCTCTCTCTCTCTCTCTCTGTCAAATAAATACATAAAATCTTTAAAATAAAATAAAATAAATTTTTAAAAAGATTTTATTTGAGCGAGAACATGTGTGTACAAGTGGGGAGAGGGGGAGTGCAGGGAAGTGGAACAAGCAGACTCCACACTGAGCACAAGCACAACACAGAGAATCTCAAAAGGATGCAGAAACCAACTCAGAGGAGTTCCCACTAGCCAAATAGAAAATTTGAGCATCATAATACAAAATGATGGTAAGTGGATTGTAACCCATTTAATAAAGCAAAAGCCATGAATACATATTGATACAAATAAATGAAGGACTAAATAAGTTATTGAGGAACAAGATATTTTTATTTATTTATTTGTTTATTTCCCCCAAATATGTTTATTTTATTTTTTCAGTGGTACAAGATTAATTATTCATGCCCCACACCCAG
>CM052815.1:23241421-23281204 GCA_028533885.1 Nasua narica | reverse complement strand
GTTGTCAGTTTCTTCCTGTTTCAGTCTTGGAAGATTATGGGTTTCCAGGAATGCATCCATTTCTTCTAGATTGTTTAACTTATTGGCATATAGCTGTTGATAATAATTTTTGATGATTATACCACAGAGTACCTTCCCACAAAATATTTATTGACTACACGGGGAACAAATATTACAGTGCAGAAGCCTGGCAGACGTAACTTTAATCAAGTTAATGTCAATAGTAGTGGACAAATTGAAATCATGTATCATCTGATACTATGCAACAAGAATTCAGCAACCTTTCTGTGATATTTCTGCCAAATATACTAATTTAAATCTAATCGTAAGAAAACATCAGAAAGACCCAAATTAGGAACATTCTACTAAATACCTGACCTGTAATCCTCAAATATGTCAAGACCATAAAAGTCAAGAAAGTCTAAAGAACTTCTAGGTTGAATAAGACTGAAGAGAGACTTGAAAACTGAATGCAACATGTGATTCTGAACTGAGTGCTCTGCTCTAAAGAATGATATTGGGACAAGTGACAAAACTTGAATGGGGTCTGAGGATCAGAAGGTAGTATTAATTTCCAAATTATATTAATATCCCAAGTCAAGTGATTATATTATTGTTATATAGAATGTTTGTAGGAATGATAGTCTAAATTATTAAGAAGTGATATGTCATCACGTCAGCAACTTATCCTCTAGTGGAACAGGAGAAAAAAAATTTCTATATTAGCAACTTTTCTGTAAGTTTGAAATTGTTTCAGAATTTAAAAATTAAACATATATGTATATATATGTTTATATCTTTAGTAAATTGAGAGCATTTTTATTTTATTTTATTTTTAAGTAGGCTCCATGCCCAGCCCAGATCCCAGCATGGGGCTTGAACTTATGGCTGTTAGATCAAGACCTGAGCTGAGATTGAGTCAGATGCTTAACCAACTGAGCCACCCAGGTGCCCCAAGAGCATTTTTAAACTGGTAACAAGTTGGGTATCCTAATAGGAAATGGACAAAAGATAACAAAGAGATGTTCTCAAAAGAAGAAACAAAAAATAGCTAGTAAGCCTCACTGGTGATTAAAGAAATGCAAATAAAAACCAAAGAGATACCATTTTCCAACTATCAGATATTTAAAGTGATAATACCTTGTTTTGAAGATGGTGTGGATGTCGCTCATGTTAACCATAGGAGTGTACATTGTTAATTGTAGTAAAGGGTATCAAAAGTTAGAGTGTACATTATCACTGTTACCATTGTCCCATTTCTAGGAACTAGTCATAAAGAAATAATGACACAAGTTAACAAAGGTATGTGTACAATAAGATTATTATAATCTGCGTGTATTACTGAAAATCTGGAGATAACCTAAGAATTATCAATATAGATTAGTTGATTAAATTATGTGTGTCTACATAGTGGAATACCTTGCTTGCAAAGGGAGGAGATAAAAACCAAACAAATTATACAACAATATAATATATATAATATATGATGTATATATATTAGAAAGTGGTCTGTAAAGATATACATCAATAGCCTAATAGTAATTATCTCTGGGTGTTTGAATTGTGGATGATTCGGCTTTTTTTTTCTTTTTCTTTTTCTTTTTATAAACCTTTTTGTGAGGCAGTGTAGTTTAGATAGGAGCCCTTCAGTTAGACAATCTACATTTGAATCCTGACTCTTCCACTTCCTAGCTGTGTGACATTGTACAAGTTGCTTCTTGGGGCCCCCATTACTTGGGCTTCAATAGAAGTAATAATAATGGAAACTACTTCCTAAGATTATTAAATGAGATAATAAAAATTTACCACTTAGTAAATACTGGCTGATATAGTAAGGACTTCATGAATTTTGGCTTCCATCATTATTATTATTTCTGCTTAAATGCTTGAAATTTATTCTAATAAACATTTTTATTAATAGTCAAATCAATAAAGCTATTTCTCCCTTGGGAATATAACTATGTAAGCAAATATTTAGAATCTGGACAATCAGCTTTCTTTTCCCTATCTAATTCTTTCTTTTGAGAAAAACATATTTGGAAATCAATTCCTCCTTAGATATGTCTGTGAATGAGCAGTAGTCATATTTACTGTGCCTCCCACACTACTTAGCTCACTCCTGAAAGCTTATTAAAAGACTCAATAACAGAATGCTTCTTGGTAGTCACTTGGCAGTTCTAGGTGGTACTGTTGTATTTATCCCATTCCTTTTTCCTCTTTAAGTGATCACCTTGTTCCATCTTGTTATTCCACCTGATTTTCATCCATCCTGCAACTGGAGCATTACTATATTATATTGACAGCATGGGGACTAATAATCATTAATAATTACTGAGAACTGATTATCTCTCACCTATTAACATATTATTTTTGTTATTTCATTTAATCCGTATAAAAATCTCATGAAGTTTATAATATCCCCATTTTGAACATGAGGAAAGAGACACAACAGGTTTAATTAGTTTATTTAAAGTCATACAGGGACTCAATCTCAAGGGACTCCAAATAGCCAAACAGTCTTACAAAAGAACAAGGTTGGAGGTCTCATACTTCCTGATTTCAAAACATTTTACAAAGCTAAAGTAATCAAAGCAGTGTGGTTTGGTGCTGGCATAAAGCCAAACATTTAGACCAATAGAATATAATAAAGGACCCAGAAGTAAACCCTTGCATGTACGATCAGTCATCCACAAGAGTGCTAAGACCATTCAAGGGGAAAGAGCAACCTTCGGTAAATGGTACTGGGGAAACTGGATTATCCACCTGCAAAAGAATGAAGATGGACCTTTATCTTATACTGTATATAAAAATTAACTCAAAATGGATTAAAGACCTAACCATGAGACCCAAAACTATAAAAGTTTTAAAAGAAAACTAAGGGGAAATTTTTCATGACATTGGATTTGGCAATTATTTCTTGGATATAATATCAAAAGCACAAGCAAAGAAAGCAAAAATAAACAAATGGAACTACTTCAAACTTAAACACTTATGTGTATCAAAAGTCACAATCAACAGAGTAAAAGGGCAACCTAAGAAATGGGGGAAAATAGTTGCAAATTTTTTACATGATGAAGAACTAATATGCAAAATATATAAAGAACTACTATTCAATAACAACAAATAGCCTGATTAGAATCTGGGCCAAGGACTTGAACAGATATTTCTCCAAAGATGATATACAGATAGCTGAGAAGCAAATGAAAAGGTAACAGTCCTGATCATTAGAAAAATGCAAGTCAAAGCCACAATGGGATAATACCTCCAACCCATTAAGGTAGACTTTCAAAAAAATATAAAATAGAAAGTGTTGCCAAGGACGTAGATAAACTAGAACCCTTGTGCCTTGGCGATTGTAAAATAGTACAACTGCTATGAAAAATTGTATGGCATTTCTCAAAAAATTAAAAAATAGAACTGTATGATTAAGCAATCCCACTTCTGGGTATATATCCAAAAGTATTAAAAGTGGGGTTTCAAGGAGATATTTGCATACCCATGCTCATAGCAGCATTATTCACAATAGCCAAGACGTAGAAGCAATCCAAATGTCTAGCAATCGATGAGTGGATAAACAAAATGTGGTATATATGTACAATGAAATGTTATTCAGTATTAAAAAGAAAGGAAATCCTGACACATGCTACAACATGAATAAATCTTGAGGACATTATGCTTTGTGAAATGAGCCTGTCACAGAAAGACAAATACTTTATTATTCTACTCATGTGAGGTATCCAAAGTAGTCAACTTCATAGAAACAAACTACTTTGTGATTTGTGATGGTAATTACTAAGAGTTGGGGAGGGAAAAACCAGGAGTTTTTTAATGGGTGTACAGTTTCAGTTTTGCAAGATAAAAAGTTCTGTAAATACAATAACAGTACTGAACTGTACCTTATATGTATTTTTGCAATTAAAAAGAAAAAACAAATTAGGTTAAAAATTTAACTCTGTTCTATTTACAAAAGATAAATCCAAATATATAGACAAGGAAATATATTAAGTAAAATACAAATAAAAATATACCAGGCCAAAACAAACAAACAAACAAATAAAACGACAACCCAATGAGCTACCACTTCACATCCTCTATCATAGCTAGAATCAAAAATTCAGATAATAAGTGTTAGCAAGGATATAGAGAAATCAGAACATTCATATACTTCCAGCAAGAATGTAAAACGACACAGTTGCTTTGGAAAAGAGTCTGGTATTTCCTCAAAATGTTAATCATGGAGTTATCATTTGATCCAGCAATTCCACTCCTAGGTTTATGGCCAAGAGAAATTTTTTTATTTCTCAGTGTTGTGCACATATCTTCACAAAAGCCTATACATGAAATTTTTATAGCAACATTATTTATAATAGCCCAAAAGTAGAAGCACTCAAATATTCATCAACTAATGAATGGATAAACAAATATGATATATCTATATCTGGACTATTAGTGAGCCATAAAAAGGAGTGAAATATTGTTACATTGCTACAACATAGATGAACCCTTCAGACATTATGGTGAGAGAAACCAGTAACAACAGACAAATCATATATGATTTCACTTGTATGAAATGACCGTAGTAAGCAAATATATAGAGACAGAAAGTAGATTAGTGGTTCTTTTGGGTTGGGGACATGGGAAAGTTCAGGAAGGTGATGTTAAGGAGTATAGCACTCCCTTCTGTAGGGATGAAAGTATCCTAAAGTTGATTGTGGTAATAGTTAACCTAACTCTATGAATATACTAAAGCCACTGAATTGTACACTTTTTTTTTAAAGATTCAGTTATATATTTTAGCACACACATGATGGTGGAGGGAAAGAGGGAGAGAAGCAGACTCTATACTGCTGAGTATAGAGCCTGATGCCAGGCCTGATCCCACAATCCTGAGATCATGACCTAACCCGAAATCAAGAGTTAGACACCCAACCAACTCAGCCACTGAGGCACCCATAATTTGTACACTTTTAATGGGTGAGTTGAATGGTATATGAATTATATCTCAATAAAGTTCTGTTAATAAAAATTAAACGATCCATTGATTTTAGCCAGTGGAGGTCACTGGTGACTATAATAACAGTTTTAATGAAATGATGTTGGTGTAAGCCAAATTGGGATGGTTTTAAGTGAAAATGTGAGGGAAGGAATTGGAGACACTAAATATTGGAAAACTCAATGAGTTCTGGTGTGGAAAAATAGAGTAGTAGCTGGCAGAGGAAGTGAGACAAGAAATGTTTTTATTTTCTTAAAAGGAAGAGATAAGAGTGTGTTTATATATTTTAGAATGCACCCAATAGAAAGGGAAAGTTAATAGAAATGAAAGAATTGCTAGAGTGACATCCTATGGGATGAGGTCTGGGAGCAAGTAGGGATACTGGGTTAGTAGAGGTGTTTAAATAGTTCACCTGCGGGGAACCTGGCTGGCTCAGTTAGTAAAGCATGTGACTCTCAATCTGAGTCGTGAGTTCAAGCCCCACACTGGACGTAGAGCTTACTTTAAAAAAAAAAAAGTTTCATAAATAGTTCAACTAGAGTATTGTAGGAAGAGAGGGTATTTATGTTGGTAAAGATGCTGATGGGTAGGTAAATGTAGTAATAGATATCTCTGCTGGTTGCTTCTGTTTTCTCAGTGAAAGGTTATAAGCAAAGAATAAAGATGGGTAAGGATATTAAAGGTTTGTATATAAAAAGAGAAAGTATGAAAAAGTCATCAAAGATGATGAGACTGTGTACAGTGGGATTGCCAGGCAGTCTTAAGGGCCTATTGAAGTTTGAGGTCATGATTTTACACTGAGACCAGTCCACTGGGATGGGGTCATTTCTCCTACCACTTTTAGCTGTACTGAGGCAAATGTGGAATGGGCAGAGAGTTGAATTTAACCAGAACAGTTTTGCTGAGCAAGTGAGACAAAGCAAGAGAAGAGCAAGGAAGGAGATACAAGAATTAATCGTGGATCAAGGTGATTAAATAGTTGAAAGAGTGTTATCAAAGGGAGTGAGTGAAGAGGTGGTAGGCAATGGTGTGGAGATCTCAGCGTAGTCAAATGATTACATATGGGCTCTAGGTGGAAAGATAGGAAGCAGCAGTTGTGGGGAGAAGAGAGTATGAATTGAGATCACATAGGGATAGCAATTATTGATAATGGTGAGGTCTAAGGTATGATCATGAGAGTAAGCACCAAAGGTAGGGTGGAAATAAGATCATTGAGGGAAAGGTGCTTAAGAAACTGAAAGGCCAGGATGTTTGAAAGATAATTAATGACCCGGGGTTGGCTAGATGACAACAATGATGGATAGTAGGAGACATAATCTAATAACTTATTTACATCAATAAGTAAAGGAAATTAGAGTAATGTTGAACTGAATTCTTTTTCGTGAAAGCCCATAACCTCTTTCAGTAGTATCTCTGTCAGACACTGGATGCAATTCTTATATCCTCATGTTCTTAGTATTTTCCAACTGGCTCAGAGGTCTGCACTAGTCATTGTTTTCTTTGCATTCCTAGTCTCTATATGTTCTGCTCTTAGTTGAGTATTCATGGTGAAGAGAATCAAACTCAGTGTTATTAGGTGAAAAGCGTCAGAAAAGAAAAATCTGTGACAGCCTTCAGGGTAATAGTAATGGAATTTTTAACTTGAAAATTACTTGTGAATAGACTTCACAATCCTTATAGTCACATGCAAATTATATGCTAATATAACTTTAGCTCAGCAAACCATTTTATACAATTAGTTGAGAGATTTGATATTGTGCCTACTGCCCTATAAGTATATCTCACTATTTGTCATGAATGAATACTTGAAATATATGCGTAAATAGAATTTTGGTAATACAAATCATATTTTCTCAATGATTTGCATAAAATCAAAAATGCTTCATCTTCACTTTAAAATAATCCTAATTGGGAGTGATAACAGTTTTTCTTTCCAAATATTTCTTTCTTTTTTTAAAGATTTCATTCATTTATTTGAGATAGAGACAGTGAGAGAGAGCATGTGAGGGGAGAAGGTCAGAGGGAGAAGCAGACTCCCCATGGAGCTGGGAGCCTGATGTGGGACTCGATCTCAGGACTCTGGGATCATGACCTGAGCTGAAGGCAGTTGCTTAACCAATGGAGCCACCCAGGCGCCCCCAAATATTTCTATCAAGTAGTTAAATCAATATTAAAATGCACCAGAAGTTCTTATTTTCAAAACCCCAGCAATTAATCATTTTAATGAGAGAAATCAGCCTTAAAAAGAAAAATCCTTCTTGAGCCATGTGATTTTAAGTCAGAAAGGACAAGAGAGATTATTAGTGCAACTCTGCCACCTGAGAAAATTTTGAGCCCCAGAACAGAAAAGTTAAATACTTTGCCACATTATCACATATTTAGCGATAGTTGCTGATACAGATAAACCAGGAACCCAGGTCTTGAGCATACTTTCCACTGTGTTATGCTGGTATCTCATTTATATATTGTAAGCCTACATTATTTCCATCTTGAATTGTCTTTATATGTCATGTTCCAAGTTAATACAGGTGAGGCCTATTGTAAAGTTTTCACAGGTGCAACTAAAAGAAAAATCTCTTCCTAAAACTGTACACCTGAATACTTTGTGTTAAATGGAATCATGTTCAAACGTCATACACAGCCACAGTGTATTTGAAATCACAGACTTCTCATTTAATCTAGACCTCACTCTGAGTGTTACAAAACTTTTTAGGTGCCTGTCACTTAATTGTTGTACAGCCTTGAACAAATCACTTAAGTCTCCAAAGGGTCTTAATTTTCTCTACCATAAAACGGAGCTAATGACTATTTATCTCACAAGGCTATTGTAATGATCAAATGTGACAGAGACGCAAAACGTTTTTTGAGTATTCACTATGTCAGACACTTTACCAGTAGATAAAATCAAGTAGTGTTGTTACAAAAAATACCGAAGAGTTTATTATTTATGAGAAAACATTTCTCTTATCAACTAGTTATTTCATATATATGTACGCTTATTTTTGTAATTTATATTTTCACAAATAAAATCTCATCTTTTGTTACAAGAATTTTTGTTGTTACATTTACATTTATTCTTTGATCACATTGAGACTTCTTAAGTAATCCTTTGTTCATTGAGAAACTACAAGGTAATCTTTTTCTTAAAGATTTATTTATTTATTTGAGGGAGGAAGGAGAGCACAAGCGTAGAGAGGAACAAAGAGAGGGGAACAAGCAGACTCTGCACTGAGCGCAGAGCCCAACACGGAGCTGGATCCCATGATACCTAAGATCATGACCTGAGCCATAACCAAGAGTCTAAAGCTCAATGGACTGAGCCACCCAGGCGCCCCGTTTTTTATCTTTCTTAATGAGAATGACAAAATTATTTTTCACAGAAAAACCAAAATGCCATTTGTCAATAGAAATTAAAGTTCACTGTTGTAAATGTCTGTCAGACCTCCTGCTGAAAAGTGGGCAGGGGAGATACTGATAGATACAAAAGTGTCATTTATTTCTGTCATTTTTTTAAAAATGTTGAACTTGGTCATCAGAATATAAATTTAGGGGTACCTAGGTAGTTCCGTCAGTTAAGCATCTGACTCTTGATCTCAGCTCAAATCTTGATCTCAGGGTCATAAGTCCAAGCTCTGCGCTGGGCTTCATTTTGGTTGTGGAGCCTACTTAAAAAAAAAAGTATAGATTTACATTTTGTGTCATTGAACCCCTTTTACCCATATTTAATATTAATATAAAGAAATAAATTACAGTCGGAAGATATGGTAATATAAGTAGACATGGAACAATTTTTTTGACTGAAAATAATTTTAAATACTTGACATTTTAAAGGTAAAAATTAAAGTTCTAATAATTGTTTTTATATTCTTCGTACTGTTATAGTTTTAAAGACAAATTTTGGAATCACAAGTGCTTTTTTTTTTACTAAAAAAGTTGTTGAAAATTAAGAAAATCAAGGTAAAATAGTATACAGGATTTGAAATGTGCTGCTTTAGGACATGTTTTAAATGCTTTGATAACCTAACCTTTGTTAATTGCTTGGAAACATTAATAAGGTCAGGGTCATATTTGTAACTAGATTTTCTTCTGCCAACCCCTGAAATTTATAAGTTACTATACTGCTGAAGAGTTACAAAAAAAAGACAACAGCCTCAAAATTAAAGGTGTTTACTTTTTTTAAAATTTTAGATGACTGGGGCGCCTGGGTGGCTCAGTGGGTTAAAGTCTCTACCTTCGGCTCAGGTCATGATTTCAGAGTCCCGGGATCCAGCCTGAGATCATGACCTGAGCAGAAGGCGGAGGATTTAACCCACTGAGCCACCCAGGCACCCCACTTAGTAGTAGTTTAATATCAATACCATATAAACTAGTCAGTTTTAAATGCTATAATCCCATATATCAAAAATGAATATTATCATTTAATATACCTAAACATTGATTTTTTTTTTCCCCATTTAATTTTGTTATCAAAGTGTTTATTGTCCTAGAGATCTAATTAGTTTGGGGAATTTTATCACTTGTAAAGTTCTAAGCATTGCTGGTGACTGTAATGTTTTATGTCAGTGTTAAATAAGAAAAGAGATTAAGATATTTTGGCTTTATGTCTTTATTTTTGTTCCCATATCAAACCTCTCTACCACCTTTGAAGAGAATCTTAACTCTACTATAGTTATTTTAACAGACTGGGAGAATACAAAATAAATAATCAACTGTATTGGTTGAGTAGTAGCAACAAAAAAACTTAAGAATTAGTTTGTGTAGGTGTTGTCTAATAATGCACCTCAGATAGCAAATTTACTACCAAGCACTTGAGGCAAACTTTATTATTGAACAATTTGGGGCAGAAGGAGCAATGCTTAAGAAACTTTCCGTAATATATGAAATAATGTCTTGAGTAGATTCATTGTTGGTAGATTAGAATGAACTGAGTATATCCTTTATCCATCCTCCTTTAACCCATATTGACATTCGTCAAATGGTTGGCTGAAATTCATTTCATAATCTGGGGCTGTGGAGCAGATTTACCCCTTGTGCAACTCTATTTGACCCAGATAGGAATTGAACATTCTGCCTTCAAACAGCAGCACTGTCTTCTGAAAGTTGAGCTAGCCAGGACAAATACGTTACTCATCTATTCATATGTATTTAGATATTTGTATATATTTATATATTCATATATTTATGAAAGAGTCACATCAGTACCATTATGGAGTATCATTTTTTATGGACACATTTCTTCACTCATTAAACTGGAAAAATGTGTCCATATAATCTAATCCCTCATTGAAAATGGAGAAATAACTATATGTGAAATAACCATACTGCCAGAGCCTTCAGTTGAAGTCATATTTATTTTGCACATAACAGCATTCCTTTCTCTTGGTTTTCTATTTTATTTTTGTTAGGTACTTTGGGGCTAGCTCTGGCTGTTCAATAAAACATTTACAGAGAAGTGCAATAGGCTGAACAACTGACCATTGATTTTGCACACTAAGTAGTCAGCTGCTTTTCCTAACTTGTTAGGTTGTTTAATGTTGCATGTGCGCTTCAAATTATATTTCATTTTTCTTTAGGACACTGATTCTGCATATGTGATTGCTTTACTTAGGATCACACAAAGCAAATGCTTTTGTATTTTTAAGGACACCCACAGCTTTTACAGCATTCATCATTTAAATGTCTATGAAATAACTATGCTCCAGAACCTCATTATCATGACAGTTAATGTTCCGCCATAGCACGCGGCTTGTGCGTTATCAAGAATATTAAAGTTAGTCATTGTTAAACCAGATGTTCTTTACAGTTACTAAATTTTTTTGAGGTGTTCCATAACATTAGTAAAACATTTTTTAAGTAAGCTCTCCACCTAACTTGAGGCTTGAACTCACGAGCCCAAGATCACAAGTCTCATGCTGTACCAACTGAGCCTGCCAGGCTCCCCATTTTTGTGAAATATTTTAAAATAGGAACATTAATACTAATATTCATGTGAGAGATAATTTGTCTTCTTGAATTCATACATTTACTTTATTATTTTTGTTTTTAAAACAAAGTGGAAATTACACTCATCTTCATAGGCCTAAGAAGACCAAATTTTTTAATTACTGTTATTTTAGCAGTTTGTTCTAAGAAAATTAAGACTTTTCTGGAAGATGAGCTTAGGTGATCGAGACATTGATTCAGGTGTACTTGGCATAGCACTTCATTAACTATGTGTTAATTATCTATGATTACTCCTGAAAAGCCACTATAGTGGCTTCATCTTTTAGGTTGCTTCATTAAATCATTAATTTTCTTGGAGGTAACTAAGCTTGACATAATTAAGCCATCTCAGTCTCCACAGATTTTTATCTTCCCATTATGTCAAGAACACTGAGCCAGTTAATATAAGGCATTTTAACTTATTCCCTGGGTGTATTGACTGTATATTTTTAAATTATTTATACTACTTTGGTTCATTTTATATTGTATTTAAGTAATTCCATAAATTTTAATTATTTCCTTAATGTTATAGGTTAGATTTTGAATTTCCCATGTAATAAGCCCATTTATGTGTTCAAACCACTTCTTACCAACAGTTCTTTGACCCATGGCTACAGAAAGCTGCTTCAGTTTATCCAGAACATCATATATGAGGAAGGATTCGATGGATCCAATCCCCAGGTATAGAGTACCTTCAAAACCTTTTATAATCATGTATATAATGTTGTTTTTAAACTCACTAGAGGTAAACTCAGAAGATTTTAGAATAATCAACAGTGAACAAGCTTTTTCCAAGCACAGAAGATGTCCATAAGCAGAGCACAGGTAGCCTTAGTTTGACTGTTAATGTGTATTTACACTTTTAGCTAAGTTCTCAAAGAATGCACAGAAGATGTATATATACATTGTTGACATAAATTATTCTGAAATACATATTGATAGCATCTGGAATTAATAAACAGCCGCATGTTGAAATTACTCCTAAATCCGCAAGACTTGCAGTTTCTTATCTAAATTTTTTTGTCATTCAGTCCTTAATTGAATTACCTTATGAGTAAAAATTAATTAGGATTTTATTTCTTATAACATCACACATTGAGTTGTCTCACTGAATAAAAAATTATTTTATTTGCTATCTTAAAATCTTTTAGAACTTAATTATTTCTCTGTAGCTCTATTTTTGAAAACGGAAGTCTTTAAATTCCTACTATTAACAATTCTAAATTCCTACTATTAAAGATGTTCCGGTTAGTTTAACTTAAACAAAATGAAAGAAATTTTATTTCTAGATATCATGCCTTTCAGAAGTCTTTCTCAGTGATTTTAATTGCTATAGCTGCTGAAGATTTTCAGTTCATTATTATTATTTTAGCAGAATTATTTCCAGAGCACCATTATTTTTACTGAAGAAAGCAAAGAATCCAGAAGTCTTTTCTTTTTTGCATTATTAACTGCATTTGCTCTTAATCCATAAATTTTGAGTATTCTTATAAACTTTACTGCTGTATCTAATGTTTTTTTTCCACATCAAGGTAATTTTTAATTTTGTTTTGATCATCAGTTTAATAGCAAGTTAAAAATACGTGTGTGGTGAAGCATACACATTTATTTATAGATGGTTCTTCACGTATGTTACAGATTTTGTGATGGGCCTTGGTTTTTATTACAATTTTATTTTGCTCATTGTTGCTCCATTTTTGGTTCTAGCTAAGATTTATGGGCACTGTGTCCTCCCTTTGGTGGCATTGCCCGTCTGGAGAGGTAAATTGGTCCCTGACAGACACCTCTCCCCACTTGCTTGGTTGCTATGGAAACAGGCATGTCATAACAGTTCCTATGATACAGTGTGCAGAGCTGCTGTTCTTGCAGAATGATGACACATCTTCTAAGAGCAAGAAATTTTATAAAATGCAAAAAGCAAAGGCCATAGCAAAAAGATATACACGTACTGTACACATATGTATACTTGCATGTGTATACACACACATATATGTACACACATCTACACACATCCATCCAAAAGACCCTTGATCAGTAACCTATTATTGGAATGGAATGAAATGTTTATTTTCCTAGTCACTTAGTTGAGTATGAAAAACACCACCATTTTCAATAAATGGTATTTTATTTCATGAAAGTAGATAAACAACAAACTGAACTGGTTTGTCTCTCTGAACCAGAGGTTCTACAACTATTTACTTTCATAAAGATTAAACAGAGTTGAGGTAGATATTTATATGGTGAATACCAAGAATGCTGAAAAATGTATGAATGCAAAAGCATAAATTTTATTTTGTGTTTTTATGTTAATAAATTTCCTTATTGTTAATTTATACAATATATCGTTTGCTAAATTACCTCATCTATACATCTGTCCCAGAAACTTTAGATGAGTTCAAAAAGCCACAAAAATGCAACTATGAAGCACTACTTCAAAAAATATTTTTCCTGAATCAAAATAATATTCTGATACTGAAATAAATCCTCCTATTAAAAAAAAGAGTTTTTTTATTTATTCATTTGAGAGAGAGAAAACAGAGAGAGCACAAGCAGGAGGAGAGGCAGAGGGAGAGGGAGAAGCATTGACTCCCTGCTGAGCTGGGAGCCCAACGTGGGGCTCAATCCCAGGACTCTGGGATCATGGTCATAGGCAGACACTTAACTGACTGAGCCACCCAGATGCCCCAGATCCTTCCTTTTGAAAGGAAATTTTCGTCTTATTTTCTTATTTTCTCTATCACTACTTATATTTTCAAATAACCTAATTCAGTTTATTTGAGCTGAGTATTATATACTCAGTCGAAATTAAATTGCTGTTTTTATTAAAAAACACTGCTTATATTCATTCTGTCTGATTTTGTAAGGTGGTAATGGGTAAAACGATTTATTGTATTTTTCCTTGTAGGTCCACAGGATGAGAGTCAGATGTTAAATGGTGAATTTTCATTAAATATTCATGTTATCTTAAGTAGTCATGATATTTATGTTTTAGCAATTGCTCATTCATTTTTTTCTTCACAGTGTGTGCCCTGAACAGTACCTGTTATTAATGCCTAGAGTATAGACAAAGGTGACTACATAGCTAGTTTTCAGAGACACAGAGACAGTATTATTACACAGATGCATTATGCATTTGGCTTTGAATAAATCTAGTATTTCACTTCTAAAAAAAAAAAAGGAACTGAGTATTATATACTATTACATGGTTACCTTGCTAGTAAGTAAAGTAGTATAGCTCAACTGTAAGGATACTTGGAATGGAGACATTTACAAATTGCTGCCATAATTTCATTTAAGTTATGATTTTTAAATACCTAAGAGATATGTAATAGTAACAAAATTTGAACATTGATTTTCCTTAGAATACCAGATTAAATATTTTGCATGTTCTCATAGGAATGAATTTAGCTATTTATTGTTCAGCTCAACACAAAAGTTTATTTTTTAAATTTTTTTATGCCTCATGATGTGCCCCATTATTATATGGCATAGCAAAGAAATTATATCCAAAATGATACAGGAAATTTGTAATTAGCCTTTTTTTTGCAATTATTGTCATTTTTTAAAAAAAATAAATGTTTTCCTTATGTTGAAGTATTATACTCATTTAAATTCTGGTGTGCTGAGTACTACCTACCTCACTTAAATATCTTATTATTCATTCTTTGGCTTTGTGTTTTCATTTTATTTTCAGATACATCAGTGTATCTGTCAAGGTCGCTAAGCCTCTTTAGTTCTCCTGCTTCTGCACCTAACAGCATTTTTGTTATAAATTTTTAGCAGATTCTCTTTGATACAATAGTTGGTAATAGTGACTGGGTTAAAATAGACCGCTGACCTTCAGTTTCTGAAATGTTGACAGGGGAAACAATGTAATGGTGCTCTCCTTCTGCCTTCAGGTTTTGTTCTAATGCCTAGATTTTGGGGGAAGTTTTCTCTCTCCCTTTTTCCAGATTGCTCTTTCTGTTAAGAATCTAAGTTAAGATACAGTTCATGAGAAGACAAGTTTATGAATGACAAAATTAAACTTAATCTTGCCATTTTACTCAAGTTCTGAGTTTCTAAGTAATACAATGTAAGGGATAACCTATCAATTCACAGATATCTTACATGAATTCATCAAAAACTTACTTAAACTTCTAACACAAGCCCTAGTGCATATTATTATTTCATTTCATTCAAGAAACGCAGAAATTAAAAAATAAAATAATTTTTATGGACTGCCGAGGATCATAACATATACCTTAAGGTGATTGCCTGTCATAAACTTAATATGACAAGAAAAGAAAATTAGACCAGCTGCTTTGATAGTATTCCATGTTTGACCGTGTTCCAGGTTTGACCATGTTCCAGGTCCTTGGAGTCAGGAAGGTTTTTTTTTAATGTGCTTAAACTAAATTCCTTTTTCCATAATCTCATTTTAATAGCTTTATCCAACACATTGTATCCCTTTATATATTTGAAGGATTGTATGGGCTCATAGAACAATGTTCTATTCTATCCTTTTTACTGTAGAGATAAGAAAATGAATGCCTAAGTAGTGTATGGGTCTTGCCCAGAACCACATCTTAGTTATACAGTCCAGACTGTGAATATCTGTCTTACCCATTTTTCTAATTATTGTCCCCTTTTGTTTTTCTTCTTCTAACATTTCAGTGTTTTGTTCATTTTCTCTACTTTTCTGTTGATAAATTCTCAAAAATACACAAACTCAACTTTCATCTGTAATATCAGGGAGATAGTAGTCAGTTAATAAATTGTATTAGTTAAATAAATTTTATTAGTTTTATTATAGCAATAACATGTGATATATTGTAGGATCTGGCTTCATCAAAAATCACACTAAAAAATGGCACACATTCCAAAATTTTTGCTTTAAGAGCAAAAACTTAACTTTCCCCATGAGAATTGGGGAAAGTTAAGTTTTAAGTTATTTTTAAGTTATTTTAAGTTTAAGGAATTTTAAGTTATTTCCATGCACCAGGTTTTGCTATCATCTTCTCCTTTGCCCAGAAATTTTGCTAAGGATTGCTTAAAAAATTAAGCAATTAAGATTGCTAAGGAAAGCATTTATAAAACATTTCTTCAGTTAGAATAACCCAAACAGTTATAAATACATCTGTTATAAATACATCTCTGGCAAACACTTATTGATAATCATCCTAGGTTTTATTTAATGGTTTTTAAATGTTCTTTTTCCAGAAAATATTAGTCACTATTATCAGTAGTCTTGACTTCTAGATGTTCACTTGTTCATTTTATAAAAAGCGTTAAACTTATTTTGTAAAAATAGCCTCAAGAAGAATAAGTAAAGGCACATATAGAATGTAAAACCAATACACACATTTTTAAACTTCTTTCAAACAAAGTATCAGACATCAGACATAGTAGCATTAAATGAGAAATATTGAGCAAATTATAGTTTATGGAAAGATTTGTAGAATTTTATAATACTGAGAATGGCTTGTAAGCCTTCTGGTTTAGATAGTCTTTATTGCTAATTGATTTTTTATATATTATTTCAGGCGCCTCAAACATAATCCGTAGAGTACTCACTGTTAAAATGTAGAAGCTTGAGGCTTTTGCTACTCTTCAAATTTTACAAAAGTTAAGGAAAAAAGTCAGCTATATTTTTGCAGTCTTGTAATAGTGAAAATTTCCTTTATCTTACCTTATACTAACTACACATAAAGGTCTTTACCACCTCTACTGACTAATCTTTTATAAATTTAAAAACTGGCAAAGAGAAGTGAAAGAGGTAGCCTACTGGTTAACAAAACATAATGTGTTTACCTCCCTCCCACTTTCCTTTAGAAAAAACAGAAAAACATTTTAAGAATAGGAATCCAGAATCTTGGTTCACCTTTGTGGGGAGATGACATTTGCTGTACAGAAAACTGTGACAATAGCCATAGCCTTACGAAGTTCCTGTATATTCTCCGTGGTCTTCTACGAACCTCTCTTTCAGCCTGTATCATCACGATGCCAACACATCTTATCCAGGTACGAATCTTTCCAAAATTTCTTTCCCCTAACTAGTGCAGCATAATGAAAAGCAATATATACATGCTTTATGAGTCTGAGTCTAATAAGTTATTTTCCTATGCCATTTAAGTAAAACAGACTTCAGAAATGCCGAAGGAAAAATCTTTTACTTCAGATTGTTAAATTGTCACGTATTTGTGGTTTTAATATACAGCGAGTATATGGTAAGTTCCTCTTTAATAATGTTGTTATTTTTTTCTTTGATTTCTTGTAAACATATAATATCATTGTGAATGAGGTTGATTTTTTACCGATATCTTTTCATTAATCATAAAGCTGATCTGAACATAGATCTTGAAGAAATATTTGTACTCCTATGTTCTTAGCGTTATTTATAATAGCTAAAATGTGGAAGCAATCTGAAATCCATTAACAGATGAATTGATAAGAAAGATGTGGCCTGTATTGCAATGGAATATTATTCAACCTTGAAAAGTAAGGAAATTCTGTCATAAGCAACACTGATGAATCTTGAGGACATTATCCTAGGTGAAATAAGTCACAAAAAGACAAATACTGCGATTCCATTTACATGAAGTACTTAAAGTATTAAAAATCATAGAGCATGATGGTAATATGGCAGTTGCCAGGGTCTGGAGGGGAAGAGGGAATGACAAGTAATTATTTAATAGCTACAGAGTTTCAGTTTTACAGAATGAAAACAGGTCTGGAAATTGTTAGTGGTGATGGTAGCACAACATTATGAATGTATTTAATTTCACTGAATTGTACACTTAAAAATGGTTGAAATGGTAAATTTTATGTTACATATCTTTTTCTACATTCCAAATTTTGAAGGAAAAAAGGGGAGAAAAAAAATTGATCTGAATAGGACAAGTCCCTTTCTTCCCTTGCTGTTTCTGTGTATAAACCTCCTAAAGCTACACTCTCAGGAAAAGAGGTCAGTCCTCCCCAGATAGAAAAAGAAGAATCTTTACAAGATTTTCCTCAATGACTCAAAAAAGTCCTTTTCTTAAGAATGTTCAAGAGGGGGCGCCTGGGTGGCTCAGTTGGTTGAGCAACTGCCTTTGGCTCAGGTCATGATCCCGGAGTCCCGGGATCGAGTCCCATATCGGACTCCCGGCTCTGCGGGAAGTCAGCTTCTCCCTCTGACTTTCTCCCCTCTCATTCTCAGTCTCTCGCTCTCTAATAAATAAATAAATAAATCTTAAAAAAAAAAAAAAAAAAAAGAATGTTCAAGAGGCTGGGGCGCCTGGCTGGCTCAGTCAGAAGAACATGCAACTCTTGTTCTCAGGGTCATGAGTTCAAACCCCACATAGGGTGTAAAGATTACTTAAATAAATAAAACTTTAAAAATTTTTTATTTTATCTTTTTTTATTTCATTTTTTCCCTTGAGAGACAGATTGGGGTGGGGTGTGGCGGGTGAAGGGGCAGAGGAAGAGGGAGAGAGAGAATCCTAAGCAGGCTCCACGTGCAGCACAGAGCCCAATGCAGGACTCAGTCTCATAACCCTGAGACCATGACCTGAGCCAAAATCAAAAGTCAGATGTTCAACCCACTGAGTCAGCCAGGTGCCCCCCAAAAAAACTTTTTTAAAAAGAGTATTCAAGAGGCAAGTCTGGGACAGTTTTCATCATTATTTTTATTGTACAGATAATAGAGAAACTAGAATTACATCATATATTTTTCCATGGTATTATTTTATTTATATTATAATATATATATACATATATATATTTCTATAGCAAATGTACAATACTAGAAATAATAAAAAAGAGTTGGCTGCAGTGAATAGAATGTGAAAGTCAAAATAAGCAAAAGCACTGAAATCATTTTTTCTGACATACATACTAAAACACTATGAGGGGAGGGGTTGGGGGAGGGGGTGGTTGGGTGATGGGCCTTGGGGAGGGTATGTGTTGTGGTGAATGCTGTGTGTTGTGTAAGATTGATGAATCACAGACCTGTACCCCTGAAACAAATGATACGTTCTATGTTAATAATAAAAAAATAACTTTAAAAAACCACTATGATTTGAAATGACGTTTATAGCGGAATAGTTTTGAGTTCTATTTTCCTCTACTTCTCTAGGAAGTCATAGTAATAACAATAATGATACCAGCTAACAAATATAAAACACCTAAACTCAGGATCTAACAGTTCTTACAAAATTTCATGTAACTACTGTTATAATCTCCATTTTACACATAAGGAAACTGTGGTACAGAAAAATTAAAATTAGGGCAATGTTCAGTACTTGAGAAACCATGATTCGAACCCAGAAAATTGATTCCAGAGCCACATACTAGAATACGTAACAGGTTTTTATTCTGGAACTCATTCAAAGCTAGTAAATCTCGTATTTTTATCTTAGAGCTAGAAATGACATGGGCCTCATCTGCGCTAAGCTCCTGCCTTTGGACAAGTAAAGCATTATCCCTATTTTGCAACTGTGGTCTGAACCGAAATGACATGGTCAAGCAAATCACAGAAACAAAGACTACTTGGTGAGATTACTTGGGTCTATGCAAACTCTACATTTACCTACATTAACAGAAATATAAGATATAATTGAAATTTGGAGTTCACCAAGGAGATAAAGAAATACCATTTTAAGATGCTGTATCTAAACATACTGTATAAGGATTGAAGCTGAGATTATTTAAGGACTATGTGAAGTTTGTGAAACATGAATCCTTGAGCTTTTCTTCAATGTACAGCAAAAGGTTCACATTCTCCTTTAAGAAAAAGTCACTATTTTAAGTGACTATTTAAACACTTTAAGATAGTCTGATATAAAAAAAAGATAGTCTGATATAGAACCATATTTCTTCCAGCACAAGTGGAGAGAGGAATGTAATTGACAGTATACCCCCATACATTGTCAGTGACTTGTGCTTTTGAGCTTTCTGAGGGTTACCATAGCAACTTTCTGCCATTCAAGTGAGCAGTCCTCTTTAATAATTACAAACTTAAAGCAAAATGAAAATTAGAAATCTTAATCAGAAAAAAATTTGACTTTTGGGTGCCTGGGTGGCTCAGTTGGTTGAGCGACTATCTTTGGCTCAGGTCATGATCCTGGAGTTCCAGGATTGAGTCCCACATCGGGCTCCCAGATCCATAGGGAGTCTGCTTCTTCCTCTAACCTTCTCTCTGCTCATGCTCTCTCTCACTTTCTCTGTCTCTCAAATAAATAAATAAAATCTTAAAAAAAAAATTTTGACTTTTCACATCACGATTTTTTTCCTTTTTTTTTTAAGTAAACACTACCCCTAACATGGGGTTCAAATTCACAACCCCAAATTGATATCAAGCGTTGCATGCTGTCCCAACTGAGCCAGCCAGGCGCCTCTCACATCAAGATTTCTTAAGTCCAAATACTTCCCTCTCAACAAATTGGGGAGAAAGACCTGCATTTCTTGTAAATTTATTTATTGAAGGTGTGTTTTACTATTTTATTCATTCATTCATTTCTTCTATACTGTTTCTGAGTGACTGGTAATGCTATAGCCCACTTTATATATCAGTGGAAGTTTTAAAATAAACGAGATACTGGTTCCTTTTAGGGACCTTACTCTCTAATGGGGAGATAAACATTAAAAACTTGTGTTACAATCTGAAAATGAAGTTAAGGAAACAGTTGCATTCATAATAGCACCAAAAAGAGTAAAATACTTGGGAATAATTTTAACAAGGAAAATGTAGAACTTATACTCTGAAAACTACAAAACAGGGGCACCTGGATGGCTCAGTGGGTTAAGCCTATGCCTTTGGCTCATGTCATGGTCTCAGGGTCCTGGGATCGAGCCCAGCGTCGGGCTCTCTGCTCACCAGGGAGCCTGCTTCCCCCTCTCTCTCTGCCTGCCTCTCTGCCTACTTGTGATCTCTCTCTCTCTGTCAAATAAATAAATAAAATCTTTTTTTAAAAAAATAAAAACTATAAAACATTGTTGAAAAAAAATTTAATTATCTAAATGAATGGAAAAACTTCCCAGGTTCATGGATCAGAAGGTTCAAAATTAATATGACCATGGTCTTTAAACTCATCTATAGATCCAATGCAGTCCTTATCAGAATTCCAGCTGACTTTTTGGAGAAATTTTCAAGCTAATTCTAAAATGGCTGTGGAATTTCAGAGGACTTAGAATAATCAAAATAATCCTAAAAAGGAATAAATAAGAGGACTCATATTTCTCAATTGCAAAATTTACTAAAAACAATGGTAAAAGGCAGTGTAGTACTATCATAAAATAGGTATATAAATCATCAGAATAGAATTGAGAATTCAGAAATAAATTTCTATGGTCAGCTGATTTCAACAAGGATGCCAAGACCATTCAATAAGAAAAGAATTGTCTTTTTCAACAAATGGGATGGAACAACTAGATAGCCACATGAGCAAAACAATGAAGTTGGACTATTAACCCCACAGCATGTACAAAAATTAATTCAATGGATCGAAGACCTAAATGTAAAAGCCAAAACTATAAAACTCTTAGAAAAAAACTTAGGGAAAAATCTTTATGACCTTAGATTTGGCAAAGAATTCTTAGATATGGCACCAAAAGCACAAACAATGAAAAAAAAATAGACAAAAAGGACTTCATCAAACTTAGAAACATTTTTTCTTTAAAGTCCATGCCCAATGTGGGGCTTGAACTCATGGCCCTGAGATGAAGAGTCGTAGGCCCTAACAACTGAGCTAGTGACGCACCTCAAAATTAAGAACTTTTATGTTGAAAAGACACCATCAAGAAGTCATTATGATAGGTGAAAATATTTTCAAATCATATATCTGAACATAGATTTGTATCTACAGCACAAAAAGAATGCTTTCCACTCAATACTAAAAAGACAATTCAATAAAAAATAGGAAAGGAATTTGAATATACAGTTTTGAAAGAAGATAGACAAATGGCCAGTTAACACATGAAAGATGCTCAACATCATGAATCATCAAAAATGCAAATCAAAATTACAATGAGATGGGTAGAATCTCATTGAATCTCTCTGCTCCCTGGTGAGCAGAGAGCCCACACTCTCTAGGTTGGGTAGAATAAAAGCTCAGTTAACAGTAAGTGTTGGTTGGCAAGGTGAAGAAATTGGAACCCTCATACTGTGCTGGTGTATGATCTTCCTTATGGTCTTCCTTATTTACAGCTGCTTTGGAAACAGCCTTGTACTTTTCAGTAATTCAACTTAGAGTTATCATATGACCCAGCAATTCCACTCATTAGTGTATACCCAAGAGAAACGAGACCATGTGTCCACATAGAAACTTGTACATGGATGTTTATAGCACCATTATTCATAAGAGCCAAAAGATGGAAACAGCCTGAATCTCCATTAACTGATGCCTGAATAAACAAATATGATATATCCATCCAATGAAATATTATTTGGCCATAAAAAGGAATGAAGTACTAATATGTGCTACAAGACAGATGAACCTTAAAAAAGATTATGCCAAGTAAAAGAAGCTATCACAAAAGAATATATACTATATGATTTCATTAATATGAAGGTCCTGAATAAGGAAATCTATAGAGACAGAAAGTAAATAGTGTTGTCTAGAGCTTGGAATGTAGGGACACAGAGACCTTGAGTATGTAGAGGGGTGATTCATAAAAAGATTGAAGGTTTGGGGTTTTTTTTTAAGGTGAAAAAAATGTGATAAAATTGCCTTGAGTGATGGTTGCACATAACTGTGAATACTAAAAAAAAACCACTGAATTGTACTCTTTAAATGGGTGAATTGTTATTTCAATAAAGCTGCTGATAAAAAAAAAGATAAGTTACAAAATAGTTGGTAAATCTGATAGCAGAGTTATGAGGATACCAGATTAGAGCTTTAATCCAGCAATTCTCAAACTTTTTTATCTCAGAGCCTCTTTACACTCTTTTTTTTTTTTTTTTTTTTGCCTCTTTACACTCTTAAAAACTATGGACAGTCTCAACATTTTTATTCATTTGGGTTGTATCTATTGATATTTACCACGTTAGAAACTGAAACAGAATTTTTTTAATTTTTATTAATTCAGTTAAAATAATAATAAAATGATTATACAATTCTAAATAATAATGATTTTCCAAAACAAACAAAAAATTTTAGCAAGATGAGTAATGTTGTTTTTACATTTTTCCTTAGTAGAAAACAGCAGGTTCTAATATTGGCTTCCTTATTCAATCCATTGTGATATATTGTTTTGGCTGAAAATGAAAAGAAAATCTGACCTCATACAGATACATTGTTGGAAAATGGAGAACTCTTTTAATAACCTTTTAAGATAATTGTGGATATTTTTCTCCAATATACACTGAAACTCACAAAATATTATTTTTATAAACATTGATTATAATGTGGAATCAAAAACTGTATCAATGAAGTCTTTCATATTATGTTACACTAAAAGGTATTGGTTTATCTTGCACTTTGAATGGGTCTTTTACCCATTCAAGATATAACATTTCATTCCTTGGTCATTAAGGCATTGATTGAGTCACTGAGTTATGCAGATCTTCCAGATATTTACACAGTTCATTATACAATAACCAACAATCATATTGGTTAATATCAGCACCATCTATAGTATTAGAAGTGTCACAGTTTCCTTTTATTGCTGATTCGTTTTTGAACGTAAAAATATACCACAATTTCTTTATTCTTCCACCTACTGATGGGCATGAGTTCTTTCCAGATTGATGCTACTATGAATAAAGCTGCTATGAATATTAATGTTTGAGTCTTTATACACATATGTATTTTCATCTCTCTAGGAATCACATCCCTCCAAACATTTTTATTTTTGGTCTTTCATATTTTAGCCATTGTAGTGCACGTGAAATGTATGACATTGTGGTGATTTGCATTTCCTTAATAACTAATGATGTTCACCATCTTATCATATATTTGTTGGCCATTTGCCTGTCTCCTTTTGTCTGTCTTTTGTCCATTGTTTTGTTATTTATCTCTTCGTTGAATGGTAAAATTCCTTAAATATTTTAAGTGTATCTTTGCAATAATTTTCTTCCAGTCTATGACGTGACCTTTTCTATTAACAGTATCTTTTGAAGAGCAGAAGTTTTTAACCTTAATGAAGTTTAACTTATCAATTTTTTTAATGGTTAGCAGTTTCTCTCCCCTACTACTCCCATTTTACAAATTTTTGCCCTCTCTAGGGTCTTTTTCCTATGTTTTCATCTAAAAGTTTTATAGTTTCATCTTTTACTAACAGATCAGTGTATTCCTATTTGAATTTTTTTTTAAGATTTTATTTATTTATTAGACAAGAGGAAGAGAGATGACAAGCAGGCAGAGAGGCAGGCAGAGAGAGAGGAGGAAGCAGGCTCCCTGCCGAGTGGAGAGCCTGATGGCGGGCTTGATCCCAGGACACTGACGTCATGACCTGAGCCGAAGGCAGAGGCTTTAACCCACTGGGCCACCCAGGCACCCCTCCTATTTGAATTTTTAACACAACTTTAATTCATGTTCTCAAAGAGTTTTTTACTTATTAGTTAACATTCTGATTATATGTTAACACACTTTACATTCACTAGTCCTCTTTTTATAGGTATTACTCTTTACCAAGGTACTTATTATTGTCTGTCTCAAACATGTATTTCATATAATCTTATATATCTAATACTTTGTGGTCTCTGGGAAGTTAGGTTTACATACTTATAATTTTCTTTTTTTGCCAACTTAGGTTTATGATAATAATACCTCATTGAAGACAATAAAGTATAAAAGTTCCTAGCATAGCAACTGAGCTTTTTCTAAATGTTCAATAAATGTTAAAGAAATAATGATACTTACTTAGGAAATTATTTCTAATATCTGACTGTTGAAACTTCTTGAATCTTTATTATAAATTATGTGATTTTAGTAGCATCTTTTTTCTAACATACCCCAATCTTATCTGCAAATGGCCAACTTATTAAAATGTCATTTAGTTTCCTTAGTTATATACAGGATATACCAGCATATTTCAAGTCTTATGACTGAAAAGTTTGACATAAATGAAAAATGAATTTTGCCTCCTAGGCCAATAGAATTTATTTATAATTTTACAAGAGGATAATCTATTTTTCCTTTAAGAGCTTTTTACAGAATGTGCAAGAACCCAACATTGTGAGTTTTAAAATCATACAAATATCATAGGGAAACTCCTTTCTTTGATCATCTTAGACATTGTACATGTATTGTTTGCATTGTTAATGTTAAGTCATTATAAAGTTAATACTTTAATATTAGTTTGGTTAGCTTTAATGAGCTTCTTAATTGTGATGATAAATAAACTGGAAGAGACTTTTCAGGTACTGGTGAAAATATTGCCACTCTTATTACTACTATAACTATGCTATTACTATGACTATTAGGCACCTACCACATGCCAAGCACTCTACGAGCATTATGTCCTTGAATACTGACCACAAGCCTTACCTCTATTTTTACAAGGTTACATAGTTAATAAGTGGCAAGGCCAGTAATGTTCTAACTCGTGTCTTTCCCTGACTCCAAACTCTAGCATCTTCCTGCTGTTATATAGCTAGCAGCCCTAATCTTCACAAAAACTTTGCAAGATAAGCATGATGCCAATTGCAAACAAGATTAAATGGAAATTAAGTGATTCGACAAAGTCACGTATTTAATTACATATTTAAAGTTGATATCAAACTCAGATCTTTTTAAATCTCTTTCCTCTCTGTCACATAACATCTTTATCTATCTTGAATTACTAAATACCTCTGATGGCAGTAACTTTCCATTAGGAGGAATTCTAGGCTAACATTGCTATTGTTCAGTATTTTTAAAGAGAAAACTATCATTGTAAAACCTTTGACAAATTAGTACATGTGAAAGATTAAGTAAAAAGTTTAATTGCAGTCAGGGAAGGAAAAAAGGATGGAAGCATATTCCCTTATGCATAATTGCAAAGAAAAAAAATTATGAAATAAACACATGTATACATGTAATTTTCTTTATTCTAAAGGGATCAATACAAGAACAAGAAAAAGAAAATTTTTCAAATTTTCTTGTGTAAGGAAATAGCAGTCATACTATCAGATGACCTCAAGTCATCCTATATATATCACTAATTAAATAATGATTGAGATGAGAAGGTGGACTGGATGTCTAAACATTATGCAATATTTGCATTTTGGTATTTTATAGATCTGAAACTTTTTAAAGTTTTAAATTGAAAGTTTAAATTTATGGTTTTTAGGTTACCAGTGAAAAGACTATTTTGAAATGGAAATAGGAAAAGTGGAGGGTCAAGCTTGGTGATGAGTCTAAGGTTAAGTAATGTGAGCAAGAATTAAGACATTTTCCTCAAAATAGAGAATATCTTTTTTAAAAACTGCTCATCCATCTAAAATTCTCCTATTTTCCATAGTTCCTTCCCTCAGCAACTTCTCTAGCTATGACATAAATAGTTTTCTGGCCCTAATATCAGTTGAGCTATTAAAAAAAAATACAAATTATTCTTTTGCTTTTCGAGCATGACATCTCACCATATATTTGTTTTTATATCAAAGTACTTAGGAGAAAATATAAGATTTAACAGTTTGGTTAAACCAATCATGATGTAAATAGAGAATAAAACTCTTAATAACTCTTAAAGACTATAAGGAAAATCACAATGTTTAGGCTAATGAAAGGGAATAAGAACTGGAGGCAGTATGCTTACAAAGCTAACTGAAGACATATGAATACACAGAACCAGGGGACTGTGAGTTTATTTAATAAATCTTACCGAGTGATTTCTCTGGGCCAGTTGCAGTCCTCAACTCTTTTCAAATATTAACTCATTTTATCCTCACAATAAGCCCATATGGTTGGTGCTATCATTGTCTCCATTTTACAGATTAGGGAACAAGAGACCAAAAAAATTGAAGTGACTTTCCCAAGGTCACACAGCTAGTGAGGGGCAGGATTTAGACCAGAGCAGTACCCTCTAATTACCATACTCTTAACCACCATGCTATGCAGCTTACTCAGTGGAAGTACTCAAATACGTCGGAATTAAGAAGCAGACTGTGCACAAGGTAGCATTCACTGACAAAGCCTCGGCTTTTCCAGACAGATAGACCTAATCAGTCAGATGGGTTTAGTCAAGTCTTAACTTTGGCAGGCTAAGTTTCTTCTTCTGTAAAAGTGGGGTACAGAAGACCAAGTTCAGAGGATTAGCGATGATATGTGCTGACACACTACTGGCACATAGCAGGCACTCAATATACATCAGCAATCTTTACCTTCACTATTCTTATTTTAAAAGACTTCCAAAATTGAAAATTTGGATAGATATCAGGTGACAAAAAAATAATAATAATAATAAGGTGTACAAGTCCATCACAGCAGGAGAAATCCTCAGCTTTCTTTCTCTTTTCATGAAAGACTCTGATAGTCTTCTCATAGGTTAGGCCTGAGACAGACCAGGAGGCATGCCTAAAGTCGGGTGGCCATCTAAGTCATAGTAACATCACACCATGTTGTACCGTGACTCTTTTTAACATCATATGTCGGCTTCCTCCCCACTATGACCAGTGCCATTCCTATAGACTCTAAGTCAGGACTCTAAGTCAGGTGATTGAGTGTCTAAGGGTAATTTAACTTAGTCACTCACTTAACAAATATTTTTTGCAGGCCTTGGCACTCATAGTGATATAGAAGTGAATATAGGGGATACAGTAGTGAATAAGACAAGGTCCCAATCCTTGTGGAGGTTTTCCAGCAATGTGAAAGACACTATGGATGGAGCAGAAAAGGAGTATATGTAGGTATTTTGCAAGTTTGAGCTTGGAATTTGACAGTAAAGTGGTTTCTGCAGGAAATAGAAATGTGTTTCATATCTTTGGGGATGTCATATAATTAAACATCTATAGGGTAATAGAATTGTGATACCTTTAGTTGAATATGTTGTATATAATATCACTAGATGAAAAGTACATAAAATGTCTATATCTCTTAAATTGCTAAAACAGCCAATCAGTGTTCTTACTTTAGTTATTAGCATTCTGTCAGACTTGTACAGTAATGATTAGTTACCCTTTATTATACTTTTGGCATGCTTCCCACGTTTAATTTCATTGTAGGGAAAGAACACATAGTTAAGGAAATTGCAAAAAGGAGGAAAAGTTAAAATATGGAAAATAATGACATAGGTTCAAAACTGACTTGCATTTATTGTTATAATAAGACTTTGGCAAGCAGAATGAAAAAGAATTATTTTTAAATTTGCTTTTGAAATATTTTGTATTCAGTCTCACAACTTTGAACTTGGATTTTTTTTTTTCCTTTGGGTTAAAACTTATTTCCATAACAGCACAGGTAAAAATAACAAGCATACATTGAAACAAATGCATAAAAATGAATTTTAAAAATCTGTAAAGAAAACACTAAACCTATTCATCAAATATATTATGACTGTCTTAAGAAATGTATCATCTTCATTTTCCCTGTGAGGTTGTAACGTTACTCAAATTAATATGTCTCTTTCTAGGAAATAGTTTGAGCATCTGCTCAGAGACATTCATTATATTAAAAATGTATGTGAAAATGGCCAAGTTAAATACAGACTTTGTCACATGCCGGACTGTGTATGGAGTAAAGTGTCCTTAGAAAGAGCAGAACTACGGCCGGCTCCCCTATATTCCGGCATTCCCCAGTTCCCAGATCCCTGCTGGGTAGTTCTTCTTCCACTCGCCAAGAAGCCTGTTAAAGAGCCCCCCAGAGCATGTGTACAGCCCTCCATGTTAATAGTTAATTGGTGAGCATGGCAAGATGAGAGGACAGCCGAACATGTGGTCTCTCAGACTCAAGCCGTAGACAGACCTTTAGTTATAATAACAGCAGCTGCTCACGTTCTCACAACTCAACTGTTCAAAACTGTTGTCAAATGAAGGTTGTCGTGGATTGGGAAAAAAAAAAAAAAGACGGGAGATTACATCTAAGAAAAATAACTAAAACCCTACCTTGAAACTCTCACTATATTTTAAGTACGAGAATATTACTTCAACTTTTTAAAACTTAAGTATAAATTTCTAATTTAAAGGTTGTTGTATTTCAGGTACATGGAACATGCTACTGCTTTTTTCCCATTTACTGTTAGAAACAGAAATGTTTGTGCACCATTCAAAACTTTTTAATGAGATTTTTTTTGTAAAGTGATGCCTTTGAAGCAGTTATAATAGAATACTGTTTGATTTTCACATCTAGCAAGATATGAAACTATAATTTTTTTGGTCTTATAAATGGAAACTGGCTTACTAATAGTAAAATCTGTCATCCACTTCCAAATTATATAACATTTTGTGCCTTTTAAATTAATTTCATTTTCAGTTCCTAGTGACAGTTGTGTGCTTGAAGAAAATGATAACTGATCACATTTATTCTTTTTGGAAATAAAAATTAAGTTTTATGCCAAAAAAAATTAGTTTTATGCCTTATTATGAGTTTATTGGTAAGGTAAAAGGAAAATAAATTTCTCTTAGCTAATGCATTTTATTTACACAATCTATGACAGGTTGTTCTTGACTTGTTTTTATTGATCAAAAGCACTTTTACCTGAAACTGTCAGGAAATAAATATCAAAGATCTTAGAATTGTGATTAAAATGGGGGGAAGTATTTTTCTATGCCTTTCTCAGAGCTTTCCTTTCAGGAAGAAAATTTACTTTTTATTATTGCTAATTTATTCAAACTGTCATAACCTACTTTTTAAAGGAATTTTTAAATATAAACAACAACCTAATAAATTTCTCCTTAACTATAATAATGCAGGGATAGAAACTACTTTGACATTATTCATAATGAAATATTAAGTAACATTTTTCTCATTCTAGAGTAGTTCTAAATAGTGCCAGCATTTAATGTATTTGCTTATAGAACATTAGTTTATAAAGTATTTAAACTTTATTCAGAATAGATTTCAGATTTGAAAGTGGCCTAGAACACATTTTGGCTGGTCATAATCGGCATTTGGTCAGTTAATAGTCTTATTCAGTTTATATCGTATAACCAATGTTTTCCAGCAATTTGATCTGTGGACTTTTTTCCCCATCAATCTCTTTGAAGAAAACCATCACCAGTATGTTCGTTTATACCAAGGAAAATTCATTTTCTGAAGGAAAGCAAGAAGAAAATATCTTCTTATAATGTCTCTTGATAATTGAAGAAGGTTTTAGTGTGATTATTTAATTGATATATTTTACAACATTCATTTAGTAAAGCTTTGAATCCACTGGAATGAATGAATGTTTCAAAGTAGAGAAATTCAGAGCAAGTCTTTTCACATCCATAAACTTTTGTGTTCATGCTGAGCATCTTAGCAGCTAAACTCTAAGTCAGGTAATGGACTGCTTAGAACTAACCACTAATATGGGATTATGAAATGTGGACTCCAGTGGCCTTGTGAATTTCTCGCAGTGTGAAATCTTTTATTCTTAAAACAAGAACTAAAAATAATTACATGGTGAAGGAACAACAGACTTTTGTGAGTTTACAACTATAAAATTTTGGAAAATATTTTTTAATGTAATTGTTGATAAGAGCATCATTATAGGAAGCATAGCATCACCTTGTGTCACATGAGGTTATCTATTTTAAGCGGTCTATTTAAATGCACTTTATTAAGGACAATATTTAAGGATAAAATTAGAGATTAGATTTAATCTCTTGATCATAATTATCAATTACTAAAAGATAAAGTCATATATTCTGGCTATCAGTTTTTCATGAGTTCCTTAATCAAGATATTCTCAACTGAGAATCTGGTTTTTATTTTTCTGGATCTTCTCAACCAGTCTGAAGTAGATTGTAAGAAATTAACATTTTTAAAAGTTTAAAAAGATGCAATGTTAAGAACTCAACTAAATTGTATTAAACCTATTTTAATTTTGCACCATATGTGTCGAATTCTAGTCTTTGAAAATTTAGTAACTTCATGAGTCTGGTGCATTGTAAACAGAATAATAGATTCTGGTTTTTTGTAAAAACAAATTTTGTTTTCTTTATTGTAAAGAATAATAGAACTGTGTCTCAACCTTGTTACTGTAGGCTGCTTATAAGAATCTATAATTCTTATAGCTCCAGTTTTTATTTTCTTCTGTTTTATATTACATATTCTGGTATTTGATTAATTTTTTAAATGAAATCTTAGCTTATATGCATTACACATATGTATTTAATTTACTTTCTTGGCCAAGGATGTTTGAAACTTTTTATACAAATAAACTCCAAATTATCTGTAAGTTTCTTTCTATATAGAGAATTAGTTGCAGAGTACATAACATTTTACCTTACTGTAAATATGCAAATTAAATAAGAGCAAGATACTTGAAATGGTCAATAAGATAAATGTGCATCTCTAAAGGAAAAAATTACCGTTTAGAAATCTTTCATTATACTTAATCTAACCAAAGCATATTCAGCAAGTCATAAAAAGAAAAATAATTTTAATTTAAAACTTTTTTTGTTCTAAAATAATTCAGTGATGTTACACTTCATATGGTGAGTCATACTGTACTTCTTTATAGTGATGGTGGTTGTTAAAGTACTATTTAGAGCCAAAATTCTCAAATATATCAATGATAGAAATAGTGAAACGTCTCATCACAGTATGGAGATTGAGTCATCTGTTTGGGCATATGGAATCTTTGGCTATTGGACTGCAGTCTTTATAATGCCCAGTGTCCACGCATGGACACAACTGTTCTGGGAACAGAAGCAGAGAGGGACCTCTGTGTTCAGTCCACTTGAACATGGTAGAAGAAAAAAGGAAAAAGGATCTTTAACATTATTTTTATTAGAAACTATCTTTGACTTCATCACTTTTTAGGTACAGAAAATAGATACAACTTTATTTAATTTTGCCTTTTTTTAACAAATAAAATTACTAAGCGTTTAATCTTTGGTGTTACAAGCTGTCTGAAAAATACCCATGAGAGAATGTAAGTTTTGAGTTATTCCTATTTATATACCTGGATGCATACTTTCTCTTAAAGAAAGATTACTGCCTTCAAAAAAAGATACTTATTTCTTAATATTGAAACAGAATGTGCTTGTAACTAATTGTAATTTAAAACTCTTCAAGTACCAGGTCATATATTATATCCTAACATTATGTTTTAGCCTTTTGCTATTAATTACATTATTATTATATAAAGAGTTTCTCCCTCTTTAATAATGTTTTTGCACCCTCTGTAGTTAATCTTTAATGTTGGGGAGGACGAGGGGAGAGATTAAATTAGCCTTGTAACCTCTTTCTCTTCCAGGCTGATGATGGAAAATAAAAGCTCTTAGCCACAAAATGTAACACTTAGAATTAATATTTAATTAGACTAGCAAATTGTACGCTGTGGCTGAAAGCTTCCAAAGAGTTGTTAGTGCCACAATTGACCTACAGGTTTAATAATAACTCACTTCTAGAAGCAAGTGCCAGTTCAGTGTAGTAGAGCCACTGTAAGAAAGTCCTGAGAGATTAAAATCAGCAAACCAAATGGCAGGCAGGGATTCCTGGGATGGAGCCTTCTGGAAAGCTGGGAGCTGGAATAGCTTTTAAGCCAGGATTCAGATGAGAACAGTGGGTGAAAAAGCTGATCCCTCCTGTTCTGGGAGCTTCTGGTTGTAGGCCAAAATCTTAGAACAGATTTTTACTAAATGTTTTTGCTGCAGCTATTAACTTACATTGAAAATCAAATATTGAATAATTTTTCTGTAAAATTTAACAAATTTTTTGTGTTAACATTAGTTCTTAATTTCTTACATATTAGTACATAATATCTGTAAACTCAGATCATTAGATTATCAGATAGGTTTGGCGCTGTACATCTATGCTGTTTTGCTGTGACATGCTGTTTCCTTGTTCCCTGTATAGTTGATTTATATGGTTCATTTCTATATTATTTCATTACGGGGCATTATGCAGAGCCTGAGAAAGAGATTGTGAAGTCGGTAGACCAAGAAATGCTTTTCCTCAAGAAGGTGCATATATCAACAAATATAAAATCAGAGGCATTCTGAATTTTTAAAGGCCTTATATTATAAAAAGCAATGCTACATTTGCTTATGCTTAGGATGCAATTAAATTACAAGATAAATAATTGGACCTCCTGGTGAAACACTGGATCCTTAGATCTCTGAGAAATTAATCTGGTGAAAAATAGGATACCATGAATTTGAAAATGTGCAAATGCAGAACAGCCAACTAAAGAAAGAACACCTTACATAATTTATTGGTGTTATCTTAAATAATTAAAGAAAACCTAGTCATTAGTTAAAAATTCAAGCAGATGAGAACCTTGCCAGCAGAGGGAGTAGTCCTGTCTACCGTCAGGTTCCCATCATTTTCCCACCTGCCTCCGCTCTTTTCCCAGCCAGTCTCCCATCTGGACCTGGCTCTGTCAGCCTGTTCCTGATGACAGGCTATCATTTTATACTCAATATGGGATTATTCTAAGCTGATTTTAAACTTTGGTATCTTTAACCTACCACTGCATCACAAACATCAGCTGAATGCTCTATTTGATATTTGGATATTTAGCAATTGTTTTTCCAGGCAAGCTATGAGCTTTTGGACATCTGTGAATTACATTTTAACAGTTTCAAGCATAAAGTAGTAAGCAACAAATTTCTGATTTAAGAAGTTACCCATTAAACAATTTTTAAACCAAAGATACAAATGTCCATATTAGTATGAAACTATCATTTATGAAAAAATACCTAAAATTAATTTTGAATATTATACCGTTATTCTCTTCAACCTCTTTATTACAATATTTTGCTTACCCCGTGTTTAAGAGTTTTCAGAATATGTAACATTTTTTTAAATGTTTAATAGAATAACCTATTAAAAAAGAAAACTGAAGAAAAAAATTGATGTAATTAAATGTTCTACAAAGCATGTACTATTTGAGGCTCATGTTAAATGTAAATAATATTTCTGAAAATAATATCATGTGTTCTTTAAAAAAAAATTTCATATCAAAACTTAGAATACCAAGTACTCGATCAGATAGAAATCACAAAAAGATGTGGCTCCATTGCTTAATCCTAGTAAAATTTAACAATTTTGCAATTTATTTTGCCCTTGAAGTTAAGTATATTTGCCATTAGCTCTTTTGTGGATATGTCTTAAGGCATTAGAAAAAGGAACCAAAATATGTTTGTTTTATGATTTCGCTACATAAATATCAGTATATGATTCTACCAAGAGAGTGTTACAGCTACAATTTTTAAAATTTACACAAGGTCCTCTGTATTTTATAATTAACTATATAAATTTGAATAAAAGTTCAGTATTAAATCTGGAAAGATTTAATCTAATATCTTCATTAAGGGATTATAATTACAAATACTAGTATAACTTTATTTGATAAAATTATATTCTTTCTTAAACTCAAAATAATTATGAACAGAATTATTTTTCCCACTATAAAATGTTTTTATAAAAAAATTTGATCTACAAGTAAATGACAACTCTGGGAAAGATGGAAGGTTTGTAAAAAGTTACAGTATAAACAATTTTATTATTTCATAGTCTCAATCCTAAAGAATGTAGAACTTAATAAGCATAGAAAAACAAATACCTCATTAAATATCTCTAGATTTATCCTTTTATTCAAGCTTTTTTTATTACATGACAAAGAAATGTCATAACTTCTAGTATGTCTTTCTATGCATATCGTTTCTCAGAAAAATGTTATAACATGAGCTGTTGAGTAGTATACTTGCTTTTCCTGGGATTCTCCCCACATACACATATGCACATACACATTATGGCATGTAATAGGTTCAAACATAAAGTAATTTAAATCTTTCTTTAACTTTTCAGTATTAACTTAATAATGCTTTTGCACTATTGTAGTCCCAAATCTGATGTGTGTGCCATATACTCAAATGGGAGCGCTACCTTTTATATTGTGTGTTTGCTGCTTTTCTTATTTGAGTAACTCAAAAACTTACTTGAGGCATTGCATAAATGCTTATATCGACTGATTTTTTCTTTTCAAGCTTCTTAATAATTAAGTGATTGGTTAATTACTTTTTAATCTCTTGTTAAAAATCTTTCCTGGCAGTATACTTTGTATTGGTACAAACTGTATCTTTTATATTGTTGAGATAATTGGGCCAAAGAAAGTAAGAAAACATTTAGAGTTTGGGATTTCTGATTGTTACTTGGTTACTCTAAATAGGTATCTCAACTATTTTTATTAGAAAATGGAGAGAGCTTTTATGGCAGTAGTTGAATTTTATCTCTTAAAGTTCATAGTTTTGGTTTAATGAGCTTTGGATTGCAAGGGAGCATTAAACTAATCTTCCTTTATTTAAAATCCATTTAATGGATTTGGCATATCCTAATAAAGAGGTTACCATGCTATAAAAGAAAACAGGAAACATCCTATGAAACCAAACAAGAAACAATCAAAACAAAAACTCTGAAATATTTTGTGAAATTAAAATTGGAGTTAAAAGATGATCGACTGGACAATCTGATTTGCCATTTTTATTTGCAACAGCATTTGACATGATTTAAATCTAAATAAGTAATTAAGAAATTGCACTGCAACAGAAAGTTTTAAGAACCTTTTATGTAACTTAATACAATGCTATTAGAGACTGCCAGCAAACTCTTAAAACTCCTGGACACCGGCTCTCTTCTCTTCTGGCTTCCCTCCTAGTCATGTCTTGGCTACTGTCCAGAGCTGACAACTTTCACCCAGGAGTGAAGGGAGATTTGTCTAGTATAGGGAGGATTTTTGAGCCATCCTGGATTTTCACATCCAGATGGGCAAGGAGGAGGGGTAGCAGTATCATTGTACATACTTGGGTGATGTCATTATGCCATGCATGAATATAACCATTAATTTACTCCTACTGGTGAATCCTGAATGTCCTTATTCAAATGTTCCTTATTAGAAACTGTAATGTCAACAACTTCAAAATTAACACAAAAATTACTCAAACTTTATGTCTCAGTAATTGATCCACAAATACCTTGAGATTCTCCATTTCCAACCACATACACTGCAGACCAAAGAGATTTCACATCTTGGCTATTAACATAAAAACACTTAGAATCTCTTAAGATGAGAATATGGAAGTTCCAGTTTTAAGGCCTTTGCTCAGAGCATTATGCTAAAGCTTTCTGAACACTGTGAATTATATATTATGACAATTTATTGTCCATAGTGTGTTCTCCCTAAAGTGAATTGTGATTATTATGCTTTTGAGGATTTTTAAAGCTATTAATTTTAGATTCTTTTAAGTAAATTTTCCTACCTTTATCTAAAAGACCACTTAGTATTAGCATTATGATTTGAAAGACCTTTGGACAAGAATGGTTGTAAGATATGATTACATCAATAGACCATACTCCCTATGAATCTTGGAGGTACAGAAGGAATTTGTAACACTATCTGAGCTTTTTAAAAAATATGAACATTTACATGCCCAAATATCTCATCACTGGAATACTGAATGAGTTTATAAGTAAGATAAAGATTATCTCAGTCAGAAACTTAGATGTTATTCTTATGTAATTTCCAGTGCTTTTTATTCTATAGACATTTTTTTTTTGGTATCTGTACAACTTTCACCATCTAGTTTGCCACATTATACAAACTCCTTTCCAAAACTGCCGTTCAGAAAGCAGTAAGGTCATTGTTAAATATAACTCATTTTGTGGTAATGATTAAAACGTTTTTCTTGCTTTAATACTTCATAAAAGCTTTTATAATCAAATTTAGTTTGTAGCTAATAACTGTAAACTGATGGAGCTTAGAAACACAATAAATTAATATATGAATGAGTTTCTGAGATTTCTAAATCCAGGTTGTATACATCTTTTATTTTGGAATTCATTAGTTTTTCTCCACCAAGTGGATGGTTGATTTTTTTAAATCTCCCATAAATTACCTTAAAAATTTATAATGTTGATAAATATTACAGGGTATTAAGTGGTTTATTAGTAAATTTTAAGGTTAAAGAAAGAAATCCTCTTTGAATGTCAGGTTGTCCATTTAAATATACAGGACCTTGCTTATATACTACTAGAATGGAAGACTAATTCCATCCTTAAACCTTACAATTTCTATTATTAAAATAATTGAAAAAGCCCTAGTTTATATCACTGCATATCTGAATAGTTGAGTTCTAACAAAACCTGACTTGTGTCATTTTAGATTCAGATATTTAGATACAAAGGCTTAGTCTTATATTTATAGATAAAAGGAAATCTGACCTTTTGATTAAGAAATAGTGTCAGTAGCCTTTATAAGTGCTTGTTCATCTGAGGGTCCATGACAGGAGTACTCTTCCCAGTTGAGTTTATCCTAAAAATGAAATGATAAGAGCCTGCTGGTTGTTATCTAAGATTCTTCTTAATGGGAGAACCACATGGTTATTCTTCATCTCCCACTTGTTCTCACCCTCTACAACCAACCCAGCCACACCCCACCCCCACCCGAACATTGTTCAGTACTCAGCACAATGAATCATTTTCAAGTTGACTCATTGTGAACTGTCTCCCAGCTGTTGGAATGTCTGGCAGACATTTTTGTTTGGGTGAAGAATAACTGGCTGAAACCCAACCTGGATGAGTTTGATATAATAGTCTTTGGCTAAAGAAATATTGAGAGGAACTTGTTTATGGCCCCTGAAGCCCCTGTTATTCCTGGAGTAGAACCATCCCCTGTGGCATAGAACTGAAAGTAAGGAATCAATCTGTATTATTTTCTCACCATTGAATGAAAAATTGCCTTAGAAAAAAATAGGCATTTTCAAATTATGTTTGTTTTTCTATATTTGGTACCCACGTGATTAAGAGTATTAAAGCCAATTAAGGATAACTGTTTTTACTGGTTCCTCTTAAGAGTACTGATTCAAAGGCATTCTTTATACAACACACGTTTCTACTTACAGAGGAGTTTCAAATACTGCCCTAGGTATGAATTAAGCAGACATTTCAGCATAATGTTTAGTGACAGAAGCTACTATGTATTTCGGACAGAGTCAGGTAACATTGACCAGTTTTCTTTTTATTTTTCATTCTTATGCAATCTTTACTAGAGGACGTAAGAAACAGAGAAATACCAGTAAGCTCAGTAGCCAGTCATGTTTTCAGAAAGTGCATGTGTTTCATTGTGTTTGGACTTTCCTCCAACTGGGATCATAGGATCAAACTAAAATTTTAACTGTTTTACATTTCCCATCCTTTTCTAAAGATTATTTTTAAACTGGTAGATATTACCAGTATATAAAATGAGAGTTTCAAAATTATAAAATTTTACAAAGAACTATTTTTTCAACTTATCTAGAACTTGAGAGCAAAAATGTTTCTAAGATGTTATAACATATGAGCCATTTGCTGACCTATCACCCTGTCAGGGGCTTAAAGAAATACTGAATTTCCATTAAATAAAACAATTCAAGAGAACCTATAGGGTATTTAATGATTATATTTTTAATGATTTTTTATAGCCATGAAATTCTGGGTATTTTAGAAGCTTTGCATTTAAAATGTGACTTTTTTTTACAATGTGTTACTTAGCAATGTTTTTAGTTCATGTCAGGTTGTGTTGGGAAAGAAAGCATAGGCTACTAGTCTAGCGCTACTCTTGTACCATCTTTTCTTTGCCTTTATTGTTATCCCAGAGCCAAATAACAGCATCTGGAAGGAGAGAACAGAAGACTCCAGAGCTAGCCATGCTGCAGGCTCTTAGCTGGACCCTTCCGTGCTTCTAAAATGATACAGAGGACCTCAGCTGTTACAGGGCTGGGACCTGGTCCCAGTCGACAGATGATAGTGGGACCTTGCCTTACACATTATACTGTACTATCTACTGCTTCTGAATCCTGATGTCAGATTTTCCAATGGGTAAAGTAATTTGAAAAAGAATAGTGTGTGAGGATAAAGGTAGCCTTGACCCTTAAAACAGAAGAAAAATAATTAGTTTCTGCTCTCTACCGAAAATAAGGTATGTCCTCTCAAATCTGCCAATTAGAATAGCATACCTACATGGGCTAGAATTTCAAATTAAGTGCATATTTTCATCCAGTTTTCAGCCTGTGGTAGCTTTGAATTATTCCTCTATGTCGATAGTTTATCTCCTCTACCATTTGTCACTGAGGTAGCATAATGGCACTGAATACGTGTTATATTTTTAAACATAAAATGAGTAATTTGTTTTCTTGTTTTACAGAATAAAGCAATTATTGCTCGTGTTACAAACTTGTCAGATACAGTAGTTGGTCTGGAATCATTCATTGGTTCTGAGAGAGAAACCAACCCATTATATAAGGATTATCATGGTAAGCAGCACCTTTATAATGAGAAGAGAATATCTTGGGTTGTCTCTAGGGTTACCTGGAAGCATTGTATCCAGTCATAATATCTACTATCAAGTAGCATGAATTTTATTTTATAATGTATCTGTTAAATGTTTTCCATTCCTGACCATTCTTTCATGGCAGCTTATCACCAAACTACATTAAGAGTATGGACTATGCAGAGAAAGACAATTATCACATGATCACTCTGATATAAAGAATTTGAGAGGCAGGGCAGGGGGTTAAGGGGGGTGGGGAAGAGAAATGAAACATGATGGGATGGGGAAGGAGACAAACCATAAGAGACTCCTAAACTCACGAAACAAACTAAGGGTTGCTGGGAGGTGGGGGGGTAGGGATATGGACATTGGGGAGGGTATGTGCTATGGCAAATGCTGTGAAATGTGTAAGCCTGATGATTCACAGACATGTACCCTGGGGCAAATAATACATTATATGTTAATAAAAAATT
>CM052815.1:23191029-23240921 GCA_028533885.1 Nasua narica | reverse complement strand
TGGGATGGGGAAGGAGACAAACCATAAGAGACTCCTAAACTCACGAAACAAACTAAGGGTTGCTGGGAGGTGGGGGGGTAGGGATATGGACATTGGGGAGGGTATGTGCTATGGCAAATGCTGTGAAATGTGTAAGCCTGATGATTCACAGACATGTACCCTGGGGCAAATAATACATTATATGTTAATAAAAAATTTTTAAAAAAAGAAAAAAAAAAGAATATGGACTATGATAACTACTCAAAAGAAGTCAAACCCAAGTACTAAGGCACGACTCAGTCAAAAAAATTGTTATTGCCCCAGGAACTTAAAGCTGTCATGAAATTAGTTGTACTTATTAGCCGTGTTTGAAATAAATATCATATTAAGTCTAATAATAACAGCTTTGTATAGTGGTTTACCCTTTACAAAGCCTACCTATAATGATAAATAAAATTCATACGTATTATGTTTTAAAAGCCCTGGTCAATCATGTTTTCATAAAGTGAACATCTTTGGTTGTATTTGGACTTTGCTGCTTTTGTTTGAGTTTTGAGCAAATTTTATAATATGGCCACCCTAGTATAAACACAGGTCAACTAATCGGATTTTAATTATTCTATGAAGTTTTTAGTAATATTTTGGTCATTTGGTTAATTTGGAGATTTTTTTAAAATAAGGATTCTTACATAGAATCATTGAAATAAGAACGGTTTAATAATTTTGTACATCTTAGCTCTAAATAAAATACAGAATATGGTGAATGATTTTTACCTATTATATTGAGTAAATGTTAATTATTGCTGTTCTTATTGTGGACCTACTGTACTTCCATGGAAACTTCTAAAGACTGAATAGCTTATTTGAAGCCTGTTAGGAAATCATATAAGATTGCAATTGTAGGACTATAACAATTTCTAGAGTCTACATTAAAAAAAAATTAGAAGGTACTTGATATGATAACCACCACTGCTTTGAAGAGTCAACATACAGTCTTTTAAAAAATAATAAAACAGTACAATCTAACAATCAAGTATTTTTTGAAGGCTAGAAAATATAAGCTATGAACAAAAGCTACATAAAATAATTTACCTCATGATTAACTTGCATAACGGTGTATACTATATGCCCAGATTAGCCCTATGTATAATTATTTAATCCATTATTGTCACTATTATAGGAAGAGGACTATTAAGATCAAACTATTTTTTAAATTTATTGAACTATAATTGACATACCACATTGTATTAGTTTAAGGTATACAAAGTAATGATATGATAGATGTATGTTTTGTGAAGTGATTACCAGAGTTAAGTTTCATTAACATAGATCACCACACATCATTTACAATGTTTTTTTTTTTCTAGTGACGAGAACTTTTAAGGTCTCCTCTCTTAGCTACTTTCAAATCTACAACACATTATTGTTAAGCATAGTCACCGTGCTATATATTATATCCCTAGGACTTATTTGTCTTATAACTGGGTAACGTTTTTTTCATTTATTTTTATTTCTGTTTTCTTTTAAAACAACTCCAGTTAAATATTACCTTAATAAATTATATCTGAGTATCATGAGTAAGTATTATGACCAAAAAAATTTAGTAAATTATATTTTATATTCCAAGACAGTTATTTTGATTAAAACGTTTCGAGGGTGAAAGGCTGTGATGTTTTGTGCTGAAATCTCTGAATCAATAAATCATTACCTACAGATTAATGAGTGGTTTTGACGGCAGGTAACATTTCTGTTAATAAGAAGGACCTGATAAATTGTATTCATTCATTGTGTAAGGCCTCCTGACTTAAAAGCTAAACCAGCATATACATACCAAGGTAAAATGAGGAGTGTGCAAGGAAAGTCTGGTGTGCTTGTTTCTAATGTATTTTACTAAGTAGCTCTGTACCTAATTTTACATTTTGCTTAAGTTTAATAAGTTAAATCAGGTATTTCAGTGAATTATTTTTGAAGGGACCATTTTGAAAGTTAGGGACCGAGAGGTTTACCCTATTAAGCTAAAACAAATACATACATTCCTGAGCATTCAAACACGCACAACTATGTACTATAGAAGCAGTTCTTTAAATAAGATGCATCTCATTTGTTCAGATTTGGATTTGCCTTCTTCTTCCATGTTTAGAGATCAGTGTCTTTGGGATGATGATTTTTAAATAGGGGCTGAGTCAGGCAGAGAGATGCACTTCAGGCAGAGAGATGACTGAAGAATCTTCCATGTCTTCATCTGTGGCAGATGACCCTGAGTTTAGTCAGAAACTGCATTAAGCTGCACAAAAGGCATCCAGTGCCCTTGTCAGAAGAAATTAGCAAGTGTTCCTACTGACAAGAGGCCAAAGCTCACGGTTTACCTAGCACTGTTACAAAGCTTATAACAGCTACATAAAGGTCTAACATGGCACAGAAATGAGTGTCTTGGGATGGCATAGAGGTTAAAGTTTGATCCTAGAGTGTGCTCTGAAATGTAGTTTTCTTCAGTGGTTTGCTCAAGTCATTAATAAGGTACAAAATGAAATACTTTTCATTAGTGCTTCACTGGTTATCAGTAACCCATAAGCCGTGTTTTGCTGGCTGCTTACTGGTGCATTTAATAAAATAAAGATCACTCAGTGGTGCCGTGGGCAGCATGCAAGGTGATAGCCATATTTGCTTACTGTAAATACAAGAGAAAATCACACACAAACCGGCTGTAGTTTTGACAAGTATTAAGATCCCTCTTTACATCTGTACTTCTGTACCAAAGTGCAATTAGTTTTCCTCGCACAAGGATTTCTGTTTATCTTATTCTGCTTGATTACTTGAGTATAATCACACCATTTGCTTCATTGCTCCTGGTAGTAAGCTCCAGTTTTAAAAGGGGAGGATGCTTGTGTGTAAATTTACAGGATTCTACTGTAAGACTTTTAATTTATGCATCTAAGACAGTGTTTTAAAATATTTTTTCTTTTAATTTCCTTTTCACAAGGTTTGATTCATATTCGGCAGATTCCTCGGCTTAATAACTTGATTTATGATGTATCCGATATCAAAGACTTAGCTTTTAAATTAAAAAGGAAGCTATTCACCATTGAGGTAAGAGAGAATTTTTGTATTTTAGTTCACGACTTGAGGTTAAACAGTCTATGTGTGTATGTATCTATATGTTCTTTTTTTACTTTAATGAAATTCTTAGAAGATATTTCCTGCTAATATTCTTAAGTTCTTTTGGTGTAACAGAATAATGTTTTTAGACTCTTTTAATGACATATCATTAGAGTATAGTAAAAAAATGATTTTGTTTTAAGCGTCTATTGAAAGTAAGCTCCAAACTTACACGATAAGTATGGCATGCGTATTTCCAAGGCTTCAAAAGCATATTTAATTAAATGTTAATGAGCTGTGATTATTTGTGTGTGGAGTGTGAATGCTACCCACAGTTGTGCATGGCTAAGAAAAGAGGATCCTTATCTACATTCTAAAAGCAATTTTCTTTACTATCAGTGATGAAATCACCTTTCCGCTTTCCATGCCGAACAAAACAGAATATAATTTACACCAGTGTCTTTAAGTAAATTTTCTACCAAACTGAAACTTTTTTTGTGACCTTCATGCGAGCAGTAGTGACAGAAAGTAGTGGTACAAAAGATTTATTTCAACTTAATCTTGCTAAGGAGCAAATGAACATAGCACTATTAAGCAATTAGAGTTGATGTATTTATTAACGAAATAAATGCTCAGGGAGAGATGGCTTTTGGGTGATGTGATAGTTATCAGTATAGTCGGTGCAATTTTTTTAACAAAGACATAAAACAGCCAAGCAGCCTTGACAAACCATTTTGTTTAATCTCTTTTCAAATGAAAAGCTCTTAAGCAGGCCACTTGTCTTAACTGCTTGAAACCATAAAAAGAGAGAATTGCCACCAATAAATTAGCATATTTTTAACTTCATCACCAAATGATGGTCAATGTGGCTTGGCACTGCTTTGGTGTTTGGGACTTCACCCTTAAGTGACCACTTTGGCCCTTTTTTGACCCTCTGCCCTCTTTAGCCGGCCACTTGATAAGGTGACTTCATGGTTCTCTCTCTTTTTCTCTTTCCCTTCACATTTGCAAGTAGCACTAACCTATAAATCATTGTAAGGGCCCTATCCAGTGACAAATTAATGTGCCCTCCTCCTAATTAATGGTCATCAATGTCCTTAATTATCTAATCCTATTGAGAGCAGTTAATAGTTAATCAGGCAGCCAGTTCTTCAAGCAGGTCATCTCTGCAGGAGTGTTAGAAGTTTCTCATCTGGGGATACCCCCTTCAAAAGCCACTTAAAGCCAAAAGATCGAGAGTGTAAAAATACTGATTCTTGAGCTAATTTGCTTTAGTTCTCAAAAGAAACCATTGAAATGGAACCCAGCACTGTAATTGTTCAAACTTTGTTTCAGTTTTTCTGATACAATACTGAGAAATTTACTGTTATTATTTACCCATTTTAAGCAATATTTTGCTTAAAAAATTTAGAGGGATAAAGTTATAGTTAGTGTCACAAGGAAAGCATGCCTCATCATTTTCTTTTAAGTTGAACTGATGTTTTTCATGAAAAATGTGGGGGTTTTTTCTCTGCACAATGCCTTTCTCCCAAATGAATATTCTGACAACCAGGTCTAAGATATCTTGTCTATCATGATACAAACTAAGCAAGCAGATTCCCTAGTGAAAATCATATTGCACCCAGAGAAAAAAGTAGCACTGTAGTGTGAATCATGTTTATTCTCTCCCCCACTCTCTCTCTCTCTCACACACACACACACACACAACACATACGCACACACACCTTGAGTCTTATTTTGGGCATGAGGAGATAGAAATAAAGGATTTGAATAATGTCAAGCGGGACCTTTCCTTTGAATAAACTTAGGTTCTAATAGTGACTACACCTTACCATTGGAGCTGATGTGAGATCTCTTATAAACCACATAGGTCATATAGTTCCATTTCCTCTCTTCTCTTCCCAACATTCTAAACTAAGAGAACAATCATAATTGATCGCCTGTGGTTTGGAAGAAATATTTGACAACAAAATAAAAATAGATGGTTTGTTTTTAAAAAGTTAATATTGAATACCGTTGATCAAATCCTTTACCTTTGTAGTTTATAATCTTCATCTTTTTTTATACATAGAAATATAGGTGCAGCACTTAGCACTTAAGCAGGTATAAAACCTTTGCTGAAATACATATGTAGCTAGGTAAGTTACGGAGTTTAAAAAATTGTCCAAATAATACAGCTATAAATACTATATAAGCTCCACTAGTCAAATGACATATAAACATTACCTTCTCCATTAAGTTCCATTAGAAATATAACTTGGGTACATAGCTTCACTTACAAGCTAAAATAACTACTTAGACTTGTATTTTTTTTTTCAGTTCTGTAATTTTTGCTTCTCTACTGTTGGGATCATCATTAACCAGTTTTTTCTTTATATTAGTCATTATGATGTAATTGTAATCCCTAAACAAGTAAGATTTAGTAGGATTTGAAATGTGGCTTCATTTAATTTGATGATATCATAACAGCAAATTGTCAAAATAAGGATAACTAATACTTACATGGGTTTTAATTGGTTCAAAAATAGTAATTATCATAAATAGTTTATTTATGTGGGTTTTGCACATTAAATGAATATTAAGAGTCTGGAAAATCAAAGTGGATTAAGTTTACTCAAGATTGTCTTTAATACTTTGCCCCTAACCTAGAACACAGGACTCTGGTACCTTTCCAGCCATCAAAAACTTTCTCACAGAAGAATTGATAAACCACTATTTATTACGTAACAATTATTTTTGATGCACGTACTTAGAAAATTCATTCTTAGGAATTAAGACCAAAATATTATATGCCATCAGTATATATTAGCTTTATATAGTACTGCAGTATACTTGATATGATTCAGTAGAATTATTTGAAATTTTTACATATCAGAAAATCATAAACTTTTGCAGTCACTATGACAGTGTTGGACAATGTAGAGTTGCATGATATATTTGGTCCTAGGTTTCCTTACTTGCCTACATTTTGTATCAATAGTCTTTCCAGTTTTAAATGGGAGGTAAAAAGGGAACTGTTTACTATACCTAGAGGTACAGGGGAGGGTTGGTTAACTTACTTTTCAATTAACAGTTATGTCACTGAAAAAAATAACGGAAACATAAATGACTCAAGAGCATTAAGGCGTAGCACGAGGGACCATATAGTCCAATATGCCTTTTCTGATATTGATTCCCTCCACAAATATTGAAATATTCAATTCCTAGATATATTACAGTAAGCAAAAGAAAATCAAAGTGGAACATATGCATCTATTCGTATCGAACAAATCACTTGTCAAAAGTAAATTCAAATTAGCATTCTTTAACAATGGAAATGTCATTTTGTACATGTTTACATCTTGGTATATTCCTTATTTTACCATCCCCATATTTACACTTGAATTCCTAAGTAAGGTAGACATACAGTAGGGTCATATAGGTTTCACAGACTCTCCAGAAGTTGGTAATACTATGCTCTTATATATCTCACATGTCATAGTGAGCCTATCAAAAGTGCATACCACCTTAAGGGGAACGCAGTTTTGAGACTCTGTCTAATCCTATTTCTTCCCACATTGGAATCTTAATTAGAAGAGATAAGGAAAAAAAAAACATCATTTAACTAAATGATTGTCTCGAATCTGTAGCAAAAGGTATAATCCGCAATTGGGCCAATTAGTGAACCCCATAGTTAGCTCTGCTGCAGCGAACAACTTGATTAGATCTGACACCACCCTAGTTCTCACTGTTGTTTTGCCAGGTATGATGGTCAGACTTCAAAGAGCTGGAGGCATCAGCAGGGCAAGGTTTGGAGGCCAGCTTAGGTCCGGTTGTTAATCTCTCTACTAAAACCACAGCAGCTCTCACACAAAACAAGCTTACACGACACAATCATGCGGTATTAAAGTTAGGGTTGAGTCATGCCAATTTGCCTTTGATTTTTTGATGATTGACTAAAGATGGCTACATGACTAGACACATGCTAAAAGCATACTGATTAAGTTCCCAAAATATTTGAAGCTTTTTTTTTTTTACCTTCCTGTATAAATGTTGGGAAAGTTTATCCCCTTTGATCAAACTTCTAAAATAATAGTACTGTATCGGAGGGAAAATGAGTATTTCTTACTGGCTGCCTGAATCCCAAACTTTTCACTTACCACTTCATAAAAATTAGTGTTTACATTAATAATTCCTTAAGGAGAATGTAAAAGGAAATTCTTTCTAAGTGGCAAGCTTTTTAAAAATCTATTAAGCACATTAAAAGAAAAAACATTTTTCCCTGAGTCATTTATGTTCACTGACAATTTTTCTGAAATTTCTTTATAATTATTTTCCACTTAAATGTTGAGTAAAGTGCCCTTCCAGGATGTGATTGCATAAGTGTTCTTTTCTCTGCATTCTGATTTGTTGGAATATTGCAGTAATAGTGACATGTTTCCATTCTGAGAAAAGCCTAAGGCTGCTTTAGTATTATTCCGAATGATTGAAGCTGCCATCTTGCTGACTTTCCCTTAGGCAGCATAGGGCCTGTTTGCTTTTGTGTTCATTTCACATGCTTCCTATGAGTTGGGCTAGCAAAACATCATTGCTTCATTTGGCAAGGAAGAGTAAATTCATGTTTGGGTATTATATGTCTTAAAGTTTCCATATGGTCGTCAACACCTGAGATACTAAACTTAGACACTGTTACATCAAATAAATCCTGTTTCTTTAAGAAGTATTTTTAATTATTTTATGACACCTTGACTGTAAATAATTTTTATATAAAAATGGTCATTTTATAAATCGAACTTAGAGTCTAATAATTCACATTGCACTAATTTTTATACTAATTCATACTACATTTTAGTCAGGAATATAAAGAGAGCATATATTTAAATAGCAAGATGGTGATACAAAGGAAAAGTCTGATATTTATTTATTTTTTAAAAGATTTTATTTATTTGAGAGAGAGAGATCACAAGTGGGCAGAGAAGCAGGCAGAGAGAGAGGGGAAAGCAGGCTCCCCGCTGAGCTGAGCAGAGAGCCCAATGCCGGGCTCGATCCCAGGATCCTGAGACCATGACCTGAGCCAAAGGCAGAGGCTTCACCCACTGAGCCACCCAGGCGCCCCAGAAGTCTGGTATTTAGAATCTTGCCACATAGTTTTCAGTCCATGAGTCTGTTGAAGATTTTGTGGTACCTGTGGTCCATTAGTCTCACTTTTGAGATCAGGATGGTACAGACTCAGCATCATCTACGGATACAAAGAGAAAAAAAAAAATCTTTTGTCCTCTATCCTGAATTTTGCAGATACAAACATTTCTGTATGTATTCTATGGTATGGCTCCACAAAATTATATTACAGTACTTCAAGGATTTTCTTAAAGTGTTTGTAGAACTGCTGTAGCAAATCTCATCCAGTCTATATGTTATTCCCTAAACCACTACCTCCCACAATGTGCTATTTATGGTGTCTGAGGAAGATAAGAAAAACAGAAAACAAAAAATGATGATAAATCATGGCTATCCCATTTCATCAGATCGGAGGTGAGAACATATATTTTACTAATATAACCTCCAAGATGCCTAGAAGAGTAAGAACACATTATAGAGCTTAATAAATGTGGTATTCATTAGCTTTGTGATTAATATAGCTAACTTTGGGAATACTTTTGTACCCAAAATATCTTTAGTCCTTCCTCAAGGTCTTTGCACAGCAAATGTCCAGAATGTTCATCCCTCCATCCTTTCATGGCTTTTTCTTATCATTGGATCACAAGTTAAATATATAAGTCTCCTTAGAGAAGTCTCCCATGACTGGCCCAATTGAAGTATTCACTCAGTTACCTACTATCACGTACCCTAATTTAATTCTTAGTGTAACACATATTACTACAATTGATTATCAGTTAGTTTGTTATTTTTCTTTTTTTTTTTAAGATTTTATTTATTTATTTATTTATTTATTAGGAAAGAGAGAGAGTGAGAGAGAGCATGAGAAAGGAGAAGGTCAGAGTGAGAAGCAGACTCCCCATGGAGCTGGGAGCCCGATGTGGGACTCAATCTCGGGACTCCGGGATCATGACCTGAGCCGAAGGCAGTTGCTCAACCAACTGCGCCACCCAGGCGCCCCAGTTAGTTATTTTTCAACATTATTCAGCCTTATTTGCCATAAGCTTCACAAGATTAGAAACATAATTTCTCTTTTTTTGTGGCAAAATCCCAAGCACACGTGGTAGGTGTTCCACAAATATTTGTTAAATTGTTAAAGTACTATTTTTTAGAGTAACTCATGTCTACCATAAGTATATTTAAAAACATGTATCAGGTATCTCATTCATTCTCAGCATTGTGTTGGTGCTTTCACATACACTACCATATTTAACTCTTATTTGATACTCACAGGAACCCTTACCATTGACATTAATACACATTCTGATGTGAGGGAATATAAGGAGTTATGTAACCTTCCCAAAGTCATAGAGCTAGGATTCAATCCAGATCTTTTAACTCCATGTACAGAGTTACACTGGAAAGTTAACATGTTCAGGAGCTCTGTTAATTATTATTGATTTAAAAATAAAAGTTGTATTGACTCTTTAGCAGGGGCCTAGGACTATTGCAAGTGCTTTATAGCCATTACCTCAGAGATCTCACAACTACTGTATACCATGAGTATCTACATTTTATAATGAGCAAACTTAAGTTTCAGAGAGATCAAGTAACCTAACTTATCCAAAGTCAGAGTTAATAACTGACAGAAATGACACTTAGACCAAGCCTGGGCTCTTAAACAACTTCTCACCACGCCCCACGATGCACTGCCATCCCATCATCAAGGCATGAGCCAGAAAGCCTCTGCCCTGAGACATAAAAAAAGAACAAAAATATACACACACACTGATATATAATCTTTTAACATTCATGTTAAAAATTCTTGTGTAGTAAGCATTTTTACTCTATTTTTATAAAATGCCTTATAAAATTCAGGGGCGCCGGGGTGGCTCAGTGGGTTAAAGCCTCTGCCTTTGGCTCAGGTCATGATCTCAGGGTCCTGGGATCGAGCCCCCGCACCGGCTCTCTGCTCAGCAGGGAGCCTGCTCCCCGCTCTCTCTCTGCCTGCCTCTCTGCCTACTTGTGATCTCTCTCTCTGTGTCAAATAAATAAATAAAATCTTAAAAAAAAAATGCCTTATAAAATTCAGATTGGATTAACCATAGAGATTCTCCCTTATATAACATTACGATAGCAAGATTGTTCTTTTCCTTATTTATTTTCTACTGATTTCTGGTATTTGGTAGATTTTTTTTAATAGAAAAATTAATTTGCAAAAACTATAAAGCCATTCCCTGAAGAACTACCTACTTCTGCAGAATTTCTAGATCTTAGCTACATAATGTGGGGAAAATATTCTATACAAAGAAACGGGGTTCCCTTGCTTTGGTTCACTATTTTGATATGGTTCAAAAGTACCAAAATTTAGTTATAGTGTATTATTATTATATTGTATTCAGTTACATTCAACATGCAATATTTTGCAAATATTAATTTGCTCATAGTTACCAGGTTATATTTTTTCTAAATTATTTTACATATATAATCTTTGAAGCATCAAAAATTATCTTGTGAGATAATTAAAGCATATATAATTTATAAGGCAGTAAGATACCAAATTCAGTTTTCTAGAATTTCATTGTTTTGCCTCCTTTTTTATCATAACTTGTTCCAATGAATGTTTGATCCATTCATATTAACACCAATCCTTTTCCTGTTGCAAATGTTTCATTTATTAGAAGTACTTCAAATACCATCTTTAAGCAAAGTTAAGCGATAAATCTTACGATTACAAACTATTTTCCTTTTTTATGAAGCAATATTACAAAAGAAATCTTTCTATAGTTTAGTATAAGAATTGTTCCTCATTAAGGAAAAACGAGATTAAATATAAATTACTAGTTTTTACAAGATAGAACTTTTAAGAGACTAAATAAGAGAAACTGAGGTATAATGGAAATGCTTTTAGCCACAAAACTAGGAAAGCGGTTCTCTTATTTAAGTGGAAATTAAACTTTCATCAGAGTTATTACTGTCATAACTCCATGCCACAGTGGACATTCCACAGAGTAGCTGGTTCAGGTTCTTTGTATCTGGTGTAGTGAGGTTCACTGAGCTGTTTTGTCAGGTGCTGTCAAGTCAACCCACCATTGTTGTCGAGCATCAGACCAAATCATTTTGTCATGAGCCTTTCAGAAATAAGATACTTCATACGAGTGGTTTAATGAAATTGAGTATTTGGTTTCGATTTTTTGTGAGACTGTCAAAAATATATTGCACTCATTCAGAAATTTCTGAGTCATTCGGTGGTAATATCTGATGCTATACTTCATTGAAATTTTCCTTTAAATATCTTTCTTTAATATAAATAATTTCTGGAATGTATTTGAGTATTTGGGTATGTTTTGTTGGATATGGGACGATTCCCTAAACATTTCTAAGTTCTGAAATTTCCAGAGAAGATGTGTCTCTTCCTAAGATTAAAATTTTCTATTATAAAATGAACCTAGTACCAAGTTTGAAATAACTATTTTTTTCCCAAAGGCTATTTTATTAAAAACAGAGCTGTATTTTATTGCATTTTTAATGACTTAATGAATTGTTTATGCAAGTTCTAAATATTGAATTTTTCCATGATTGGAAAAATAGCTTATCCTTCTAATCAGTAGTCATTTAAAAGGCATTATTATAATGTAGACCACTAAATACCTCAAACTTTATATATATATATATATATATATATTGATAGGGAGAGGTGTTATTGATATATCTGCTCAACAACCTAAGAAATATTTTACCAACTTATACTGTAGCTATGGTGTAGCATTGAAAACCTTGTAACAAAAAGCCTCTTGGTGCAATTAAAGGTCACTTGTACATATTGTAATAGGCTACTCATTTACAAGATCTTTGTTAAGGGTCAGTGCTATAGCATGAAATGGATTGCCCTTGTTGAGCCTGTAAATAAATGGGTCAACTTATCTTGTATTCAGTGGGCAAAGAGAAAAGCTAACACAATACTAGTTTATTAATATTTTTACAAACAGATTGCTAAAATGTTGAGCAAAACCAAAAGCACTAGTGCTATATTCTTGATATAATTATAGAAGATTGACTAAAATATATAGCTAGTTTTTAAGGAAAACTGCTCATACACATAAACACACAGTTGTTTAAAATACATGGATCACATCCATATATAGAAAAGCATAGCACAGTGGTAGTGTTCAAATGTTCTTTACCATACAACTAGCATGTTTTTAAATGACTAAGATGTATATACTCCATTTTTTCTGTATTGAAGTCCAAAATTTGTAAGGGATAGGTATGAAAAAGTAATCAAACTAGACAGTGGTTTATTTTCATTATTTTTCATAGCCTTGCCAATGCTCTGAGGGAGACAAGTGATAGTACAGATCAAGTATTAGTAGTGATCTGTGCTGAATGAATTCACTTACCTGATTTTTCAATAAATTAAGATTTTAGGATGAAAGTGAAACTAATGATTAAAATATTTTGTACCTTACAGTAATTTTAATACATTTAGATTTTATGTTTTATGTATACACACACACACACATATATAAGAGGTGTAAATCATTTTTTGTTCTCAAAATCAAATTAGTAATAAATTTATCCGGCACTTTCCAGATTCTTCCCTCTGAATTTGGCCATTCAGATACACGACTATACATCCCTAATTATTTTGGAGTTTGCTGAGTACTATCAAAAAATTTAAATTTGTAGCCAATGTCAAATCAAATCTGAGTCAAACAAAAGTAATTTAATAATGGGTTTGAATCAAGAATCAAATGAATAATGATAAATTACCCTTCAAAAACCTGTAGAACTGATTGTAATAGAAAAATACTAAGGCCAGTCATTAAGGGCAATCATGACGTAAGCAGCCAAGAACATCCCTGATCTAAGTAATCTCTGCTTGTTGTTTAGCTCTCGACTATCCACTCTTCAAAGTTTTGTTTGGCTTTGCTGCCATACTTCTTTAGCATAGTAAAAACATCGTGATCATGCTTAAGCCTCTTATATTAAATATCGAAGCTTTGGGAAAACACGGTTCATTTAAGGGCATAAATGCTTTAAACTTATGTCTGTTTTACTCATCACCATATTTCCCTCTTCCTAGTTCAGTGCCTGATCATGTATGTGCTCGAAAAAATATTGAATGAATGAATGAGTTAATGTCCTCTTAACAGTACTCAAAACATATTAGTGTGACTATAAAATCTCACCATTTTTGAGGCATCTGGGTGGCTCAGTCAGTCAAGCAGCTGCTTTCTGCTCAGGTCATGATATCAGGGTCCTGGGATCGAGTCCCACATAGGGCTCCCTGCTCAGCGGGGAGCCTGCTTCTCCCCTCCCCCTTGCTTATGCTCGCTCTCAGTCTCTCTCTCTTAAATAAAATCTTTAAAAAATAAAAATAATAAATAATAAAATCTCACCATTTGAGATTGTATAATAGTCTGATAATGCTAATACCGTTTTCATAGATGGTTCATCTACTTCTAAGGTCTTAAATAAGTAAAATAACTTTCAAAAATAGCAGCTGACCCATTTGCAACAATATGGATGGAGCTCTAAGGTATTATATTAGTGAAATAAGTGAGAGAAAGTCAAATACCATATGATTTCACTTTTTTTCACTTTGTTCTAAACAAAACAAATGAACAAACAAAACAAAACGTAAACAGACTCATGGATACAAGAAACAAACTGTTGGTTATCAGACAGGGGAAGGTTGGGGGAGCAGGAGAAGTAGGTAAAAGGGATTAGGAAGTACAGACTTCCAGTTATAAAAAGAAATAAGTCATGGTATTATAAGGTATAGCATAGGAACATAATTACTAATATCGTAATAACTTTGTATGTTGACAGATGGTAACTAGACATCATGGGGATCATTTCATAATGTATAAAAATATCTAATCACAATGATGTATACCTGAAACTAGTAGGATATTATGTGTCAATAATACTTCAACAACAAATTATTTCAAAATCAGCTAATAATACAATGAACCATTATTACTTAAATGAAGTCAAGCTGTACTCTTCAGAAATAACAGATAGAGAGGAAATACATAAATTTTAGTTACCAAAAATGATTGGAATTCTATTTGAATCATTACTTCCTTACTGTCATTTTATTACCATTTGAAAATTATTTTGAATGCTTCATCTTAAAAGATTTTATAATAAATTTTCCAAATTTGTAAAAGTCCCCCAGAGCTGACAGGAATCAGTTCTGATTCTTGGGTTTAAAGTACCTATACCTTCTAATCCCCTTTGACCCAGTAATTGCCTGTTAATACACCTGGTCTTCTTGGGCCAGTGGAGTGGATATTATTGCCTATATGGTTTCCTGCCTCTTAACAGAAAAATATTACAAAAGATTTGTGAGACTCAGGTGTTAACCATGAAATAATTATGTACAATAGAAGATAAATACAACATTTTGGTTAAGTTCAGATTTAGATGCACATTGGTAATAAGGCAACTAATATCACTTCCATAATAATAAATCATCAGAACTATAAATATAACATTTTGGTTAAGTTCAGATTTAGATGCACATTGGTATTAAAGCAACTAATATCACTTCCATAATAACAAATCATCAGAACTAATCATTATTGAAGAATCCTCCCACTGACCTTTTTGTGCACATGGAGCTGACAAGTCCCAATCTAATTCTTTAGTTTGGCGTCTTAAGAATTTCCTCCTGGGAAAACATTCCGGCCCAGATAGAAATTTAAGGACAATTATATTCAGAAGAAAAGCTTCTACAGTGCATAATTTATAGCTGAATGCATTTCCTTCATAGGTCCTATTGACTTAATATATAATTTACTCAAGAAACAGAAAGAGTACATGTGAAGATATTTTGGAAGTGGGATCTACTCTTCATAGTACCATAAATATGAGCCATTTCTTTGCTTTAGCACTCAAGTATTATAACATTCCCGTCATTTTATTGGAAAGATTCTTATCGTTTGGTTCACATAAAAACAGATAAGTAAAAGACGATATTAAATCAACTTTGCCCCTGATGCTTTAAAGCATGAAGTTCACAGACTATGACCTATGGGCCAAATCCAGACTCACTGTTTTTTTAAATAAACTTTGATTGGAATACAGCCAGGCCTATTTGTTTATGAATTGTCTATGGCTGCTTTCACACTACATCACTAAGTTGACATCTTATGGCACACAAGGCCAAAAAATATTTACTCTCTGGTCATTTACAGAGAAAAGTTTGCTATAAATAAGAACCGCTACTTTAGAACACTACATACTTTAAAGAAAACTTGCTGAAAGAACTGTCATTTGTAGAATATGTTTGATAATCTTAAAATTAAGCTTTGAGTAATAATAAACTCATATAATCACTTGATGTGTAGTTTGCACTTTCTGAATTAATAATGTAGGTGTGTCTCTTTGAGAAAATACCCAGATTTCTTAAAATGTTAAAATCAGAAGGGAGTTTAAAGTGCTTCAAACCCAGCTTCTCAATTGTATGCCTATATTTTCTCCCCAGCCTCTCTGTATTAATGAGGAACCCACTCTCTTAGAGGCACCCCATTTCATTCTCTACCAACTACAGTTGCTAGAAAATTCTTTCAGACGCTAAAGCAACTTCCCACCCATTACATTAGTACTAACTGTGCTAAAGCTGAAGCCACACATTAATTGCTATTTGGGGATTCCTAATAAACACTTAATATATGAGAAACAATTATAATTTACTTGTACATCTTATTTTTCCTTAGATTTTGTTTTTCTTTTATAAAACATTATAAATTAAATTAACCATTTTATGCTATTTATTGTACATTTAACTCAGAAGCTTAAATATGAACCGCATATGATCTTTAGAGCATCCTTTAAAGGAAACTTTTTTCTTTTTTTTTTTAAATATGGTGTTAGTTAGAAATATTAAACTAATAGACTTGAATTCTGAGGCTAAAAAGTCTTCATGAATTACAGATCCATGAAATGTATATATTAAAAATCAGTATTTTTGTTTTTAGCATGTTTGAATTCACAAAAGAGCTTCATATGATTAAAAGGGAGAAAACACTAAGTGTGATTTTTCAAATTTATTGTAATCTATTTAAGATTATTTTCCATAAGTAAATTAATAAAAATGTAGCATTAAACTTTTAATGACTGAATAATAGGAAGCATGAGGATATATTTCTAACAAGTTTTGATTTTATCAGCAGAAGTATACCAAAGAAAGATTAGCTGCTCATTTTCCACACTGTAATTGATAGCCGAATTAAAACAGAAGGCTTAGGTGGCTGCTATGGATCAAGAAGCCTCGCTTATTTTTCACTTCATTTTTTTTAAACTGTGGGTCTTTCTTAAGCAAGGAAATAAGGGCAAATAAGCTTTAAGTTAAAACTTAAAATATAAATATAGTAAAAGTAATTTGGGGGCTGGTCAGAATACTTTTAGACTGTATGAGACTTGAGTTGGAACCTTCTGCCATTTTAGTTAGAAAATTTAAACATGTGAGGACAGTTTCATTCAAAATTGCTTTTAATGCCTATTATTATTTCTTAAATAATTATGTAAAGATTAATGTCTTTGGCCTTTGTAAATTGTTTTAAAATTAGATAAAACCAATCCTTCTCAAAGGTGTTTATAATGTAGAATAGAAAAGAAGATTGCATGAAACCACACAAAAAGGACTCAACTTAGTGTTTTCAGCCTAATAAAAATGTTGTAAAAATACTTGTAAGCTTGAAAATCACACTAGCTATTCTTGTTTCAAATTCTGTTTAATATATTGTTCTGTATGATTTTATAATAAACAGATTACTCCTTGAACAGGAATTAAGAATAAAGCTGCCAGGAAGGGGTTTTGTTGTCAGAGTAGTTCCCGCCTCATGTTTTGTAAGAGATTTCATGGTCCCATTGTAAAGAGTAGATGATTTAAAACGTGTTCCCAAGATAAACTTTCCCATTGTCATTAATGAGGATGGATAATACTGAGTGACAAGTGCATTAGGAATGACACAGAAAGAGCTGTTAGATTTGTCAGAGCATATCACTTCAGGCAGTGACACTTGAGGACATTCTTTTTGTGGATATTCAGTTGGGTTGGGGGGTTGATTTAAAGATACAAAGTTTGTGTTTGCTAATAGAATAATATATTTTACAATTTATAAATGTATATTCTCCAGTGTTTAGAAAATATTTGGAAGGTTCTTTAGATTAAGTTCTTCCACATTCTAAGTTTATGCCCTTAGTATATCCTGATTTCTTCCTAAGAAAGTATTCAAATTATGTAACATCTAAATGTTAATATATTTCCACAAAACCAATTTTTCTCTTAAAAAGTCTGATTTCTTGGGATTTTCAACTGAAAGAGTAAAAATTACATAAATTTTAAAAACTATCTTACTGTCTTAATCCTATATCTAAGAAGGGCCTCTTTATTCTGCATCTCAGTGAGAATAAAGATTGTGAAGAGAATACATATAATTTATATTGTCTTTCTAAAAATATATTCCTTTAGAGGAAAATGTTTTAAATATGAATCAATGAAAATTTAATAATGTATGACTTTTCTGCTATTGAAAGTGTTTCCAAACTGTAATATGCCTCTCAATTTCGATTTTGAACGTGCAATTGGTCACTTTTTTGCCTTGATTCATCTTTCGTGCTGCCAACCAAATTTTGTCTCTGTATACGTTTTTGACACTAATAATGACTGAGTCTCTGTTCATTTGAGTTCAAGATTTCCCAAGCGGCATTTTGGAACTAGGATAAACTATCTATCATGATTGCATACCACTAATCTGTCTCAACCAAACCACCCTATGACTGAAATTATATTTGACAGTTCACCTCTTCTTGATGAGCCTGAGGTGAACATAGCTACAGACCATCCCTGGGAGGACATGGCAACTACTCCATATGCTAGGGAGCGTCCTTTTATTTGTGAAACAGGACTTAAACCATGCCTGTAGCAGAAGGGAGATGTTTCTCTTTCTTTCTCTAATTTTTCCAATTTTCATTATTGCTTTTATACCTCAAATTTTTTTTTAACCCAAAAATGTTCCACCCTTACAAGTACTACCTATAGGTTAGCTTCACCATGAAGTTAAAAATCATGGTCATTAAAAAAAATCTATTTGTGCTTTCTAAAATGTTCTCTTATCTATATACCACAATCGTCAAAAATCAAAGATTTCCTGTTAGTATTTCGACTCCTATCAGAATTTACCAGTTCTTGAACCATCTCAGTAAATTTTCATATTACAAAAAAACCCTTTAAGAAGGGTTTAATTATCTCATTTTAACATAAAAATATTTTTCAAAATAAGTTTCAATTTATTTCAAAGATTAAAAAATACATTTGAAAGAATAAGTTGAACACTGCAGCAGAAAATGTTTTAATTTTTTGATAAAGATTCCTGATGTAGACCTTAAAATAAACTTACTTACTGCCCTATATTCTTTTTGTGATTCCTTCGAGATCAGAAATTATCAAGTATTTTGAGATGATGGACAAGGAGATGTTAAAGGATTACTATTAATATCTAAGAGAAATGAGAAATCTAAAGTAATTTTTAAAAATGTGTATAGAGGATTTAATCATTAGGCTAGTTTTAACAACAACATGGAGAACCAAGTGAATATGAGATTTAAATTGTAAAAGAAAAGATTGAGATGATTTAAACAAAAGCATTTGGATATTAAAATGGTTTTTCAAGGACCACATATAGAAGTTGTAATAAAGTGGTATCTTTTTTTAACCTGTCCTAGATTGTTGAAATGTAACTCTATCTCTTGGCCTGGAAAGTTTGGCCCATGTTAGTTTATCAGAACAATCACTTAATAAGTTTATTCCTAATTGTCCATCAGTTTTAATTAAAGTTTGTTATTCCCTTGGAAAAATTCCTTTTAATACAGGCAATTTTTCTATAATCTTATGAAACAGAAGTATAATCACCAATGCGTTCTGCACAGAGCGTTTCTAAAGTAACTGATGTCAAATAACCATCAACTTTATTTGGATATTTTTGTAAATTAATTTTCTAGTATCGCATAATTATTTAGTCAATATAGCAAGTGAAACACTCATATTTTTAATGCAATATAAATTATTTTTAACAAACATCTTTAATTTTTATTATTTTCTATAATATTTTTATTTCAACTAATATAATGGTTACAAGTGAGCCACGTAAGATTTCAGTAATATCACCTAAAATAAGTATCCTGAAAAAAGTGTCAAAGTAAACCATTTATATATTTCTACATTTTTAATTTCAACTATATAATTTCTACCAGTGAGCTGCATAATATATTTTATGACACGTATTTCTGAAGAAAAGCGAGTACTATCAAAGTAATTAATAAACTATACTTTATTTCAAAGCAACAAAATGAGAAAAGTCTAACATTTAGTAATTCTAATGGTAGGCACCCTTAATTTTTGTTAAATTTTAACTTAGGCAGTAAAAGCTGTGATCCATTCATCTTATCATACCCAGTTACTCCTCCCATCTAATTATATGATCATTAAATGTACTTTTTTATTATAGGATGCATCTGCACAATTTTTTAAATAAAATTGCTTCCATTTTTCCTGTAAGCATCTATTTTCTAATCAGAAAAGATACTACATTGCTTTGCAGTAAATATTCAAAAATTTAAAAATGGTAATTATTGAATAGTTATGATCTGAAAAAGTAATTGCTTCATTTGGAAAGCAGAATGTTTATTTTAAATTTAGAAAACAAGCAGATTAAAATGATGTTTTGTATAATATTTAAATAATTATACTTTTTGTTTTGGGTTTTAATATAACCTTTTTTCAACATTTTTAAAAAATATACTTATATGCCTAAGCATGGTACACCATGAATTTTATTAAAAATATGACAAGAGAGGCGCCTGGGGGGCTCAGTGGGTTAAGCCTCTGCCTTTGGCTCAGGTCATGATCTCAGAGTCCTGGGATCGAGCCCTGCATCGGGCTCTCTGCTCAGTGGGGAGCTTCCCCCTCTTCCTTTGCCTGCCTCTCTGCCTATTTGTGATCTCTCTCTCTCTGTCAAATAAATAAATAAAATATTTTTTAAAAAATATGACAAGAAAAGAAAGTAAAATGTTCTTTCCTCTTAGTTAATATTATAAAAAATTATCCTGAAAAAATCCTTAACGCCATCACATAAGACGAAATTATTGTGCCTTCGGAGTATTTTTTTTAAATATTATTTATTTATTTATTTGACAGAGGGAGAGAGAGAGATCACAAGTAGGCAGAGAGGCAGGCAGAGAGAGGGGCAAGCGGGCTCCTAGCTGAGCAGAGAGCCCGATGTGGGGCTCGATCCCAGGACCCTGAGATCATGACCTGAGCCAAAGGCAGAGGCTTTAACCCACTGAGCCACCCAGGCGCCCCACCTTCGGAGTATTTTTAATTAAATGATTGACAACACTCAAGTCGCTTGTTTGTATCAAGAAGGAATAGTTCCTTCCCACTACAATAATTCCCTCATCTTTGCTTTAAAAGTTGGGATGAGATTTACTTTGGGGTCATGTGTGTGTGCGAGTCCCATAGAGAGAAGAGTGAGAAATTCTGTGAGATTTTTTAATATATTAACCTAGGATGAAATGTTTGTTATTTTATGTACATGCTGAGTCACTTGAAGTTTCAAGAACTCATTATGTGAGAGCCAGATCATCTGTAGATTTTTATTAATTCATTCAGTAAATATTTATGGAGGTACTTTTTGGTAAGTTTTTAATCTAGTCCAGTGCTCGCCTCTGGCAACCTCTCTAGCCCATCTCTTGCCTGAACTCCAAGTTGCAGTCTGACTCTTATATCTGCAGTCCCCATAGTGACCCATTTTGTCACTTCCAGGTCTTTTGTAAATGCCAAACGTATTTTCCCTTTTCTTCCAAGTATTCTTGCCAGATCAGTCTTATTCTTCCTTTAGTTAGATGTCACTTCCTCTAAAATGTCTATCCTGATTCTCCAAACCAGGTCAGGTAGCCTACCTCTATACTCTTAGAGTACCTTGTAAATTACCTCTATTTTCACACTTAAAAACATTATTATTCATTTTTTGTTCCTTGATGTTTCTGTCTTCTGTACCATAAGCTGGTGTCAGAAATCATGGCATGTTCTTGTTTACTAATGCATCCACAGCACCTAACATGGGATGTAGCACACAGGAGGGGGTTAGTAATTATTTGTTGAATGAAAAACTAATAATTTGTGGAAAATATTACATCTGCTAAATATAATCATATATCTGCTTTCTACATATATCTGCTATCTACATATATCTGCTAAATATCTGACTACATCTCTCTCTTTTTTAATTGTCATATGAACAACATGAAGGGTGTCTGGGTGTCTCAGTCGGTTGAGTGTTCAACTCTTGGTTTTAGCTCAGGTCATGACCACAGGGTTCTGAAATCAAGCCCCATGTTGGACTCTGCACTCAGCACTGAGTCTGCTTCAGACTCTTTCTCCCTCTCCCTCTGCTCCTCTCTCTCTTTCTCTCTCTCTTATGAGAGAGAAAATCCTTTAAACACACACACACACACGACACAAGATCTATCCTCTTAACAAGTTTTTAATTTTATAATGCATTATTGTTGACTATAGGTACAGTGTTGTACGCTAACTACATCTTTAACTCTCCATATGATCTAAGTTGTCTGGTCTTTGAGGAAGAGCACTAAGTAATCAATTCTCAAAGCCCAAATGCAACTCCTTGCGTAGTAGCCATACCAGCCGGTTTTAATGTTCTCTAATTAACCAATTGTTTCTTGTCTTTAAGGTTGGAATACTTCTCCATACATACCAACCTAGAACTTAAAAAAAAAAAAAAAAATTTGATACGTAACTTTCCTCCTTGCTGAAGATTTTGCTAGCTCTTTCTCCACTCTAGTGACCCTTCCCTACCATTATATTGACTCCCTTCTAAATCTTTGGCTTATGTAAAACTCTCCTATTTAATGAGAAACTTTGTTTTTTAGTGCATTAAAACACTATCAGATAATTTTAATTCAAATTTAAATGCTTTTTTTTATATAGCTTGTCTATGTCATCTCTTCGTCTTGCCTCTATAGACATATGGTAAAGATTGGGTATGAATACCCATCAGGATGACTAATTAAAGCCAAACCAACTGAGCATTTAAAATATACCCTTGAAATAGAGGGGAGGTGCCAAGTTGATAACATCTTGATAACATTGGATAGTAATATCCCGTGGGCCTACATACTCATTGTCCCTAGTCAATTGACATTTATATCTATTATCACTTGAGTGAAACATGATTAATTATTTTATGATAATTTGGATCATTGTTTAAAATTAAGTTTGGAAGTGTTATGTCCTGGCCATCTTCTTTTACCATTCCTTTAGAGGATTGGGAGCCACTCTGCTACTTAGGGAAGATGATTTCTCCTTCCAATTATTGTATAATAAGCCTCATTGTTTTCTAAATAGGACACTCCTCACTGCTCTAAGAGTAATAATTTTATGCTGCAGACATCAAAGATGAGGATAAAAATGTCACATTGTGATTCTGTCTCCCTGACATGCCACAATAAAACAAAATGAAAAATTCAAGCAGAGAGAGCCTTTTGCTTTTCCCATGTGTTAAAAAGACATGGTTCTCAGTTTTTCTTCTCTAAATTGGGCATTAAAATAAATATTTTTTATATAATTAGAAAGTTGTAATTACATCTTAAAACTTGTCATTAAGTATTTCCCCCCAAATATTCTTCCACAAGGTGGTTTGTTCGTTTTTTTTAACCAAGAAATAGTAATTCTAGTTTCCACTTTTCAATTAAATCCTAGCTGTTTTAGTTGGAGATTTATTGCCTTAATCCATATGTAATGTGTTTATCACTTAGGAAAAATTTTAAAAAATGGGTTAGTAATTTTGTATAATGCCATAATTATATCTTTCATCAGGATAATTATGTAAAAGTAAATAAAGGTAGGGCTAAGATAATAACTAATTTAGAATGCCTTTCAAATGTATAATGCTTATAATTAAAGATTTCAAATAGAAAGTAAAGGGCCTTAGTTTCCTTACACATCAGCCTAATTTTCAAAATAAAACCATAAAAGTTAGTTAAATGGTTTCTTTGCTTACACACACATGGAATCATGACTGTCCACTTAGAAGCTGTTTGTAAAATAATAATAAATGAATAATTTTTAAGTGTCTTTACGCTAGCAAACAGAGCTTAAAAAGTGAATTTCATAGCTCATCTAACATGCAAGACTGAGAACAGAAATAATTTAACTAGCCTAGTGCCATTGGAAAGTATTTAAGATTTACAGTGGGAAGTATGCAATTATTCATTTCATATTACCTAAACCACTGAAAGAAAATATCACACATTATCAGTCATTAAAAGTAAACATCCTACATTATACATGATTTCATAGATTTAATGCATTTTAGATAATAGCTCACTAAATTGAGGTAAGATTTTTATGTCCTTATGAACAATATGTTCCCCCTCTTTATTCCAGTTAGACTAAAAGGCACATACCAAGTCCCTAGCCTAGTCTAGCACCTAATAAACTTCACTGACACATGTGTGTATGCAGATGGAGATAACTCAACCTCAATAGCCCAAAACACATATCCTCACAGCAGCCTTTCTAATGGCACATTGAGCTCCCCAGTGAATAATGGTTGCAGCATTTAAGGATAGAAAGCAACAAGACTTACTGTGAAAAGCACTTCTCTTCCCCTGACTCTGCTGCATACAAAATTCTGGGAACCTCTGAAGTAGTCATGTGATCTAAGTTTTTTGGCTTCAGGCTGCTAATATAGGTCATTAAGTTCTAGGTCTGCTACAATTTTACCATTCATTTGCTCCAAGAACTTTGTTTTAAGCAGAGACTGTCTTTCAGCTGCTTAGTATTCATTTTTGTTTTTCTGGTGGGGGCATAGAAGGTGGGTGAGGGGGAGGTAGGGTGGCAGGGATGAGGCTGATGACTATAAATAGGGCACTCTTCAAACCTAAATTCTGATAGAGACAGGAAGACCTCTAGGTACCTCTGGAGATCACTCTATGGCCTTTACCAGCCTACTCAACTGGACCCAGTTTTAAGTAATTAATGGTGATGGAGTCAGCATGAGTGTACCCTATATTCAACTCATTGTTATTACATGAGTCAATAAAGGGCTTCTCTATTACAGAAGTTTTCTAAGGTACTGTAAAAGTTGTTTTGTTACATTGAAGTTCTATCAGTATTACTTTTAAAAATATATAAGCCATCACTTGGGACTTTGAAGTCTTTTCTTGTAAGGGGATTTTGTTATAACGGCATTTGTTATAAATGGTGTTTGTGCTGTTACTATGTAAATCTACATAAAACTCCTTAGGAATGACTTTTATTGAGCATCTGTGAACTAGAAGTAATAATTCAATCAAACAGCTATTATATTCATAGTTCATTTACTATACAATTCTAATAACATGTTCTCAAATGGCTTCCATATGAACTGATGATATTCTGTTAAGGGTGGAAAACTAAAAACCAGAAATTAATAAAACTATCATGATATGGCAGTAGTTTTTGATAAGCCATGTTTTTGATGCATGAACTCTCATCCTATTATCAATTATCATAACAAACTATACTACTTTAATGATCAAACCTTTCCAGATATAGATGTGATTTATATAAAAGAAAATACCTGAAAATATTTCCTTAAACACACCAAATATGTTTGGAATTCCTAGTATACAATATAATGTGCTATTCTTCTCGATTCTATTGATTATATATTAAGTAGCTCATCGTAACTTCATGGAAGTTAATGGAACTGGAGGATTTCTTAGAGATGCTATTAGGCTACAACTTATTATTTAAGATATCCTTTGACCTAAAGGATGTAGTATACAACCATAAAAACAAACTAAAGTGTGACCTTTGGAGGTATCCAGCATGGATATACTATTAGCAATTCATCAGTCTGTTTACATTCAAGAAAGTAGTCACTGATAGTGCTTTTTTAATGGAAGTAAACAGTAAAACAAGATTTATGTGGAACCTCTTTTTTCTTTTTAAGATTTTATTTATTTGTTTAAGAGAGAGAGATAGAGACAGAGCATGAGTAGGGTGGAGGGGCAGAGGAGAAAGAGAAGCAGACCCTGTTGAGACCTGAGCAGGGTCTCAACCATGGGACCCTGAGATCATGACCTGAACCAGAGGTAGGCACTTAACTGACTGAGCCACCCAGGCACCTCTCGTGTAGAACCTCTTGAAAAATTTATTTAATAGAGCATTTAATAAAATACTATTTAGTAACCCTTTAGAACATTTTAAACTTTGTAGAACATTTTATTTAATAAAGGATTCACATGAGAGCATTGAAGACACATTCTTCACTTAATAAATAAGGGAAAAAATTGCCTCTGAGTTGGTGTGTTAAATTGTTTTCATGCTCTTGGCCTTTTAAGAGGAAACTAAGTGTGATGCTACCAGTCATCACCGTGTCTTTGGTTGGCACATTTTCTTTAATAAAAGGTATAATATAGGGAACCATGTATTTCTATCTAATTTGAGTAAAAGTCTGTATTAGGAGTACATTTAGAAAGCTATGCCAAAACACTTGATGTGGAAAGTCTCATTTATAAGACTGTTAATATGAGTTACCTTTTTAGCTTGACCTATCAACCACTTTTCTTCATTTTGCCATTTATGCATTTTAGGATTGGAAGTAAATGGAGCTAAAACATTCTTCCCTACAGCATTGAGCTCTTCACATAAGGCCTGTTTGAAAAATGCCTGGGCATGGTTTTTCTCTCAACTCGAAGACACAAAATTAAACATGATTTATTCAGGAACGGGAATTTTGAAACAATTTGATATTACATTTATGAACTGAATTTATATTCTGTCCATATTACCAAAACAAAGCTGAACATTATCTATTTATATAACATCAGTAACAATGTCTTCATTAATTCAGGTTTCTGATACCGTCTTAAAAAAAAAAGTATGCTAGGTGTATTTGTACATGATGTGGCAGTAGTGAAGCTTTGGAAAATCCTGAAGCTAAATGCTTGATAATTGCTGCAACCCTCTTTTTTCCCCTTTCCTCTTTTTATTGATAATCCTACAGAAAAGGTAGTTATGTATCCATCTGATTTCCTTAGCACATAAATTCTTTGCAAGCAGGAAAAATCATCACCGTCAAATAGAAATGAAGAGTGAGGGCAGGAGAGAAAAGAGATTGTGACAAATTGAGTGGATAGAGTTCTTGCCCCACCCCCCAAGAGTGATGAGAAGGAACTGTGATAGAGCAATTAATACATGTAAACTTTTTTTTAATGTATGTATTTATTAAGCACATACAATGTTAAAGTTATGAGATAGGCCCTGTGGGCAATGCAAACATTACACATGGTATCTGTTCTCATATCTCCTCTTATGTACTTTTTCAAAAATTCAAGTACCATTGAAATACAGTATCATATTAGTTTCAGGCCTCTTAGGTGCTTATCCTATGAAGCTGTTGAAGTCCCAGCTCTCTGAAAACACTATATTCATATAATCTTTTTCAGGTGTTTACAGTAAGATTTTTTTCTCCTCCTTAAAACAATCACTATTTACCCAACAATCCAATCTGACAGAAAATTCTACTGGCTCTGCCTTTAAAATATATTGATAACGAAACCAGTTTTCACTACCACCAATGCTACCATTCGGTCCAAGCCATCATCATGTTTTACTTGGATTATTGTAATAGCCTCCTAACTAGCTGCCTGCTTTTGACCCTAATCTCCTTGCTCTCATGCAGCAGCCGGAAAGATGATTCTTCTAAAATATAAGATACACCATGTCATTTCTCTGCTCAAAACTCTCCTTCAAATCTCCATCTCACTCAGAAGTCTTTTGGTGGCCACCAAGACCCCACGCCACGTGGCCGCCTTAATTCTCTGATTTGAGGTGTCATTCCTCTCCCCACATTTGCTCCGCCACCTCAGCCACATGTTGGTATCCCTTGCTGTTCCTCCTTGCTGCTCCTTGACAATGTCACACCTTAGGGCCTTTGCTGCCTGTTCCTTTTGCTTGAAAAGCTCTTTTCTAAGATCTTTTCATAGCTAACTTCCTCACCTTCAAATATTTGTTGAAATATCACCTTCTTAATGAAGCTTTTCCTGGCCACCCATTTCAAAGTAGCAGTTTACCCCCATTCTGCCATTCCTAGTTACTCTTGATTTGCTATTTTCATAGCACTTTCCACTTTCTAACATATTATATCATTTTCCCATTTGTTATGTTCATTTTCCATCTTCTTTTCTAGGATATGAGCTTCATAAGAATAAGGATTTTTCTCTGCTCTGCTTAGAACAGTCTGACACATGATTAAGTGCTCAAAAAATACTTTTAAATTGATAAGTTTGTCTCAGTTTACCTCGGACAATCTCATTTTCCTCCCCTTCCCTATTTAAATTATGTACAAACATGAGTGAATTTGAGAGCTAGTATTAGTAGTAATAACATTAATGAGATCACTTATTGCTATCATTTATTGAGTACTGAATAGTGGCAACAATACACCACCAAGCACATTGCCTGGATTTTGCCATTTAATCCTCACAACTAGTCCTCAAAGGCAGATAAAGGGACTTGGAAAGGTTAAGTCATTTGCCCAGTGTCACATTTCAAGTAATGGCTAAGCTCCAGTTTAACCCACAACAAACTCCGAAGGCCAACTCTCTTTATAACTTTTGAATTATAGTCACCTTTAGTTTAATGCAATATCAATTTTTTAATTTATATTTACTAAACAAGAGTGACTAAAAGAATTATACTGTATCAACTGTGAAATTAACTGGGTACTGACTTGCTTAATGGCATCCCTTTTTTTTTTCTATCCCTTCTTTTTAAGTAACTATATATTTAGAGATAAATACTTTTTATATTTATAAATTTATAATTTTAATTTATAATTTATAATTATAAATTATATAATTTATAATTTCAAGTGATAGAAATATTATGTTTCTTTCAGCTTGAAGGGTGAGGGTATTCATAGTGTCTGGTATTTTCTTGAAGAAGACTTGGAGAGAATGCAGGAAACTGAAATTATCATATAAGTGAGGCATTGAGTAACATGAATTTGCTCAAGAACAAAGGAAACAGAAGTAGAGGTATAAAAAGTGAGATAATATTAAGTGGCATGGTAGGGATCATACTGTTCATGTTTTTTAAGTATTCTCTAAAATAATTTTTTAAAATCATGTACCTTATCATACATACATTTTTAAGTTTACATATATTTTTCATTGTAAGTATAAATAGTTGACAAAGGATATCATTTCTAACCTGAGATGTAGACTTTAAATATGTTTTTATCAAAACTATGAAATAAGGATTTAGCTTAATTTATAGAAAAAAGTTCATAATATAGTGTAATTGGCAATCATTGTCAAATCAGTGAGAAGAAAGTCTGACTTCATTTTTTAATTCCAACAAACATGTTTCTAGGATAGTCTTCTCACTTTCATTGCCATATGTTTGTTCCCTGCTAATTATGAAACAACGTGCAAGCCCCTATTAGTTTGTTGTTGTTCTGTAGTCATGGGACTCTTCCTTGGGAGCAATGCCTCACACTAAGATTCAGGGTGAGTGAAAGCTATGACTTCTCTCTGCCAAGTTCAGTCAAATGGGGAAAGAGAACCCACAGACTATAGGTACATTTTCAAGTAGGTCAATTTCAGGAGAGAATAACTGTGAAAATTGAAGATCTCAAAATTGAATTTCTTTAAAACTATCCATACCTGTTACCCATTACAAAGTCTTTATAAAGGACGCACAATTTGCAGTTTTAAGATTTCTGCTTTATATTATGTAGCACATTAAAATTTAGAATATATTCTTTTTTTTTTTTTTACAGTGGTCAGTTTTCCTAAAAATGTCTACTTCCTGGGGCACCTGGGTGGCTCAGTGGGTTAAAACCTCTGCCTTCGACTCAGGTCATGATATTAGGGTCCTGGAATTAAGCCCCGCATCGGGCTCTCCGCTCAGCCAGGAGCCTGCTTCCCACCCCCCGCCCCCCGCCTGCCTCTCTGCCTACTTGTGATCTTTCTCTCTCTGTGTCAAATAAATAAGTAAAATCTTTTTTTAAAAAAAAGTCTACTTCCATCGTAATCTGCAAAAATAGATCTTTAGTTTATGGCAGTTTATTTTTTTTTAAACGTTGCTTTTTTTTAAGATCTTATTCATTTATTTGACAGAGAGACACAGCTAGAGAGGGAACATAAACAGGGGGAGTGGGAGAGGGAGAAGCAGGCTCCCCATTGAGCAATGAGCCTGATGCGGGGCTCGATCCCAGAACCTTGGGATCATGACCTGAGCCAAAGGCAGACGCTTACCAACTGAGCCACCCAGGCGCCCCAGGCAGTTTATTTCTTAAAAAATAAACAAAAATGGAATAGAATACTCAAGACCAATGCAAGACATTTTTTTTTTTAATTAATGGACTATTTTTGGAGCAAATTTAGGTTTACAGAAAATTTGAGAGGAAAGTACAGAGTAAAACCCATGCCACCCCCAACTCAATCCTCAGTTTCCCCTTAATAACATCTTGCTTTTGTGTATACATTTGTTACAATTGATGAGCCAATATTGAGACAATACTAATTGAAGTCCATAGTTTACATTAAGATTCACTTTTTGTGGTAGACATTCTATGAGTTTGACAAATATATAAATATGGCATGTGCCATCAGATGGTACACAGAGTAGTCAAACTATTCTAAAAATACCCTGTCTTCCACCTATCCATCCCCTCTTCCCCCCAAATCTCTCATCACTGCTCTTTTTACTGTCTGCATAGTTTTGCCTTTTCCAGAATGTCAGATAGTAGAAATCATAGTACCTAGCCTTTGGGATCGGCTTCTTTCACTTAGCAAGATACATTTAAGGTTCCTCCATGTCTTTTTATGACTTGATAGCTCATTTCTTATTATCACTAAATACTATTCCATTGTATGGATGTACCACTGCTTATTTATCCATTCAGACCTATTGAAGGATATTTTGATTGCTTCCAAGTTTTAGCAGTTACAAATAAAACTACTATTAAAAATTTGTGTGCAGATTTTTGTGTGGATATAAGTTTTCAACTCACTTGTGTAAATTCCAGGGAGTACAAATGCTGGATTTTAAGGGGGGGAAATTGTTTAGTTTTGTAAGAAATTGCCCAACTGCCTTCCAAGGTGGCTATACCATTTTGCATTTCCACCAGCAATGAATGGAGGTTTCTGTCGCTCAACATCCTCACCAGCATTTGGGGTTGTCAGTGTTTTATATTTGAGCCATTCTAATAGGTGCGTAGTAGTATCTTGTTTTAATTTGTTGTGCCCTGATAACATATAATATTGAGCGTCTTTTTGTATGTTTATTTGCCGTCTGAATGTCTTCTTCAGTGAGGTGACTGTTCAGATCTTTTGCTTTTAATTAGAGTGTATGTTTTCTTATTGTTGCGTTTTAGAAGTGTTTTCTAAATTTTTGACACCAGTCCTTTATCAGATAGGTGTTTTGCAAAGATTTTCTCCTTCTGCAGCTTGTCTTCATTCTCATAACAATATCTCTCACAGAACGGAAGTTTTTAGTTTTAATGAAATCCACCTTACCATTTTTTTCTTTCAGGGTCATGCTTTTGATGTTATATATAATAAGTCATTGTCAAATTCAAGATCACCTAAATTTTTTCCTATATTATCTTCCAGAGTTTTATAACTTTGCATTTTAGGTCTGTTATTCACTTTGAGTTACTCTTTGTGAAAGGTGTAAGGTCTGTGTCTAGTCATTCTTTTGCATGTGGATGTCCATTCGTTTAAGTAGCATTTGTCGAAGACTGTCCTTTCTCATTGAATCGCCTTTGCCCATCAGTCAAAGATCAGTTGACTATATTGGTGTGGGTCTGTTTCTAGGCTCTGTATACTGTTCTATTTATCTATTAGTCTTTTCTTTCATCAATACCACACTGTCTCGATTACTGTACCTATAGAGTAAGTCTTGAAATAAGGCAGTTTGCTAGAGCTGCCTAACAAATACCACAGACTGGGTGGCTTAAATAACAGAAATTTTATTTTCTGACGGTTCTAGAGTCCAGAAATCCAAGATCAAGGTGTCAGCAGAGATGGTTTCTTCTGAGGCCTCTCTCCTCAGCGTGTAGTTTGCCATCTTCTCCCTGTGTCATTACATGGTCTTCCTTCTGGGTACATCTACGTCCAAATTTCTTCTTTTTATAAGGATGCCAATCATTATGGATTAGGGCTCACCCTAAAGACTCATTTTAACTTAGTTACCTCTTTAAAGACCTTATCTCCAAATACAGTTTACATTTTAAGGTACTGGGAGTTTAGATGGGGGTTAGATCTTCAACATATGAATTTAGGGGGAAAACAGTTCGGCCCGTAATAGGTAGTGTCATTCCTCCAATTTGCTCTCCTTCAGTATCGTGTTGACTATTCTGGGTCTTTTGCCTTACCGTATAAATTTTTTTACCATTTGGTCAATATCCACCAAATAACTCACTGAGATTTGTATCGGGATTGCATTGAATCTTTGTATCAAGTTCAAAGAACTGAAACCTTGATGATATTGAGTCTTTCTATACCTAAGATTGGGCACCCTTGGATTTTTGTGATCTCAAAACTTGTCCACACTGAGCTTCTAGCAATTTGTCATTTACAGTTTAAGGTTTCTTTCTTTCTTTCTTTCTTTCTTTCTTTCTTTCTTTCTTTCTTTCTTTCTTTCTTTCTTCTTTCTTTCTTTCTTTCTTTCTTTCTTTCTTTCTTTCTTTCTTTCTTTCTTTCTTTCTTTCTTTTTCTTTCTTTCTTTCCCTCTAGTACTGGTTCCTGTGGAGATTTTTATTCTTGGGCTTCTGCTGTGGGAAGTTGTGATTCTCTGTATCTGCCTATCATTTCTATAGTTTTCTGGGCAGCGGCCTGCCCTGTGACCTCACTGCCCTGATAGGTTCAGTTTATTCATCTTTTTTTTCTTGTTTGGGGAGATAATACTGATGACTTCCAATTTCCTTTTATTCAAGACCAGAACCAAGAAGTCTCCAAGGTATTTTTTGTCCTTACAACATCATCAACAAAATTTAGCATTTATTGGTTCCCTATTCTTTTTTTTTTTTTTAAGACTCTATCTATTTATTTGTCAGAGAAAGAGAGAGCACAGGTAGGCAGAGAGGCAGGCAGAGGGAGAAGCAGGCTCCCTGACGAGCAAGGAGCCCGATGCGGGACTCGATTCCAGGACCCCGGGATCATGACCTGAGCCAAAGGCAGCTGCCCAACCAACTGAGCCACCCAGGCATCCCTGGTTCCCTATTCTTCAGAAGGTGCTGAGTTACATATATTATGTTTTAAAACTGTCAAGAATCCTTTTTTGCCAAAATGGCTTTTATGAAAATATTTTATATTCGCATCTTAGGTTTTTAAAATATATACTCCCTATAGCATTGGTTTTCAAAATGCTCTGGCCCTTGTGGTAGTACGAGATTCCTCTGGAATTGCTGATTTGGATTGTGGGTGACAGGGAAGCAAAGGGCAAGGGACAGACTAAGTTGAGTTTACTCACCCTAGCTTCAACTCTTTTTCATGTATTTTATTTGAAGTCAGGGTTGGACAACTAAAAAATATTTAAATCCACTGCCCTTGAGTGTTAAATGAATGCTCTTCTAAAGTACTCTTCCATACATTGCATCATACACTGTCTTATAAAAACCATCACAAAGTTTAGTAACAAAATTGTTCAGGAAAAAACTCTATGGTAGACTTATTTCATTTAATACAAAGTGTTAATGTTGGACTGAATGAATCCCTCTTTGCTAGGGATTGTAAGTACTCAATTAAAATATAATCAGTTTATCCTAAGGAGCTCAAACCTTCCCAAACTGAGTATTTGTGAGGTATTAATTAACTGATGTATCCAAAAATGCACAGCATGGGCATACCTTTATTAACCTGTGGTTAAGTTTTTGTGATGGAACCTGTAGTTGTCAGTGCGTCATGGCTCAATACTAACACTTGGAATTAACCAGCTTAGTGACTTGTATTTCTATAAAAATTCAAACGCACATATTTAGTTCGGGGTGTTTTATTCTGTTTTCAATTTGTCTCTGTACCCTAGGGCAACTGGGGAAAGGGCTAGAATAAGACTTCGGACTTATATACTTGTTCCAGAAGGAAACAACAGAAAGAAACATTCTTAATTCATCTAACAGTCAGATATAATGATGCTTAGTTCTACACTGTGAGAGAGATCGGTAGGACAGCACAAGATTTATGTCATTTATATCATATAGAATCATTTGTAAACATGAGTACTGTAGTGTGATATACTTAGTCTAAATCAGTTCTGAAAAATATTTAGAAGCCTCCTGTGTATAAAGCAAATAAATAAAGCACTATTCTTGCACCAGAAAAGTGAACACAGTAGAAGAGGTTAGGCAAATAAGTGAAAATCAATACAAGACGAAATATTCTAAGTGTAAAAACAAGCACAAAATGCCCTGGGGACCACTGAAGACAGAGATGCTACGTCTGTTTGAAAGCATAGGAGAAAATCGAAAGGGAAGGTAACGTGATCAATCTAGAAACCTGGAGAGGAAATATGTCAGTTAGGACCTGATTTAGGTGCATGCAAAAGGAAACTTAATTGATAAAAGCTTTGATAAATAAGGCTTTATATTTCAAACAGAACAAGAAATCTGAAGGCAAACAGCTGCTGATATCAATTCAGTGGTTCTAGAATGTCAAGGTCACATTTCCGAAACTTTGAGACTTTCCCTCATACTTGCTGCCTCATGATCACAAGATGGTGGTTGCAGCTCTAAGTACTAGTCTACAGTACAGTAGGAAAAAGAGATTGAAGGAAGGAGAAAAGGAAAACTTTCCAGATACTCATCTATAGAATTCTGTTACAGCTCATTGGCCAGAACTTTGCAAATTGCCACCCAGGCTACAAGCAGTCTAGGAAGATTGAATGTTTTTAGCTACTCATATGGCCCCCCTCCAAACAAAATCAGGAAATGTTGAGGTAAAAAGAATAACAAGAACAAATCGTGTATTTCTTTGAGGTCAAGAGATATAGTGGAAGTTTAAGATAGGAAAAGTAATTTGGGCTATATCCCACAGAGCCTTTCCTGCCAGCCTGAGGCATTTATAATTACGTTAATAGGCAGCGGGGAAGCTAGAAAATGTTTCTGAGCAGAGGAGTGATGCCATGGACCCATCATCACATGTTAATTTTCTAAACAAAATTGTTTTAAATATACTTCATAGAGAGTATACAACAGATGACTTTTTAAAAATATTTTATTTACTTATTTGAGAAAGAGAACACACAAGCAAGAGGAGGGGCAGAGGGAGAGAGAGAAGCAGACTCCCCGCTGAGCAGGGAGTCCAATGTAGTGCTCAATCAATGTAGGACTCTGGGATCATGATCTGAGCCAAAGGCAGATGCTTAACTGACTCAGCCATGCAAGCATCCAACGGATGAATTTTTAAATTGTACTATTAGGTTGTAATCACACTCAGATATAAATTAATCCTGTTAAGACAATTCTGTAGCATGGATCAGAACTCATTAACAGAGCTTCGTTCTGCTAATGTTGTTCACTGTGGCACCAGATTGTTGATTCTATAAGGTCCATTTAGTCTAGATATCTATATAGTTTTAAAAAAATCTTGAATTTAGGATTTTCTAAAAGATTTGAGAATGGGGGCACCCGGCTGGCTCAGTCAATAGGGCATGCAATTCCTGATCTCAGGGTCTCGAGTTCAAGCCTAGAGCTTACTTTAAAAAAAATTTAAGAGTGATTGAACTCACTATAATGAAAACAATAAACAATTTATTATACAAAGTCACATGACTAACATGTTTCCCATTCCTCCTTAGTTAGGAACTAATGCCACAGATCTAAAGTGACTGCATAATTTATTGTCTTTATTAAATTAAAGAAGTATTAATAATCAAGTCAAGACAGTAGGAGTAAACCAGGGATTACCAGTGTGGCTAAGGGAGTATTTTGGTACAGCCTAAAGTCTCCTCTGGGCTGTCACATTGTTCTTGCCCCAGGTGGTCAGCTCTGGGAGAGGATGTTTGCATCTCTCTTAAGGGCTGAACAAATTAATCCAGCTTTGCTTGTCAACCCCAGAAACAGCTGCACTCACTGGAGCTTTCTGCCTCGTCCACTGGCGGCGCTCTCTACCATTGGTCTCCCTGCTGGCCACATTCTCCCTGTGGGATCCGTGTTCTTTGACTCAAAGCTGTATTTTCTCTTCATGGTGTAGTCCTGAGGAAGGAGGGGTGAGGGAAGATTTTAAAGGCCCTTTTTGTGGGACAAGTCATTTCCAGCTTGAATTAGGAACTGAAAACAAATCTCACATTTACATTTACATAGCGCTATAATCTTTACTGAGTGACACCAGTAAGGATCTCCCAGGAAACATTAGCTTAGAACATTCTCGTTGAATCATGTGATGCCCAGGGTTATACTATTTTTTTTAAATGTGGAGACAAAGTTATTAGAGAGGTTATTATACTAAAGTATCTCACTTTACGGAATTTTATGTTCTTTGTTTATATTATATACCTTTTTTCCCCACATATTGGTTTCTCTTTTCTTTGGTTTCCACTAAACTCTACCAGTTCTCTTATAGCCTCTCTGAATTTATTTTAATCTCTCTGAGTTCTTTCTCCCCTTATCCCCCAAAGATGCTAATGATAATTTAGAAAATATTAACCCCAACAATAGCCAAGACTTCATGAGTACTTAACAGTGTGCTAGGCACTGCACAAATTACACATACTCACTCACTCAATTCTTAACAACCTTATAAGCCTGTATTATTATCCCTGTCTTTCAAATGTGAAGTGCAAGGAGGTTAAATAACTTCCTTAACATCACACAGCAAACAAATAATGGAACCAGGTTTCTAATATGGATAGTATAACTGCAAATGCCTGAGTTTCTAACCTCTAACCCACTGTTCCTGATCTGAAGGAGCTTCTACTCTCACTGACTTCCTCTTGTATTCTCCATCCTACTCAATTCTAGGACCAATTCTAGCAGAGGATGTTTAAGAAACCCAATCTTACTTGTTTTCACCAGTCTAGCATAAGCCTTTGGGTAGCCTCGTGCCATCAGGTAAAGTTCTACAGGTCTGGTAGGCTCTGTGATCCAGCAATCTAGGATTTGGCAAGTCTTATCCAACTATGCAACAGTTCCAATAAACTGAATATCCAAGAAATATGGTAAATGAAGAGCTGACATTACTGTACTTGGTATTTTCTGGGCTAGGAAAAGAAGAATCAAAGATCACCTTTTTTTTTTCTTTTTTTTAAAGTACAGCCAGTCTTCTTTTTTTTTTTTTTTAAGATTTTATGTATTTGAAAGAGAGAGAGTGTGTGTGAGAGCATGAGAGTGGGGGGAAGGGCGGAGGGAGAAACAGACTCCTTGCTGAGCACGGAGCCCAATGTGGGACTCAATCCCAAAACTACAGAATCATGACCTGAGCCGAAGGCAGACGCTTAACCAACTGAGCCACCTAGGTGCCCAGATTATTCTTAAGAGTATAAAATTCGTGGTCCATTGATAAGAATCTTAAGTGTTTGTTCACAAAATTATCCTCCCCTCTAGCTACTAGCGTTAGAAAGATGCAGATGTGGAAAGTCTGGTAACTCTACCTTGGTCACACCAATTCTACTTCTAGGATAGTTTCCTTCCTTGTTTCTGCTACTATGACATTTTCAGAACTGACACCTTTCTCTCTCTCTCTCTCTCTCTCTCTCTCTCTGTTTCCTGTTCATTACTTGTTTGTCAAGTTAACACCTTGGTATTATTTTTCAGTTCTCTCACTTCGGTACACTTTATACAATACTATATTAGCTCAATTTGATTAAATACTTATAAATTCTACCATGCACCAGGCTATAAAAAGGATATATATAAATACAACCCTGGCCCATGAAAAGCTCATAGTCTAGTAGAGAAAACTGATATATAAACAAATAACTACAATAAAGATTGATTGGTACAAAATTGAGTAAGGTATGAAATGCTCTGCAAAGGCTAATTATGCAGTAATTCGGGGCACCTGAGTGGCTCAGTCAGTTAACTGCCTTCAGCTCAGGTCATCATCCCAGGGTCCTGGGATCGAGCCCCACATCAGGCTCCTTGCTCAGCGAGGAGTGTGCTTCTTCCTCTCCCTCTGCCACTGCCCCTGCTTGTTTTCTCTCACTCTGTGAAATAAATAAATAAAATCTTTTTAAAAAAATAGAGTGATGTAGCAATTCTGGTAGTTGTTAAGCCATATTCAGAGAAAGCTACTGAGAGAACATACTTGAGTTGTATCGTGAAAGTCATTTGGATTATAAAATATTTATAGTCATTCCTTTCTGTTTACACTGCTTATTTTGACACTTTTCTATTAGACAGTAAGTTCCTTGAGGTCAGGAATTATATGTTCTATGCCTTTGTTTCACCCATACTGCCAAAATATTTCACGGAGTGAGGATATTTGGTGCTAAGCAAGTACTTATATTTACATAAATAAATATTTATATTTCTTTGTATCCTTGTGTTCTATTTAATTTAACATTAGCCATGTAATTCATTTTTAGAATAGCTTGTTTTACACACAAATGTGTAGTTTCTTTCTCTGCCATATCTGGTAAGTTTTTGCTTTTATAGTATCTTGTGCAAGCATGATAAAAATGAAGGCTTGGAGGGGTCTTTTTGCTTGCAATACAGCTTATGGAAATCTTTCATTTATTATTTTTCTGTGGCAGGTCAAAATATATGAGGTTTCAAGTTGATAAAAATATAGTTTAAAAGTCATGTTAAATTACCATAGTGTTAAAGTTGCAAAGTAATGAGTAATATGAATTTTACTCCAGGATGGAATAAAATATGCAACAAGATCTCCTAAATTTCATTAAATACCATTGAGGTTTACCTGAGTGAACATTGAAACCCATGATCATTTTTGCAAGTTCCAAGGCCAAAGACATTTTAAGATTAAAGTTTTAAATGAATTAAAATTATCTTAAAGTATATTAAAATTGTTTGCCAAACATCTAATTGAGAATCTGCTCTTTGGGAGGGACTGGAGATACCAATATGAATTAAGACATTATTTCTATTTTAAAGAGTTCAAATTTAATATTTAAGGGATTTGTCCAGTCTGTATGATGGGGTAAATTCAATTGCCTAGATACAAGTTTCAAATTGATTATAGTAGAAAAGACCTCTATTTAAGGACTTTAACTCAGTTCAACATTTTATAAGCACCTGGCTTGCACTTGGTAGGTAATAAGTAAATGTTTGTTAAAATGAATGAGCAATAAGAATCATAGAATATAATGTTAGGAATGAGTCCTCATGGGTGAGTTTTTTAACCCTTTGGTATCAACATGGTTATGGGTTATCATATGGATAGTCAGTATGTAATGAATGAGGCTGGGTTATCTGACATTCAACAGTGCTCTAGGCATTACCACCCAATAAAGAATTGCCACATTCTACACACCTTTGTCTGACTAAATCTACTAAAAATGTAAATCGATGTCACTTTCTTCAGAATTGATGTGTATATTAAATGCAATTCTTATCAAAATTGGGAAAGAATTTTTTGTGGAAATGTTTAAGAAAATGCAAAGGCCCAAAAACGTAATCTTTACACATAAAAAAGCTAAACTACTTTACACTTCCGGATATCAAGACTTAAGTACTGATGCAAGTATAAATCAATAAGCAAATCGGATAGAAAAGATTTTAGAAACAACCAACACAGGGCACCTGGGTGACTCAGTGGGTTAAAGCCTCTGCCTTCCGCTCAGGTCATGGTCTCTGGTTCCTGGGATCGGAGCCCCACATGGGGCTCTCTGCTCAGCAGGGAGCCTGCTTCCTCCTCTCTCTGCATGCCTCTGCCTACTTGTGATCTCTCTGTCAAATAAATAAATAAAATCTTAAACAAACAAACAAACAAACAAGAAAAGAAACAACCAACACATATGTGGCCGCTTGTTTTATGACAAAAGTAACATTGCAGCGCAGAGGGGAAAAGATAGGTTTTTCAATAAATGGTGCTCAGTTAATTTTAAAACAATGTATCTTGACTCCTCTTTCACACTTTATACAAAATTCATTTCCAGATATATTGCAATCTAAATGTGAAAGACAAAACAAAGTTTTTAAAAAAACACAGGACATTATCTTCAAGGGTAGTATCTAGAAAGGAATGTAAGGAAGTTTTAGGGTACTGTTATTACTCTTGATTTTACTCTTACTAAAAAATTGTAAGGTGAGATTTATACACACATAAGCATAAATTGGTACTTTAGGACATAATACTGAAAAGTTTTTTATTGTTTTATTTTATTTTTTTAAAGATTTTATTTATTTATTTATTTGACAGAGAGAGAGATCACAAGTAGGCAGAGAGAGGGGGGGAAGCAGGATCCCCACTAGCAGAGAGCCCGATGCGGGGCTCGATCCCAGGATGCTGGGATCGTGACCTCAGCTGAAGGCAGACGCCTTAACCCACTGAGCCACTCAGGTGCCCCCTGAAAAGTTTTTTAAAGTAGTTATGCAAAAAGAAAAGGTCATAATACAAAGGAAGTTTTTTTGAAAAAAGACATTTTGAAATTATTGAATAATTTACTCATCTTATCCATTTTTTCTACTACATATTTATTATTTTTTATTGTTATATTAGTCACCATAAGTATATCATTAGTTTTTGATGTATTGTTCCATATTTTTGATTACATAGTTGAAATGGGTTTCAGTGCACTATGAACTATTCAAGAACAGTGAGATGAACTGTAAATGTTTAACAAAAAAGTTGAAATTTAATAGATTTGGATTCAAACTTTAATAAGTAGAAACATGAAATGCGGGACTTACATGAATTTCATTAATATAGTTTATTTTTAAAATATACCATTCTCTATATATTTTTAAATGATAATAGCACACTAATACATTTATAGCATGAAGATTATTTATTGGAATTGTCTTTTTGAGGAGTCACTATACAACTTCTCTATGATCTCTTAGAATACAGTTTCTTTTCTAATCCTTCCTCTAGACTCCACTTATCAAAGATGAAGGCCAGGCCCACTTGAGAAGATACATATAGATTTCATATTACAGTAGTTCATAATTTATGTAGTTATGTTACCCTAATTCAGTTCAGACTATTACCCACTTTCTCTTATCAATACCAGTAAGTCTGGTCTGTTATTATTTATCCTATTGTTAATTTTTATTCTGGATTCTATCCGTTCCAGATTTTTTATTTTTCATGTTCCTGTGGTTTTTTGGTGTGGAATGACTTCTAATCTTAACTGACTTGAATGCACACATATTTACTATAATTAAATGCAAGCATCTATCTCATTAAGACTTCAGTTTGAACATGGATATGGAAAGGAAGTCTCCCTCCTCCCAAGAGAGAGCCAGATCATAATGTTATTTCTGGAAAGGATGATTTTGGATTCTCTCCCATGGGGAATGGGGAGCCATTTAAATATTTTATGCAGGGAATACCAATCAGACATATTTTGGGGAAATATCACTCTGGCAATAGTATTAAAAAATAAATTGGGGTGGTTGGCAAGACTGGAGGCAGAGTCCAGTTAGGAAAATGTTGTAAGAATCCAGGTCATTATCATCACCATCATGACCCAAACTGAGAAAAGAACCTGGCAGAAATGGGATAAGATCAATTGAACTTAGTCACTTGGTGAGGGAGGAAGAGTTTAAGATGTTCCCAAATTCCTGATTTGAGTGACTTAATAGGACATGTGTCTTTCAGTCAAACAAGGACCATAGGAAAAGTTTGGGATATGTAGGTAGAAGTAACCTATGAACATTTGGATGTATGAATTTGTTCAGGGGAGATATATGGGGCAAAGATAAAGATTTGGGAATCATTGCTATATAGCTATAGTTGAAGTCTTTAAGAAAGATTAGAAAACATGTTTAATTTATGGAGCACCCGGGTAGCTCAGTGGGTTAATGCCTCTGCCTCTGGCTCGGGTCATGATCTCAGGGTCCTGGGATCGAGCCCCACATCGGGCTCTCTGCTCAGCAGGAAGCCTGCTTCCCCCTCTCTCTCTGCCTACCTCTCCGCCTACTTGTGATCTCTCTCTCTCTGTCAAATAAATAAATAAAATCTTAAAAAAAGAATTGTGATGAACTATTGGCCAAGAAATTCCAGGGATATGGGGTACAAAACCTTGATTACATGCAGTTGGTTAAAGACTATAAATGGATTTTGTAGTTTTCTTAGAAGTGAATGAGAGGTGAAGAAATAGAGACGGCAGGTATCCACTCTGTTCCAGGTTCTTGAATATGAAAGATAGGAGAAAAAATGAGAGCCAGGGAAAGATACAGGATGAAGAGCTTTTCAGTTCTTTTTGTTTTTCCCACTTGTTCCTTGATTAAAATGTTGCTTGTGTTTGCATTTTCATGAGTTAATGTTAAACTTTATATTTTTCTATAATTAATCATTCTGTAATACTTTGGTTAGTGGCATAAGTTTTAAAGAATCAGGGTTAACCCAAAACAAATTAAGTATATAAATACTAAATTGTGTGATTTCCATGAATGCACAGGATTAAGAAATATTTATGACAGAAATATGTAAAATCATGATTGAATAAAAGGAAGAAGTTGACAGCGTGTTGGATAAATGTGAGATATCTTACAAATGATTTTTAAATGAGGCCATCTGTTAAAGCTTGCTGATGCTCTCAGTCTGGAGCAAGAGGTTATTTATGTTTTCACGCAAATCAGGCTTTAACCAAAATACTTTGGAAAAAACAGATGCCTTATAGAAATTCATTATTCCTAAAATAATTACAACCCTCTAAATGTTAACATCTCTTCCTACAAAGAATGGTATTATGCTAATACTGTTTATATATATGAATGTGAAATTATTGTATCATTGCTGTAGTGCAATGCAATGGTTTCTCCCTACCCCCACCTCAAACCTCCCCCAGGAGATACATGCCTGGAGATACATGCCTGCTTACCAGGACCAATTTTCTACTTATTTAGCCAAAAATAATTGACCTTCAAAAGTCATAACCAAGTAGTTGCATTTGAAATAAAATCTAAAGACAAACCCACTCTTTCAGACATTCTTTCCTTCCAGTCTCATGGAAGGAAATTTTGATACCTGCCCCCACCCCATCAGTCTTACCGGATATATTGAAGTAAAAGAAATTTCATAATAAAATATATAGTCATTTTGTCATGTTTCATTCATGCTGAGATGAAAAATTGGTAATATTTACTAGAAATGAAGTTCCAGTATTACTGCTATTTTATGAACATGCATATTCACTTACTTGCGAAGAGTAAATAGTATGTACAAAAGTACCCAGAGACAGAGAAATAAGGAGAGTGCCTAACTTCTGGTTCATACTGGATTAATTTGAGTCTACATAAAAAAAGATCAAATTTGTGAGGGATGAAAGGAAAAAATTGGAGGAGACTTCTTGTTTACAGCTTTTATTACTACTGGGAAAGCAGTAAATTAGATACAGAATAATATGTTTGGTTTCTCTAATTTATGGCATTTTTGTTAACATTGTCCTTGAGTGAAATGCTGAGCCAACTTCCTATGGCCTATGAACACCTTGCTCAGGGTTCACTTCAGTACTTTGAGAAGATTTTATGTATAGATTCTTTATTTTTCTTTATTCTTCATTTTTTTAATCCTCTTTCAAAATATTCTTTCAAAATAGATCAGCAAGTATTACTACTTGGTGTCTTCTTGTCCTCTCAGAATGGTTTTTGCTCCAATAGGTTCTTATTCACTTGCAACTAGCAGCTTACTCACTCAGATATTACATCTTATTTCTCCTTCCTAACTGCTCTTAAGGTTGAAGCTTTTGTTACAATGGAGGATGGAAGAAGGATGGGAGAATTACGCACGTGAAAGGCCCTCCCCTCACTCCTTGCTCATGATAGGCAGTCTACACCCACTAATGTCCCCTCTTACATTCTATGTCCTCTATCAAGTGGTATGCCATAGTGACCTACAGTGAGGCTTTGCAGTCCAATAGCCTCATTTGAGAGTGAGATCCACTGCTTACAGGTTGGGACCTGGGTGAGCTTGGCAAATAACTTCTCTCTGCCTCAGTCTCCTCATCTCTTAAACTGAGATAAGAACAGCACCTTGTGCACAGCATAGTTGAGAAGATTAAATAAGTTAATATATTCCAAATGCCTGGTTGGCACAAGGCCTAAAAGGTTACATTTTAGTGGTGGTTTCTCTCACGAAGAAGCATTGCTCTGCTCATGGAAACCAGAAGTATTTATTAGGAGGCAATAGTTCTGCCCTCTGTAGTCTTTTTATTTTTTTTATTTTTTTCTGTAGTCTTTTATATACGGGGGAATATTGGTGGTCCCTGTGAAACGACCCCCAAAATATTGTTCCTCTCATTAAGGAAGGAAAAGAAAATACCATGTGCTTTCACAAGCATTATCTCATTTAATCCTCAGAACAATTCTTGCAAAATAGATCAGCCAGTTTTTACAGACCTGAAGCCTGACACAGATCAAATGGCTACTGGATAACAAAGTCAAGATTTAGAGGCTAAATTCCTGACATGGGGGCATGGCTGTTTTCCTCTCTTTCCATAGGTGGCAAACTAAGAGAGACCTCACCAGTCTAATCCATCTGCATTTTCTCCCTTCAGGTGAGAGGTGGCGCTCATGGTAGACACTCAAATGATGCCTGCTCACTGACCAGTTACTTTTTTTTCCTAAAAAGAAAATACACATTTTGCATCTTTAATATTGCAATGGTTTATTTGCACTAAAATAGGAGCTGCTGTGACTGCAAAAGTGCTGTGACTTGTGTTAACTCATTTAATCCTCACAACTTTAAAGTTAGGTCTCCTATTATCATTTTACTGCTTAAGGTACTGAGATGCAGAGAGGTTAAGTACTTTGCTTTGTTGCTCAATTTTTTGCAAAGATGAACCATATACTCAGTGTTGCCCTGGTAAACTCCAACTTGGAAGGACACCTGGTTAAAAATTTGGGACAATAAATTATTACTTCTGCCCCCATTCTAACTTTTTTTTTAAGATGTATTTATTTATTTGAAAGAGAGAGAGAGAGAGAGAGCACACCAAGGGGGTGGGGCAGAGGAGAGAGAGTCCCAAGCATACTCCACGCTGTATGGAGCCTGAACAGGGCTCAGTCTCACAACCCGAGCTGAAACCAAGAGTCAGTCACTTAATGGACTGTGCCACCCAGGCACCCCTCTCACTTCTTTTCAAGTGTCACTTCTTTTCTCATGGGCTTCTAAACAAACACCACATTGACTTCTAGTTCTTTGCACCAATAGATGTTTAAGAAATGTTATCTTGGGGTACCTGGGTGGCTCAGTCATTTAAGTGTCCAACTCATGATTTTGGCTCAGGTCATGATCTAAGGGTCATGGGATCGAGCCCCAAGTTGAGCTCCCTACTCAGTGCAGAATCCCTTGGAACTCTCTCTCCCTCTCCCCCATGCACCCCGCAAAGGTGCATGCACACACTCTCTCTCTCTCTCAAAAATGAATAAATAAATGAATCTTTTAAAAAGAAGAAGAAGAAATGTTATCTGGTTGGCTGTTCTAAAAAAGAGAACACTTGAAACAACTAAGTATCTGCAAGAATGTGTAGTATAGTAAAGAGTGCAGACTCTGGATTCCACCAGACAGACCTGTCCCACCACTTACTAGTTATTTTAATGTAAGCAAGTTACTTCACCTTTTTCCTTGACTGTAAAATTGGGACAGTAATAGTATTAGCATCATGAAATGACCATGAGGGTAAACCAAGCAAATGTTATGAAGTGCATGGTACACTTAGTGCATATTAGTCATTACTAGTAATAGTTAATGTCTTCTTTACTGAGCAGGTTTTCTCGTGTGCTTTCTTACTTGAAACCTTTTTAATGTAATTCTGCAGCTCTTTTTTCAAATCTTGGTTTTGAGGCAGATACTCTGGAAATAATTTATTCCTTTCAAAGACCAGCATACCATTTCATACCTCCCCGAATTTCCTATATTAAGACTTAAGAAGTCTTAACACTAGGGGCATCTGGGTGGCTCAGTTCGTTAAGCATCTGATTCTTGAGCTCAGCGCAGGTCTTGATCTCAGGGTCATGAGTTCAAGCCTGGCATTGGGCTCCCTGCTCAGTGTGGAGCCTACTTAAAAAAAGAAAGAAGTCTTAACATTAAAGAGGAGCTACATTTCCAGTAGTTCAACATAGCAAGTTAGTACAGATAACTTAAATGATACCATCACAGTGCTTCATTTTCATTGATCACTTTTTCAGAACAGTGTTATGTTCTGAATGTACCTTTTTTGTTGTTATGTACCTTACGAATTTAAAATATGACTAAAGATGAATTTCTTAATATTTACAGTATGTTTTCTGAGCCTGTTAATTCTTTAAGGAAATTAAAGGAAAAATAATGAAGACATGTTATACAGGTACTTAATTTTTTTTAATCTGTGGTAGTACTATGGTAATTAATGCGTATTTTATGCAAACTAGACTATATCTGTTAACGGACACATTACTGTCAAGAAAATATTACTTGTCTTAATTATCAGTAATGAAGCAGGGATAAGCTGCTCACTTAGATATAATATATCTAATGACCTTTTCAGTTAGAGGTTGTGATGAAAGGTATCAGTTTCACAAATTATGCTTCATTCAGCTTCTGGCCTTTGTGTAGATTAATGTTTTGTGGATGAGTTTTAAAGTCAAGCATAAATTGTGTTTAGTATTTAAAATTGATTTAGTGTCTTGCTTTTAGTACATCATTTTCTCGTTTATAAAGCCTCAATTTTATCTTCAAGCTTAAAAAAAATAGTCCATAGTAAATTTAGGACTACTTTGTTAGCTGCCAATGTTCTTTTAGTCTTACCAAACAAAATAGTACATATATTTATTTACAATTGTTTAAGCAAAAGGTAAGTTTCTTTGTTATTTCTAAATTTAGAACAGCAAGCACCATGTTTATAATGACGATTTTGAACTAGGAATATATTTATAATAGTATTTTTCCGAATTAGATTTCCTGAGATAATACAAAGCTGCTTATTGTGATGGAATTTATGATATCCATTTATCAGCCTCTTACTGAATAATAAATATCATAAAGTATTGAAACATTATTCAAGAACTCATATATTTAGCCTTGTATTCAAACCAATAGGAGAATTAGCCCATGTTTTATGTAAGTAAATGAGGATTTAAATTTGGGGGGCTGATGCAATGAAGCAATGACCAAAAAGTGGTTTTCAGATTTTTAGGCTATGGAACCTTTCTTTCTATGAAATCTTATCAGATTATGAAGAAATCTTACAAAATTGGAGCTGCTCTGCTTGAATAGAAAGATATTCCTGTGATAACTTGAAGAAACATAGGACTCTCAAAGAGCAGAGTTTTGATACTGTGATCCTGATGGTTCTATTATTCACAGAGCCCAAATACTAGAGCAGGGAAGAAGAGTACAGACCATCTTTTTCAACCCCTTCATTCTAACAATGAGGCGCCTCAAGTTTAAAGATTTAATGTAACCAGCCTAAGTTCCTATGGTCAATACAGTGCTATGATTGAAAATCTAAAAAAATTTGGGGCGAATGGTTGGCTCAGTTGGTTAACCATCTGACTCTTGATCTCAGCTCAGGTCTTGATCTGAGGGTCATAAGTTCAAACCCCACATGGAACCTACTAAAAAATATTATAGTACTTGTAGTGAAGGAATCTTTTCCTTACTCTCTATTGCCCTACTACCATTATAATGATTTCTGAAAACTCTTTAAACAACAGTTTCCAAATCGAGCTTAACTTTGCATTAAAAAAAAAAAGCCATAGATTTCCATTTTCAAGGACACAGTAAGGTGTCCTACCTATCCCAAAACGTTGACTCTTTATTTACTTTTTACTCCATTGCTTTTTTTTGGAATAGCAGAGTGATGGGTGCTGATTCTCCACTCTGGCATTGCCAAAGACCAGGAGCAGGACTGGGTCAGCAAAGCAAGAATTTTCTTGTGCTATACTTAAATTCTTTCAATTCCTCAAATGTATATTCATACACGGTGTTGCCTTGGGTTGAAATTCTCCATTTAACAGTTCCCCCACCCCCTACCACTGTCGTCTAAACCAGCTTAACTTGTATTTATCCTTCGAGCTATGGTTTCAATGTCAGTGCCTCCTCTGGGCCTTCTCTGGTCCATACCAAATCTGGGTTGGATACCACTCATTTGTGCTTTCACAGCATCCTGTACTGTCTATATCATAGTAATTACCATGCTGCATTCCAGTTACTTCAGTCATCCCCTTCTACATGCTCACTTCCATAAATATAGAGACCACAAATGTCTTGTTCATCATTTAATCCCTAAAGCCTAGCAGAGTTTCTCATACGTGGCTAGTACCCTGTAGCTATTAGGGAAGGAAGGGAGGGGCAAAGACTCCCATTTCCTCAAAAGATGTAACCTGTTGAATGGAGTAAGTCTTAAACTGGTTTCTTGTTGAGGAACAGCCACTGACTTCCTACGTGGCCTTGGAAGAGTTATCTACCCATAAGCTTCTTGTTTCTCTTTCCAGTAGGATGATAATACCTCTTGTGCCTAGTTCTTGTATTCTTCCTACAGAAGTGAAAGTTTTCTATTTATCAGAGCTTTCTTCTCAGTTTCTGAAGATAATAGAGGAGAAAGGCATGTTTTCCTTAAGACATCAGATTAAGGAGGCTTCTTTTGGAAAATCGTTTCTTAAAAATCATCTTACTTTTTCCCCAAGTCCCAAGAAATTGAATAATGGCCCCCTTCTTCATTTACAAATAAACCCATGGACTTTTAATGGTGGTGACATTCTTTAAATGAAGAACTTATAGTTATTCTTGAGAAATTTAGGATTTTATTTCTTTGTTTTAGCCCTGAGAGTCTTACTTGTACAGCTCATCATTTAACACATGTACTAGGTAGCCATGATGGAATTATTGTCTACAATGTGAAATGTCCAAACTTGTTTCAGTCAAAAATGAGGAATTTAAATTACCTAATCAGGGTCTTAAAAGCAGTATCACTCTTCCAATTATTAATTATATATACATATAAATAATTTATATGTATATATATTTTATTGGCAAGAGCAGTTGATGAAGTGACTAGGGTGCAAGTGATAGGAGAAGAGGTAAGACAATTGTCCCACTCACTTTTTTCAGAAAGTTCAGAAAGGAAAAGTTAACTTCAAGAAAAAGACCCCTTGAACTTGACTATGATTCTACTACATATCAGGGAAAATAAATTGTTTAAGGAATTTTAGGGGAAAATAACATGAACATAGCCAGAACAGTAGTTTATATTTAACAGAACTAAATGGTCACATTTTCAAGTAAAGTACGCCCTGGCATTTGAACAGCTGTTATATCTAAATCAGATTTGAATACTATTGTTTAACCTTCCCAGCTGTAGCGGGGGTGGTTTGTTAGTCTAATTCAGTATAAAATATGCATAGTATACTTAAATTTGAAACTTTAAACACACATTTGTATTAAAATGATAAATTTTAGTCATATAAGCCTATTTTAGATCAACCCATTATCTTTCTGTGAGTTATTTATTGTTCTCAACTATCTTGTATGTTTGAGCAGATTTTAAACAATTAAAATATCCTTTAAACTCTTTCCATGTAATTTATGGGGCTTTTTGTTTGTTTCTTTACTTTTGTGTTAAGAATAAACAAAAAAACATACATTTCTATATATATCATTGTACTGGTGTATTCATAGGAAAGTCTGAATTATATTTTTCCTATATTTCTTGATACCTGATTTTCTGACTGCAACTAAACTTTCTTTACTAAAACAATCTGTAGAATGGCAAAATAAAAGACCAGTACTTCTTGATCTTACAGGACTGAGTCTAAAAGGGGTTGAGATCAAAATATATATAATCATGTAACAGATGAACATAGTGAATAAATTTCATAAAGCCCTACTGTACAAGAAATACTGCTTGATGTTAGAAAAAGGTAATTTTGGAATAAACACAAATGCTTATTGCCATACATCACGGTTGCATGTACACACACATACAGATATATATAGAAATAGTTTTAGATGTATCTGTATTTGTATGTATGTGTCTTTATGTCTTATATGCATAGATATATTTTCTAGCTTTGCCTTCTGGAAAGCTTAGAAACAATAACAAGTGAAGGAACACCTCAAGTACCCAGATATTGGTTTCTGAAAAGCTTCCTTCGCAAATTAAAAAAAAAGACAGGAGGGCAAAATAGCTAATTCTAGGGCTGGAGCACAGAAAATGTAACAGGAGACTAGAATTTTTTGCCAAAAATAGGAAGGTACTCAAAGAATAATGGGGACCGGAGAAAAAGCATAGGAGCCACTTTGAAGAGGACCTTTCTAGCCGAATCCTAAAAATTTGAGTTTCAAAGTAAATAATAGAAAATCACCCACTGAGTAAAATGGAAGTCCATGAGTCCATACATGGACTACAGATAGATACATAGATAGATACAGATAGATACATAGACAGATACAGGAAAAGAGAAACCTCTTCTTTATAGTAAAATACCAAATAATAAACATCAAAGGAATGATGAAATAGAAAATTACCATTTGACATTGCTATCTCCACTTCAGATGGGAGTTGTCAATGGAGGCTAAGGTTGCCCAGTGGGGTTTTTTTT
>CM052815.1:23142095-23190529 GCA_028533885.1 Nasua narica | reverse complement strand
TCCATGTTGCAATTTTCAGAAACATCCCAAAGAAGTATAGAAAAGCTTCTTTTCCTCCCCTCTTCACAATAGGGTGATATAAATGCAGGAATGAGTAGATATTTTCTTCTCCTCTCTGCCTCTCATCCCCATCCCAGCTCTCTTACCCTGTAAGATTTTCTTCCTCTCTACAGGATTATAGTACAGACTTGGGCTTCAATCACTACTGTTTTCTGATTCTGATTTATCAATCACTTGAATAAGACCTAATGTGTTGAAGGATAATAACATATAATATCCTATTAGTTTCAGGTGTGTATCATAGTAGGTTCATTATTTGCATACATTATGAAATGATCCCTATGATTAGTTAACATATGTCACCCAACAGTTATTACAATATATTGACTATATTCCCTGTACTGTAAATAAATCCCCATGCCCAATGTGTTTTTAAAGTTTTAAATAGCCATTGACTTGAACTGTTGTGTTAAGAAAAAAAAAGTATTCGCTGGATCATGTATCTCCCCATACTATTTTGGATAGTTAGCACTTTTGTACTCAAGCATTTCCTTTTCCTCTTTTTATGTCCTTGTCTTACCAGGAAAAGAAAAAAATTTTTTATATTTTCAGTTATATAGCCAATATGGCTATATAATCCATTTTTAGGATTGAATATTATTATTTAAACTGTCATAATTGCTTAAGTGGGTTTCAGTAAGCTTCTTCTATCTCTTAATATTTTTATTCTTTAAATCCTTTTAAAAGATTTTCTGGGAATAACCAAGAATTGTTACAGTTTTGCTACATAAATATCTACATGATTAAAATGAGATTGTTTACATGTAAAATTATGCCATTGCCTTAATTAACTTCTGTCTTTCGACTTACTTGGGACACAGATGTTCAATGTCTTATTTTATTTTTTTTAAGATTTTTATTTATTCATTTGAGAGAGACCACACATGCCAGCAAGAGCACGAACAGAGGGGAGGGTCAGAGGGAGAAGCAGACTCCCCTCTCAGCAGGGACCCAGACGCTGATGCAGGACTTAATCCCAGCACCCTGAGTTCATGACTTGAGCCAAAGGCTGACACTTAACTGACTGAGCCACCCAGGGGCCCCATCTTAAATGGGGGATGTCCTATTTTATTTTTTTTTAAGATTTTATTTATTTATTTGACAGAGGGAGAGAGATCACAAGTAAGCAGAGAGGCAGGCAGAGAGAGAGGAGGAAGCAGGCTCCTTGCTGAGCAGAGAGCCCGATGCGGGGCTCAATCCCAGGACCCTGAGATCATGACCTAAGGCAGAGGCTTTAACCCACTGAGCCACTCAGGCGCCCCAGGATGTTCTATTTTAAATGTGTGTCCAAAACTCTGTCCTCAACATAATTTTTAAATAGCTGTGTTTCTGGACTTCTGAAACTGCTTTTTTTCACTCTTATTCCTACAGCTTGATGGCAAGGTCCATTTTTGGTTTTTTGGGTTTTTTTAGATTTATTTATTTATTTGATGGGGGGGCAGAGGGAGAGGATGAGAGACTCTCAAGCAGACTCCCTGCTGAGCGCAGAGCCCAACACATCGTAACCTCAACACATCGTAACCTGAGACGAAATCAAGAGTCGGACATTTAACCAACTGAGACACCTAGGTGCCCCCTGGGTCAGTTATTTCTTTTCCTGTGCTTTCAGTTTACTAACTTAATAGCTATATAAATTTAAGGGTATTGTAGATTCCAAATATGCACATTTTTTTAAAGATTTTATTTATTTATTTAAGAGAGAACGTGAGAGAGAGCATGAGAGGAAAGAAGGTTAGAGGAAGAAGCAGACTTCCCGTGGAGCCGGGAGCCCGATGTGGGACTTGATCCCGGAACTCAAGGATCATGACCTGAGCCAAAGGCAGTTGTTCAACCAACTGAGCCACCCAGGAGCCCTAAATATGCACATTTTTAACTATTATTCTAAACAGAGGCTTGATAATTCTTATTATACATATCTTTAATTTTTATACATTATGCCCTTAGATTATATATCTACTGTTAATACAGTAGGGAGCAAGTTATATATTGATGAATTATATTTCTGTCTGTCCTTTTAAGTCTACTTTATTTAGTAAATAAAGTATAGTTGCATTTCCCAAGTAAATTTTTAGTCTCCTATAATTGCATAATAGGTACCTGCGGTTATATATACATGTTAAAACAGAAGTACTTTGAGCACTAACATTCTGAGATTTTATTTAAATAATTAGGCTTGAATTAAAAATATATATAGAAGAAGAAAGAAATGGCAATTTATTGTTTATATGGAATTTCAGTTTGGGATGATAAGAAAGTTCTGGAGACAGGTAGTAGTACAACTATGGGAATATACTTAATGACACTGATATATATACATTTAAAAATGGTTAAATGACAAATTTATGTTATGTATATTTTATCACTATATGTATTTAAATTCTCATTCATAGTTTTTCATCTGTAGGTGTTTCTTCCTTGTCACAAGACATTTGCTAGCATTTAGCCTTTAACCATAACATATGCTATTTATTCATTTAATATATGTTACATTTTTATATTATGTTAGGTATACATTCTGGATGTAAAACATTAAGGAAGGTATTTTTTAAATTGACTCCACCATATTTTTTAGCTATGTGATCTTACATGAGGTAGCCAACCCCTCCAAATTTCAGTTTTCTTGTGTATAAAATAAGGATAATAATACCTATTCAAAAGGTTGTTACAAGGAGTAGTTAATATAAAAATTTTTATTGGGAAAATGAATATTATTCATGTAAAGACTTAGCATACAGTGAAATGCATAGAAAGCACCCAAGAAGTTGTATCTGCTAGCACTTCTTACTAAACATTGTGGGGGTACCTGGCTGTCTTAGTCAGAGGACCGTGTAGGACTCTGAATCTCAGGGGATAGTGAGTTCAAGCCCCACATTGGATGGAGAGATTACTTAAAGAAATGATAATAAGTTTTAAAAAAACAACATCGCAGATATTTTTGCGTCTGTTGCTTGCAATTCTTATTTGCCTTTGGGGCTGCGTAGATGGGTTACATCTTAGAGTCACTTCCTGCAGTCCCTTTGTTTACTTGACTTGCTAAACATGACACACACGAAGGATCCTCTGACCCTGTGCTTGGTCTCTTAGGGCCCCTTCAACTTTCCAGGCATTGTACCAGTGGCTTGGTCAACAAGCCCGCCAAACGAGGGGAACAGAGAATGAAGACAGGCATGCGACATGCTGGTGTTTCTATGAACCAGCCCACATTGCCCAGCTATCCCCAGAAGGCTTGAAACAGCTCCAACACCTTTCCGATTTAGGTAGCCTCTTTATTCGTTTATCTTGTGGGACTTAGTTTTAAACAATTACTGTTGATCAAAAAGGTTAAACCAGTATTTTTCAAAGTATAAATATACTATTTTTAACATGATTTATAGACTTAAAATCTGCTTCATTTATGAAAGGATTTGAGGCAGAGATCTAATTGCTATTATTATTGCTATTATATCACATTCCTGAAATGCAAAATAACTAGACAAAAAGGAACCTCAGAAGTTTGTCTCCTCGATCTCTTTTCTCTAGGCACCTTGTCCCTTGTCTGTGGGTATCCAGCTGTCCTAGAGCAAGCCTGTGGTTTCTCTGGTAGAAGTCTGTGCCACTACTTCACATCACATTTTTTAAGGAAACCAAAGTATCTTCGAATTGAAAAAGAAGTATTAGGACATTTTTTTTCTTTTAGTTAATATGCTTTCTCTGAAAATAATTCTCAAATTGTGTGAAACTGAAAGCCAAGAACATGGAGGGCAGTGGAAATAATATGAAAGAGCTAAATATGTCAACTTTCATGTATTTACCCCAAAATTTAAAATTTAAAAATATTATAACCACTTATACATTCTGCACTGTAACTCCAGCTAAAGCACACTTCTGAAATCTGATAGAAACAATATTGTAAAGTTTAATTATATTTTTACAGCCTATGCCATCTGTGCATTTGTTCTGCTTATGCTATTAATAGAGTATTCAAAAAAATAATACATTTAGTTTGCAATGCAATCATCTTACCATAAATGCATCAAAGCAAATTATCTCTTATCATTTCGGATCCTGTCTTGTATGGTTAATTTTTGTATTTGTTTGAAAACAGAAAAACCTCTCAGCTACTAAAAACTATGTGTGGTTGATTCAAACAGAAGACACAAAACTTGTGTTTTTGTTACTTGAAACAAATTATAATATAGATGAAAGAAAATATTATAATCGTTTGATATATAGTAGCATATGACTTAAAGGTTATTTACAGATATCTAACAATTAAGACTTGAAGTCACCATGTGAATGTGTCTGTATTTAATTGCTTTATTGTTAGGAACTTTACACTGAAGAAAACAGATTTAAGAACTATTACTGTATTAACTTGAAACATGCAAGTGCAAAATTCTTCTACTTGATATTATAATAATTTCTCAAAAAAATATTACCAAGGTTAAAATTTCTGTGGAACTAGAGTCTAGTTATTATATAGCTTAACAAATGATAATGATGGTTATATCTTGTTTTTAAAATTCTTTAAATGAAAAAACAAGCCACCATTATCACAGCATCTATTAATTTCTCTAGAGGCAAGAAATGTGTATTAAGTTTGTGATTCTTAAACATTGCAAATGTTTGACATTCTGAATGTTAAATTTTCAGAATGATGTGTTTTATACATAACACTCCATAATATTTAACACCACGTGTAAGTTCATATATGAAATATATAATTCCATATACATAACCATATGAAGTGAATCTTATAATTCATGTTAGTAGGAATGCTCTCTAATATCTTTGATATTCAACTAAAGATATCAACTTGTAAAGGACTTTACTTTAACAGGTATAGTCTGTTGAAAAATTTTTTTAGGGTTGCCAGGGTGGCTTATTTGGTTAAGCATCTAGCTCATGATTCTGGCTTAGGTCATGATCTCAGGGTCATGAGATCAAGCCTCACATTGGGCTCTGTGCTCAGCCAGTAGTCTGCTTAAGATTCTCGCCCCTCCTCCCTCTCCCTCCACCTTTCTCCCTGCTCGCACTCTCTCACTCTCTCTCTCTAAGATAAATAAATCTTTTTTAAAAATAAATATATGTATGTGTGTGTATTTATATATATATATATATATATATATATATATATATATTTTTTTTTTTTTTTACTAAGTAAACTCTACCCCCATCATGAGCTTGAACTCATGACCCTGAGATCAAGAGTTACATTCTCTACTCACTGAGCCAGCCAGGGGTCCCATATTGAAAATAAATTTTTATATACCAGTCTTTACCTATTCTATAACAATATATTATTTTACAATGTCTTCTGTGACTCACATATGTTCCTACAATTCCAGGGTAAGATTTAATCAATTCTACTTTAAGAATTGATGCTTTCTTTTATCTTTAAATTATACAAGTAATACTTGACTAATTCTATACTAGGTTTTTATTGCTGCTGTACCAAATTAGCACAAATTTAGTGGCTTAAAATAACTCAGGCTTATTCTGTTATAGTTCTGGAGATCAAAAGGCCCAAATCATTCTCACTGGACTAAAATCAAGGTGTCAGTAAGGCTAGTTCCTTCTGAAGGCTCCCAGAGAGAATCTGCTTCTTGCCTTTCCAGTTCTAGAGGCTGCCAACCTTCCTTAGATTATGGCCACATTACCCCATCCTCTGTTTCCGTCATCACATCACCCTTCCTCTGACTTTGAACCCCCTGCCTTTCTCTTACAAGGGTTCTTGTGATTACACTGTTCTTAGGACATTCTCCCTATCCTGGTGTCCTTAACTTAATCACATCTGAGAAGTCCATTTTGCCTTGTGTCACATCTTCCCAGGTTCCAGGGCTTAAAGGTATAGACATCTTTCAGGGCATACCAGGGTGGTATATAGCCTACCACACATCTTTTTATTTTTTAGTTTTAATTCCTTACAGTAGTATTGTTCTCTTCTGCCACAAGGCCTTTGTTCTAGCTCTTGAGTCTTCCTGGAATACCTTTTAATTTTTCCCCTACCTACATGATTCTTCCTACAGCCCCCAAAGTAATTTATCCTGCACAGGAAAACCTTTTTACAACCTCTCTGACTAAATAAAATTTCTTCTCTCATATACCCTCAAAGTACTATGTGCCTCTTCATAGCACTTAATTAGTTTATTGTCTGTATGTTTACTGGTGTGATTCTTGGATTGACATTTTTACCCCCATTATACTTTATAAACTCTGTAAGGACTGGTGCCATAAGTTTATCACTGTTTTTTTTTTCTTTTCTATTCCTGTTACCTATTCAGTAAGTATTTGTGAAGGAGTGAATAGCCTTTGCATATTTTGTGTAAGATTTATTCCTAAATATTTTCTGAGGATTTTTCTCCTAGCAGTTGTGAATGGGATCCTTTTTCTGTTTCATTACATTTTTGCATTAATGCTAAATGTTGATCTTATATCCAGCCACTTTACTGAGCCATCTCATTAACACTAATAGTTTCTCAGTTTAGTCTCTTGAATTTTGCACATAAATGATCAAGTAGTCTACAAATTATCGTTGTCTTTCTCGCTCTGATAATTATATATTTTATTTCCGTTTGTTGTCTACTTGCATTGTTAAGGACTTGGAGTATAATGTTAAATATATTGGTGAAATTGGCCATCAGCTTTTGTTGCTAATATCAATGTGATTTATTGTTTCGTGTTGCCATTAAAAAAATTTTGCTTTACATATTTGTAGATCTTGTTTTTCAGTGAAAAGATATTTCCTTCTATTTTCTAGTTCATGAAGAGTTTTTAATTATTTCTTCTGCTTCTTATTCTTCTTCAGTCTTTTAACATAACAGTAGATTCCCATTTTTACATCCATATTGTTTCTTCCTTGCCATTCTCTTCTCTTCTTTTGTAATGCCTGTTAAACGGATGTTGAAGTTTCTGGATCTAGTGTCTATAACTTTTCTCTAATATTAACTTTCTCTAGTAATTTATTTTCTTTCCTTTTTGACTTATATTCTGGGAGAATCCCTTTAGTATGTCTTCCAGCTCACTAATTCCTCAGTTGTGTTCATTGTGTTCATCAATTGAACTTTTCTTTTTGACAGTCACATTCTTATTTTCTGTGTTTTCAAATTGGTTCCTTTCTTAACTTCCTGTCTTACCCATTTGAAGATATTACTTCTGTTGTAAAATTTTCTGTATGCTTTATAAACTATTTCATAAGATGTTAAGTTCTTTTTGTTGAATAGCCATGAGTAATTAAGTGTTTAAATGTTGAGTGATTCTTGGTTAGGATCTTTGCATTTGAGATGGAAATGGATCATGTATGGGTTTTTGTTCTTATTCTTACTATTTCCTATTTTAATCTGTTTCTAGCATAACAGAGGATGGATAGGATGTGCTCCCAGGTTGAGAATGCCAGTAATTGTCTTCTGGGAGGAGGCTTTCTTTTGCCTTGGGGAATTCAGTAACTGTCTGGGCTCACTGTCTGAGTTTTTGAATTATATTTTTAAAGAATTTCTATCCATAATACAGATTAGTAAATCTATAACTCCATGTTTTATTCCTACATTTTCTTTGTTTTTATTAATCTGTTTGTTTTCTGATTTCTCATTTATTCATCTTAAAAGTTTCTTTTTTTTTTTTTTAGATTTTTTATTTATTTATTTGACAGAGAGGCAGGCAGAGAGAGAGAGGGAAGCAGGCTTACCACTGAGCAGGGAGCTGGATGCGGGGCTCGATCCCAGGACCCTGAGATCATGACCTGAGCCGAAGGCAGAGGCTTTAACCCACTGAGCCACTCAGGCACCACCATCTTAAAAGTTTCTTGACTACTTCCTTTTCCATTGGTTAAGCTTACCATTATCCTCTAGGCAGTTTCTTTCTTTGTTCTTGAAATGTAACAAAGCCATTAAAGGGTTCTGTCTTATCTCAGATATATTTTATTTATAAGCCTATGGAATGTAATTCCAATGTTTAAATTTAGATTTTAAAATTTTAGCAGCATGTTATTCACGGCATAATTTGAAAGCCAGTTTTCTGTTAACTACAAGTATTTTGTCCACATTTCAGATTACCAGTCAAAGATTTCAGTTTTTTACTGACAATGTCACATTATTTACTTAACTAAGGACTTTTTCATTTAAATATTATATGAGATATCTAGTCAAACTTATAGAAGCAGAGAATAGAATGGTTGTTGTCAGGGGCTGAGAGGAGGGGGAAATGGAGAACTGTTGCTCATTGGGCATAAAATTCATGTTATGCAATATGAGATAAGTTCTAGAAATCTGCTCTACAACATAGTACCTTCTGTTGTTAACAGAAGTTAACTATTGTTAACTGTTGTTAACAACAGTTGTTAACTTCTGTATTGTTAACAATACAGTATAACAATACAATAGTTAATAATACTGTATTGTATACTTTAAAATATAAAAGAGGAGGGGCGCCTGGGTGACTCAGTCATTTAAGCATCTAACTCTTGCTTTTAGCTCAGGTCATGTCTCATGGGTTATAAGATCGAGCCCCATGTTGGGCTCCACACTCAGAGGGAAGTCTCCTTGAAAATTCTCTCCCTCTGCCCCTACACCCCTTAAATAAATCAATCTTTAAAAATAATAATAAAATAATATATAAAAGAGGATAGATTTCATATTAAATGTATAAAAGAAGACAAAAACACTACAAAGGAAGGAATACAAGGAAACTTTTTTAAGTGATAGATATGTTTAATCCTTTGATTGTAGTGATGTTATAATGTGTGTGTGTGTACACGTCCAAAATCATCTAGACATAAACATTAAGTGCAATTTTTTGTATATCAGTTATACTTCAATAAAGCTAAATAAATAAGATATTTATTTACTATAATTTTGCCAGATCTAGAAGTTACCAGTTAGTTCCAGGAAATGTGAGAGCCAGCAAATTTATAAACTGGTGCTTTTTTTAAGCTCTAATACTAGTACATCAATCAGTAGTACAAATGTCCTAAAAGATGATACTGGTTTTTTCCAGCAGTGAGAAAAAAAGTTTAAACAATACAGTTACGGAAGTTAGTTCACTTCTAGCTTCTTCCTAAGAAAATCACAGTAAAAATGCTGAAGCTCATTATGCATCAAATACACTCCTTTCATTTAAGCTGCTCTCTCAGATTACCTGTGCCTCAGGTCTCCACTTGTTAGTGTAACTAATTGGGTAACTGTGCAAGGAAAGGTGTTATTGGCATTCGCAGTTTTGTTTGAAATAAAAATGTAGTGGTGCCTGGGTGGCTCAGTGAGTTAGGCCTCTGCCTTTGGCTCAGGTCATGATCTCAGGGTCCTGGGATCGAGCCCTGCAGTGGGCTCTCTGCTCAGCAGGGAGCCTGCTTCCCCCTCTCTTAACGCCTGCCTCTCTGCCTATTTGTGATCTCTCTCTCTGTCAAATAAATAAAATCTTTAAACAAATAAATAATAAATAATAAAATGTAACATTTCTCCATCTTTATCTTACATATGAAATTAAAATATAGACTTTGGTAGCCAATCTTTTTGGTCTTTAAAATATTTGAAACCTGGCTCCAATTCTGCCAAAGGGTGGGGTCCTTAGTTAATTGATTTTATTAAATTGTTTTCCATGTAACAACTCTCTGATCTATATACATCTTATCACTGAATATTTTCAGTATTTGAGTCAAGACCATTTGAGTGAGAGAATATAAGCTTAAAGTAGGCAATTGCTGGTGTAGGGCTCACACAAAACCAAATGCCCTGAGTAGGAAAACATCATGCAGACAACAGCTCCATGCTAGTTGGAAACAAGATGGTGGGAAGCCATGGTAGAAACCCAAACTTGAAATTCCTTCACCCAGAATTTTCAGTCCAAGGATCTGTGTCTCCAAGAAAAGTCTTTGGAGGGCACTTAAGTTCATTCAGGAACAGGGAAGCCGCCTCCAAGGAAATGTCATGCCCACCGAAAGAGTTAAGTCAGTGTTAAGTACCTGATATGTGCAAACGACTGATACTAAAAGCCACTAAATATGATCCCTGTCTCCAAAAAGGAGTTTATCATGGTAGTTAATAAACCACACGCTGGTGTTTGCAGACACCGTGGATTTTAGTTCCAGCTCAGCCACTTAGTAATTGTCCAACTCGAAGCTAGTATCTCAGTCTAATTCTAAGCCTCCTTTTCCTCATCTTGAGTAAAATGAGATAACAACAAAAATATCTACCTAGTTTTAAGGATTAAATTATAAAATACATGTGAATGGCCTGGAACAATTACTGGTGCACCTTAAACCCTCAATTTATATTGGCCACAAAAATGTGTCCTTGTTATTGCAGTCTTGTTTGAGAAACAAGATTTATACCCAGGATAAGTCAAAATACCAATTTGAGATAATAATAAATTATTAGTTATCACTGTATGTTGTGAATACTGTAGGAAGTAAGCCTTCTCTGAAAACACTATATAAATAATGTACATGTGCACATTCCCTCTGCAAGCTATCTATTGCCTTCCTTGAACTCTTCACAATCTTCGATCTTTTTTACTAGCTTCTTACCTTACTACCTGGTAAGCCCTTTTAATGCCAAGCCTGTGTTTCTTTTATTAATTTCTTGTACCCCCAGCACCCTAATACAGAGCAGACACTCAATAAGTATTTACTGAATATACCAATTAAGGAGAAGAGAATTATTGTTGGCCAGCATTATTAGGAAAGCAGTATCATGAAAAAGATGAGATTTGAAAGGGATCTTTAAAAAGCACAGGATTTGGTTGGACAGAAAGAGGCAGAAAGTATTTGGGGTTAGGGTTGAAGAAAGAGTGATATGTTAATGGGCATGAAATAACTAAAACACAGTACAGACACACAATGAGTAAGAATAGAGTCATTTAATTTTAGGGAAAAAGAGACAATTGAAATAAATTTTTCACACATCCTCTTTTTACACATGAGAAGAATAAGACCCAGATAGTGACAGAATCAGGATTAGAACCCAAGCTTGTGGTATGCCATGTAACTAACAGAGCTTACAGTATAATAGGAGAGACTAGAACCTATGACCTTAGGCTGTCCGTTCCATGAAAGAAGAATTAGAGAGGTAATGACAAGTCAGGAGTCTACTTCGCAAACACGTGTGGTATCCAAGCCCAAAGCAACGAGGAAAACAAGAGACAGAGCAAGAGGAGTCCTATATTATGTTTTATTTTGCTCTTTTAGATTGGATGTGAATGTTTATAGTTAGAGTAAATATGGAGACAGGTGGAGAACTGGTGAAAGTAGATATAACACTTTGGTATACTATAACTCAAAGTCTCTGATATCACACTGGAACCGTAATCAATGTAAAAAGCAAAATGTGCTTTATTTTTAGATACTCTATGAAAAAGCAGACAGGTCCCATAGAACCTAGGGATGATCAAAAACTTATCTGGGATACTTTGGAAAATGAAGGCTCTGTGTATACTCTGTGGCATTACATACCCTCATAACAAATCATACGCAGAAGAGCCATAGACAAATCAACCTTTCAGAAGTGGGCTGACGGTTTCTGACAGCAGTATAAAGCCGTCTTTCAGAGCCAGTAATTCAGTCAGGCCCATCTGAATCATTTCCTCTATAAATTGTCTTTAGTGGGATACAAGAAAAAGCACCAGTGAACTAATAATTATCCCTTCTTTGTCATCAGAGTGGCCTAGGTCAGGAAAATGCTACCTTAAAATTACTCTCATAATTTTTTATCTACCTGAGATTATTGTTTTTTCTTAAAATATAGCACATTCGCATGTGATCTGTTTTTTTTTAATAGTATGGATCCAGAAAATCAGTATAAAAGTAAAGAAAAATCTATACCTCAGAATAATTTTAGACTCTGTGATTCATTAAATCAAATATTTTGACCAAATTAACTGTTATTCATTTGTATTAGACCAGTAGATACAGCTTTAGTCTTTTTATTATTTTTCTTCCCTTTCACATGAATAAAAAATTATATTACATAATGAATTAAATCATAAAGCTGCATATTAAAAATTGGTCCATACTACAGCTTTGTATTAATGATGCAGCTGATGAAAATAAGTATCAATAACCTAAAGACGCATGGTGCTAGGGACAAAGGTGGCATTTTACATTTTTATTAACACTTGTAATTTTCTCCTGCTTGATTTCTTTTAGGCCAAGCCCAATTTCTTCTAAACCATGGGTCAGTGAGCTCATGCTGATTCTCATATGAATGATGGGCTTGATTTTGCAAAGATATCACCAGCTACCAATACCCAAGTCTAGCTACCATCATTATAAACAACCCAGAATAGAACAGTATGAATTTGAATGCATTATTTTCTTTCATTTCACTAACTATGGCAATCCTGGATACCATCAAAATTGTGTATATTTGTGAAGCATTCCATTTTTAAATGTTATTAATGTGATAGTAACAAAATAGCATAAAACAAGCAAAATATTATCATGTTACACATGTTTGTTATTTGTCCTTGTTAAACATCACAGAAAGAAAAAGAATACACTTTAAATTACCTTAATAAGGTAAAGTTTTATATTAAATCCTCTCTTACAACCAAATGTAAGTTTAGGAACAACAGGGTTTCACCAGAATATGATGCATATCTGCTTTATTAGCTTTTCTACATCCTCCCAAATGAAAACAATATTATATTAATAAATCATAAGAGGTTTCTATGAGCTTGATAAATATGTTTAAAATACAAGTTAGAAAGGGATTTGTTTAAACACTTTAAGTCCTTATCATACTATTCTTGTGATGTCAAATACAATTTTCATTTTTAAAAGATTTGGGTTAGAAATTTAATCTTTGAAAATATTAATAACAGCTTACAGCAGGTAAGCCATAAAATAACACTGGATGCTGTCTATTTAGTTTCTGGTTGAAAAAGCACAGCAGTACTTTAGTTCATTACCTTTGAAAAAAACAGTAACAAGATAATACAGCTGCCTCTGATTAAGATGTAAATTCTTTCTAATTAGAATGTAAATTCTTACATTTAAATGAAGACATCAATTGTCAGGATGCCATATGATATCTTATTCCACCTTGCCTGAATGAAGCCCTCACTGCTCATCTACGGCACTAAGATAGTTTTGCAATCCCTTTGTTCTCTGATTCTTGTAATATTCTCTCTTCATGTTCCCTTTTCACATTGCTTTTGTTTGTTTTCCCCCTTGCATCTGATATTGTTGTGCCTTGGGATTTTGCAGAAATTTGGAATGAAAATTGAGTTCAGTCAGTGCCAGTATTTGCTTGTGCCTCAATTACTTCTGCTGAATTTTCCTCAATGCAAATCAGGCAGGTTGCATAAAGTGGTGCATGTATTTGAAATAATTAATTTTCCGTAAAATGATGGATCAAGTCCAATCAACCTTCATGAAATCTAAATAATAGAATAGAGAATTAGAAATTAATTAACATTTTGTGTTGTTAATACTTTATAGTATAAACTAGCAATAGTAAGTTTTACTGTTGATTCTAACTTTTTCTTTATTAAGTGTTGATGAAAACCTTCTGCCTCCATCATTTCTTTCCAGAAATATGCTAACAAGGAATCCTACATCAATAACATTGAAGCAGAGGTTGCAAAGATTATATAAACAATTAAAATTGTTTGTGCTACTCTTTACCAAGCAATAGTGAAGTGTTATCGTGAATAATGTACACCAGCTTATAGAAATCTGCTGTTATATTGGATAAGGCCATGAGTCGCTGGGCGTAGTATCATACCTTTCTTTTACATCAGCCAAAAAGAGGTATAACTTTAGTGGCAAACCAGTTCAACCAACCTTACAATGCTAGGGAAGGAGAAACCTAGAAATTGAAAGAATGCTTTAGTGATACAAGGATGTCTCCCTAGTTTTGTTTTGTTTTTAACTTTTTTTTTTAAAGATTTTATTTATTTATTTGAGAGAGAGAGAATGAGAGATAGGAAGAGGTCAGATGGAGAAGCAGACTCCCCGCTGAGGAGGGAGCCCGATGCGGGACTCGATCCAGGGACTCCAGGATCCTGACCTGAGCCGAAGGCAGTTGCTTAACAACTGAGCCACCCAGGCACCCATTATTTTTAACTTTTTTATGATAGAAAGCTTCAAACATACACAACATAGAGACAAATATAATGAATCTTATTTACCCATCATCCATCATCAATCATCAAGGAGCTAACAGGGAAATAAAACAAACAAAACCAAAGTAATAATGAATAACATGCAAGTAATAAAGAATAATGCACAATAGAAGCTAAAATACAGTTAGAGAACATTAGTGCTATAGATGCTTGGAAAATATTAGTCTCTGTTGAACGGACAGAGAAGAAGAACATTCCAGGTAGAGTAGAAATGCCATAAAAAGAGACTTAGGGATGAGCAAAGTGGGGTGCATGGGTGGCTCAGTCACTTAAGTGTCTGCCTTTGGCTCAGGTCATGATTTGAAGGTCCTGGGATAGAGCCCCTTGTTGGGCTTCCTCCTCAGCAGCTAGTCTGCCTCTCCCTCACCCTCTACTCCTCCCCACCCCCACGCTTGCTCTCTCTCTTTCTCTCTCTATCTCTCCCCCTTATAAATAAATAAAATCTTAACAAAACAGAAGGAAAAGAAAATACATTTTAAAAAAGCAATGAGCAAAGTCTGTAAGAGCACAGAAAAGACTGGCATGATTTAAGCAGAAGTTTCATGTTTGTAAAAGTAGTTAAGTTTGATAACATAGGGGATTTGAGAGCCAGGCAATACATTTTAGTACAAATTAGCCAAAGATGTAATTTAGGCTTTAGAGTGATGTTATCAAAAATACCTTCTCTTTTCCCAAGCAAAAATCTCTCCTATCGTAATTAAAATCCTTCTGTTATTTTTCTCTTATCATGTTCACAGGTAGAAAGACATTTCCAGTTACTAAAAAGTGGATTGCAAAGAAAAAAAGTGTTCATCTCTAATTCAGCTAATTAAAATAATTGTTGTCAATGAATCTGTAATGATAAATTTTTCTATATTACATTTTACTTGACTTCTGTACCCAGTGTAATCAAGAGAAATGTCACTGTTATTATTCATATGGTTCCTTGAAAGTTGTTTAAAACCATGATTTAGGGGCGCCTGCGTGGCTCAGTGGGTTAAAGCCTCTGCCTTCAGCTCAGGTCATGATCTGGAATCGAGTCCTGCATCAGGCTCTCTGCTCAGCGGGGAGCCTGCTTCTCCCTCTCTCTCTGCCTGCCTCTCTGCCTCCTTGTGATCTCTCTCTCACTCTGTCAAATAAAGAAATAAAATATTTAAAAAATAATAATAAATAAATAAAACCACAATTTATTGGGGCACCTGGCTGGCCCAGTCAGTAGAGCATGCAACTCACCATCTCATGGTCATGAGTAGAGGTTACTTAAAAAAAAAAAAAAAATGACATTTGTTTTTGCACGATTCCAAATTTGTGGTATTATTTACATACAGTATTAGTTTCCCGTTGCCACTATAACAAATGACCACAAACTTAGTAGGTTTAAACAATACAAGTTTACTGTCTTACAGTCCTAGAGCCCAGAAATCCAGAATGAGTCTTACAGGGCTAAAAACAAGGAGTCAGCGGAGCTGAGTTCCTTCTGGAGACTCTAGGGGAGAATCCATTTCCTTGCCTTTTAGGTCCTAGAGACTGCCTGTACTCCTTGGCTCATGACCCCATTTCTCCACCCTCAAAGCTAGCTGGGTCAGGCTGAATCCTTCTTAGACTGCCAACTCTCTGGTTCTCTCTATACCACTTTTAAGGACCCTTGTGATTATTTTGGGCCCACTGGAATAAAGCTGGAGGATCTCCCTATTTTAGGGTTAACTGATGAGCAACCTTAATTCCATCTGTAACCTTCATTTCCCTTTGCTGTGTTTTGTACCATATGACAAGTTCCAGGGATTAGGATGTGGCCATCTTTGAGGGGCCATTCTGCCTTTCATACATTTCTTTCATGTTTGCTCACATTAACCACTTTGATAGACCATGGAACAGAACTACTTCATTGGCTCAGAAAGGAATCCTTACTCTGATTTAAAATAAACTAATATTTATCACTTTAGCTGATTTTGAGGAAAAGAAAAAAGAAATTAGACTAAGTACTACAAATCTCAATAAGCACACAAAGATTCACATTTTTACAAAATCATATGCTAAAATCAGTCATTATAGACATGACCAAAAAATTTTGTTTCAAAGAAGGAAGCAAGAAATTAGTTCGTTTTGTTTTTTTTTTTTAGTACCTACTATGTGGCAGACACTATAATATATATTTTGTAGATATTACTGCCTTTTAATATAATTAAGTATATTTTCCTCCTTTTAATGATAAGCAAGCTGAAGCTGGATCACTTTAGGTATTCCCAAAAAACAGTTAATGGGAGATCCCCAAGTTTTCATACTACATACCCAGGTTAAATTCTGTGAAATGTGAATTGTATCTATCAATCAAGAAATGTTTTTTCAGACTAAGGCATTCAACAAGCGAGTATGAAATGTAATCCCTGCCTTTAAGGAATTTATAATCCAGTTATAGAAATAAGGCAAAATCCATAGAGAAATAGTATAACATCATGCTTTAAGCAAGATTAAGAAAGCGTTGATTTAGATTTCTTGTTCTTTTACTACTTAATCTTTTACTATATGTGAGCGTAGCTATCCTTCCCTGCCTCATAAGGTTGTTACGAAGATTAAGTATACGTGAAATCACTTAGTGCAGGTTCTGGCATATAGCAAGTACTCGGTAAATAGTAGCTGCAATTATTGTAATAAAATTCTAACAGTACGAGGCCTGAGTTAATGATTACCCAGTTAAGGGACATAGGAGTTCAGTGGAAGAAAGGCTAATTATAATATGAGTGATTTCATGTTAAACTTGCAGGTATATACAAGGATTTCTTGAATTAATGAATGTCATGAGTAGCCATGCAGCTTAGTGGTTAAGTGCTCTAGCTCTGGAAAAGAATGCCCGGTTTCAAATTCCATCTCTTCACTAATTGCCTGTTCCTCAGGTTCCTCAGTTGTATAATAGGGATCGATATGCTACCTACATCATGGGGCTAAATGAGAGGATTAAATGAATATGTAAAATGCTTAGATGAGTATCTGGCACATAGTAATTGCCACATAAGTGTTATTAGTATCAGGGACACACCTTGTATGGCGCATCCTCAGTGATCCATTGTGGGTCACCCTAACAGTAAACACATAGTCTCCGTTTCCTGTAGCCATAAGTGATATGCGCAGCTGGACAGCATCACTGGTAGGATGGACATTGTTTGAGGATACAACATAGGACTACAGTGTTCTTAGCAGTATGCTTTGGGTAGTACAAAAGAACAAACACTCTTAATTTCTACCAACCTCCCTGGCTAGAGGAGGAGACAAAACTGATCGTAGATGAAATAGAGACTAATTAAGTTCTAAAATGAGGGTGAACTGACTTCTAAGTACAGTAGGAAATCAGAGAAAGGAGAAGTCATTGTGGATCATATCACCTTATTAGAGAAAGTAGTACTTAAACTAGACCCGGAATAATGGTTGGGATTTTATTGGCTGGTGAGGAGATGATAGACAATTCTGAACATAAAAAACTGCCCCCAGCCTGAAGTATCATGCATCCTTTGTTCTAATCTTTCTGCCCAACTTGTTAAGTACGCAGTAGCGAAGAAAATGAGGAAGCCACAAATGCCATAAGCCCATAGAATCATAAATAAATGTGTTTTATATTAAAAGAATTTAAGAACAAGGAATTCATGGATAGAATTTAGGTATTCCGAAAACTTGGGTGGACATTTTTATCTTCCTAACCTCCTACTGAAATTTAGTATTTTCTTAATTATGAATATAGGCAATAAACTACAATTAGCATTAGCACAGATTTCTTTCATGTAAGATTATAACTATACAGGTATCTCAAAATACCATTTATATTCATCTCCTTTGGGGTGGGTGTGTGTGTGTGTGTATTAGGCCTACTGCTATTCTTATTATTTAATAGTTAATTGAAAAAGCACAGGTATTACTGTATCAAAAATGAGCTTATTATTTGATACCATTTCAATGCGATCTATTTCTTTTGTAATCCAGTGTATTTCATTTTATACATTTAAAAACATTATTCTGAAAAGGAGTTCATAGGCTCTGTCACATTGCCAAATGAGTCCATGGCACTAGGATAGTGCTTCTGGGAATATATCAGTTTTTTAGGTAACCACATCCATAGTTGACTCATACTGAGCTTACAGTCAACTAAAAGCCTTTTTCTGAACATGTTAGTTTATGCTAAATTTATTCCCTAACATAGGCAACTAGCATTACTATCCATCCGGTGGCTATAACTGACAAATATGTAATTCTTAGAACAGCATTTTATTTATAAATGTTTGTTTTTAAATGTTTACTTACCTAAATATAGAACTTAATATTAAACACTTGAAGTGATATCTTACAAGGTATTTTCTGTTTTTTTTTTTTAATTTTATTTATTTATTTTGGCAGAGAGAGAAAGAGAGCACAAGTAGGCAGAGCTGCAGGCAGAGGGAGAGGGAGAAGCAGGCTCCCCACTGAGCAGAAAACCCAGTGCGGGGCTTGATCCCAGGACCCTGGGATCATGACATGAGCCAAAGGCTGCCACTTAACCTACTCAGCCACCCAGGCACCCCACAAGATATTTTCTATTTGCAGCTAGAACTGCTAAACAAAAATTACATATTTCTTTTATTCCTGGTTTTATTAAGATTTAATTGACATATAACATTATATTAATTTAAGATATACTACAGGATTTGATATATGTACGTATTGGGAAATTATTACCACAGTAGGTTTCATTAACATCTATTACCTCACAGTTACATTATTTTTTCACATGATGAGAACATTTAAGATTTAATCTCTTAGCAACTTTCAAAGATGCAATACAGTATTATTAGCCATACAACCACGCTATACATTACATCCCCAGTATTTATGTATCTTATAACCAGAAGTTTGTACCTTTTGACAGCCTTCACCCATTCTCCCACCACCATCACCACCACCCCCATGGCAATCTGTGCTGTTTCTAGGAGTTCAATTTTTTTAGATTCTATGTATAAATGAAATCAAACAGTATTTGCCTTTCTCTGTGTGACTTACTTCATTAGCATAATGCCTATAAGGCCCATCCAGATTGTCACAAATGGCAAGATTTCCTTCTTTTTTTATGTCTGAGTACTACTACATAGTACATAAGTGTGTGTGTGTGAGTGTGTGTGTGTGTGTATATACCTCATTTTCTTTATCTGTTCATCTGTCAATGAACTGTTAGGTTGTTTCCATGTTTTGGCTGTTGTAAATAATGCTGCAGTCTTAATTGAGGGGATGTTAATATCTCTTCAAGATATTGATCTTATTTCCTGTGGATATATATCCAAAAATGAAATTCTTGGATCATATGGTAGTGTTTTTTTTTTTTAACACAAGGCAGACCATCCCTTTCTTTATGTATGAGTGAATTCTTTATATATTTTAGAAGTTAACCTTTATCAGATATATGATTTGCAAACATTTTCTCCCATTGCATAGATTGCCTTTTCATTCTGTTCATAGTTTCCTTTGCTATGCAGAAGCTTGTTAGTTTGATGTAGTTCCCACTTACTCATTTTTGTTTTTGTTGCTCTTGCGTTTAGTGTCAAATCCAAAAAAAATTGTTGCTGAGACTCACATTGAGGAGCTTACCCCCTATGTTTCCTTCTAGGAGTTTTATGGTTTCAAGTCTTTAATCCGTTTTGGGTTGATTTATGTGTATAGTATAAGATAAGAGTCCAGTTTCATTATTTTCCATGTGGCTCTCTGGTTCTTCCAGCACAATTTATGGAAGAGACTATCTTTTCAAGACAAGTAATTATAGTTAACAAAATTTTGTCACTAGAAATACTAAAACTCTACACTCAATGTGTAAACAGAGTATGATCTCCATCTTGAATGCTGTTTGCCTTGCTAAAATCTTACACCTCTTTTTTCTCTCAAGGCAATTACTTTTAATTTTTTTTCCTTTTCTTTGACCTCAGCAATATGTTCCCTTTTTACATTATTCATGGAATCATGAAGGGTCACTATTGTCTGCCCAATCCCAAAATAGTTTGGCACTTTTTCAAATTGGTTTGCTTGAATTGTACTGAAGTGGTAACCCGCTGACGCAGGAAAACACCCCAGCACTCTTGTGCTCCAGTCCGGCCAAAAAAAAAAAAAAGATAAAAGGAATGAAAGTGTCTTTCAGTTGCTAAGCAAAGGAGTAGCTGGTAAGGAATAATAAAACTTTAGAAATCTATCAGTCCTGTCATAAAATGTGTATGCACTGAAACATTTAATACCTTCACTGAGGTTAGTACTAACTGATAACTGAGACCACTCAAGAGAACAACTGAACTTTTAAAATTTCCTTCTTCCGTGTCCATCAGTGACTGGTACTATGACATGCTAGGTGGAACCCTTGCAACTTAAGAAACATTAGGCACCATAACTAGGAAGAAAAGTTGGAGAGGACATCAGGGCATGAGCAGATTCGCACTGCAAGATAAAGCAAAAAGAAGAGAAGTGCCAAGGACCAGATGGAATGAAATCATGTTCCCCTGGCTCTCTTGCCCAACCTGAGAAGCCAGGCCAGGGGAGTTTATGATCATGGTACAGGAATGGGGGCTATTGCTAATGCTTAAGCTGCCTCATCAGTCAAAATTGCTATTCAATATGCTTGTTACTCCCTATTTTGTATTTAGTTTTGGATTCTTATATGAAACTTGGCAGCTTTGGGAGCTGACTCATATTTTGTTCTGCTTAAGACTTTCACTTCCAAGTATATATTCAGGCTTTGTTTGCCCAGTTTTGTTGTTTGTGTGGTTGAATGCTATCCCTGGAAAGATGTACTTTTGAGCTAGTATGAAGTCAATGACTTCTCTTCAGCATTCATGAGGAAGTTCTGAAGTTTCTGTTTCAAGGCTTTGACATGTCAGCATGTGCAAATCTAGGCTGATGCCAAGATGCCTTATGCCATAGGTTCCTTTTGATCTTGGTATGCAAGATTTTCCTTGTGGCTATTAACCTGTTGCCATTAAAAGAAACAGAAAATTATAAGATTATGGTCTGTAACATAGGTTATAGGCACACATATAAATAATACTGTACCACAACACTGCTTTTGGTTTGCTATAATTTTTAACTGTTTTGGCACTTTTTTGAAAAAAAAAAAAGTCTGTTTTCTAAAACTGCATTCAACTCCTGATTTTCCATTCAACCCATGATGATGCTTCCCGACTGCTCAGCTGGAATCTGGATTGGCCTTCTTTCATTCAGCATACTTTTGAACCAGTGGCAAGTCTTGTTGTGGGGAATATTTGGGGTAGCGAATTCTAATTTGGCAGCACCCTGGGGACATTAATCAATCAGAAAATATAAATGAGCAAATCATTTCTCAGATGAAATGGTTCGATTGAGAATAATATTGAAATGAAAACACTAGAATGTTGACTTGACTACAATTCATTGGATCCATGGTACTACTGAATTTATTTTTATTGCTTTTATCAGGCTTACTCTTTCAGACTTAATGATTTAAATAATTGGCAATCACTTATTAGCTGTTCTAAGGCTGAGTTCACCTTTACTACTTGCTCCCTGACTGATCACCTTCATCCTCTCCATTGCCTTCCTCGCTTTTGTTATATCCCCATCTCAGCCTAATACACTATCCTATTGTCAACAGCTTTCACAATAGATTGTTGCTCCGTAGTGTATTATTGATTCAAATTTGGGGTGGAAATTATAATTTATATCATTAGCATAATATAAACATACATGGTATTTCAAATATTTAAGTATCTAAAATGTTGCTTAAAGAACACGCTTATCCAGATTGTCCATTGAAAGGAAGAGCAGACCTCCCACAAAAAAAATTTTAAAATATTTGTTTTTGTTGTTTGTTTCCAGTGTTTATCCTTTTGTCCAGAAAGCTAATCATTAAGATTTGAAAATTCAGGAAGGAAGCAGTACAGATTGGGAAGAATAGTAATCTTAAAAATATTGAGTTAGTACGATTTTTTAAATTAAAGCCACTCACTTTAAAATTCATATATGAGGGACATCTGGGTGGTTTATTTGGTTAAGCAACTGCCTTCGACTAAGGTATGATCCCAGGGTCCTGGAATCAAATTCCATATAGGACTCCTTACTCAGTAGGGAGCCTGCTGCTCCCTCTGTTCCCTCGCTCTCTCTCCTTTCTCTCTCTCTCCCCTCCCCCACAAATAGACAAATAAAATCTTCAAAAAAATAAAATAAAATGTATACATGATGTTTAAGATTACCATTGTCTATATTCCCATAGTTTAATAACATTATCTATGACTTCTCAATGATAATGCCTAGTAAAAGTGCCTGTTTCAAAGCTTTTTGTGGGGGGCGCCTGGGTGGCTCAGTCAGTTAAGTGTCTGACTCTTGATTTCAACTCACGTCATGATCTCAGGGTCATGAAATCAAACCCTGCGTTGGGCTCCACACTCAGTATGGAGTCTGAGATTCTCTCTCTGCCCCTCCCCCTGCTTGCTCTCTCTTACTCTTTCTCTCTTTCTCAAATAAATAAATATCATCTTTTAAATAAATAAATAAAAGCTTTCCGTGGAAGAAAGTAAGTCTTGTAGGCAGGCCAGGCAGCATAATTTGTAGGGCCCAGTAAAAATGAAAATATAGTTCCCCTTGTTCAAAAAGCTGGAAAAAGTACCATTAAAAGTACTGAAATATGAAGATTTTCCTTTCTTTCATGGTCCTGTCTCAACCTGTAGTGGTGTTCTTATTTGCTAATTTTAGTCATGCTCCTTAGGCCACTTGAGAGCACAGACTCTCTCATACCCCGGGGTTTCTCTCTATGACTTGAAGGAGGAAGGGGGTACACGCAGCCCATCAGATGTCATGTTTCCCCTCTTGCCAGCCACCAGGCTGATATGCTGAGCCTTGGCCAGAGGTGGGGAAGTTGAGCCAGGCATCTGCCTTTCCTACAGCCTAACTGCCCCAACCCACATTGGTTGGGTATCGCACCCTCCACATTGGAACATGACAGGCAAGTGAATCATAAGGGGACGAGAAGCTTGCCCCTGCCCAGTGCCCACCAAATGCTCTGTGATACTGCCAACCCTAGACAGGACAGCTGCCTCCATGCTCTACTTCAAGATGCTGTCGGGTGCATGCCAACCATGACCCCTCCCACAACCATACCCAGGTCCTGAACAGGGCAGAGAACACAACATGCACCAGGAAGGGAGGGCAGGGAGGATGAGGCTGGTAGGGGCTAAAGCACCAGGAGATGGCAAAGCAGGCAATGGAAAACCCATCCTGGGAGGCCAGGAGGAGGGAACTATACAGTAGCCAAGCCCCTTCCTCTCGATACATGCCCCACTGTCCAATCAGACTCCATGTTTAAAACACAAATCTACAGATACAGTTATCAAGAATTTCAAGACAGCAGTCACAGCACATTAAACAACCCCAAGCACTGGACCCTTCTTTGTAACACCCATGAAACTGCCTACAGGCTAAACCAAATCTACTCAAAAATAATAAGATAATGGCTAATATCTGATATGCCAGGCACTGTTCTAAGCATATTAATTCATTAATCCTCAAACAATCTTATGAAGTATGTGCCATTGTTACCTACATTTTACAGATAAAGTTACTGTAACCAAGTTACAGTTACTGTAAAGTAACTGTAACTTGGTTACAGTAATTTGGTGTCCAAGGTCGCTCTAGTAACAGGCACAGTGATGATTCAAGCCCAGGCAGTCTGACTCCCAAAGATCTTTATTGCAGAACTAGAAGAGGAATGAATAACTGAGAAAAAAGCAAATCATAATTATAATCACTGTGCAATGTTGGAGGCTTTATCTTAAAGCAGATTTGTAGAAGATAAGATCCTGATTGATTGTAGATACCTTTAGTACTCACTTGTAATAGGTGATTGCCTTGATCTAGTTAAAGCATCAAAAGGAACTAGAAAATAAATAGATTTCTTATGAAGTAATGTCAAAGGACTGGAGAGATTAAACAGAAAGCAGAGAGGATTTGTGGATACTCCTAGAATTGCAACCTTCTGCAGACGTCTCCTCTAACCTTCACTCCGTATTGCCCAAGTTTATGCAGCTAGTTAATGACAGAGCTGGATCTTAGACCTTTTGTTCTGGACAAGGAAGTGGAAAGGAAACTACCAGACACCTCTGTTGTGTTATTGGTACACGCTTAGACCTCTCCTTGAGAAAGCTGGACTGGGGAGAAAGAGTGTGATGCAGAGAAAAAGGGGATGTCAACCAATATCTACTACAGTGCCAACCTTATTTTCTTTTTGTCTCCCTTATTAAAGATGATTTCATGTTTCTTTGTGTAAAATACTAATGTTGACTGCAACCATTTCATTGTAATCATAATTGCTATTATAGTAACTATTTTAATTAAAATGGCTATTATAAAATCTTGACTAATTATAATGGAGGAATTGCTGGGTCAGCTTATCTAACCCATCTCTCCAAAATAGGGGAATTCAGAGATCATATGCAGCGTAATACCTTGACACCTGTGCTTTCAAATTGCCAACAAGATAGATTCTAATAACCCTCATTAACTTTATTTGTGAAATTTGAAAGTAACAAGGCCAGAGTCCATGATGGTTACTTCCTCCCCTTTCTCTTACTCTGGAGTATAGTATTGCATATATATGGAGTAAGAGTCAAAACCAATCTGTTTATTTTACCCGTTTATTGAGGAATTTCAACTCAGGAGGTATACCATTAAACAGTTTTATTTGTTCTCATGGTTGCTTTCACCTGCCTAATCTTTTCCTTAAATATATCTTTGCCATATTTAACAACTTTGGGATCACTTGTTATTGAAATTCAGCATTGTTTATAACTTTAGCCTCAAATGCAGTTTAAAATGTCGTCTGCCCTTTACTCAATGCAGGCTTGAACTAGGATCTTCACTGTTTGAGGGATTGAAGGGATTGGAGAGCAAAGTCTGGTTACGAAGATTCTGACTCTCCTATTTGTAAGGCCCAGGTCCTCCAAATGTAGGGCCAAGGAAAACATATGTTACCACTGTAAGTTACCACTGTAGAGGACTCTTATAGTCCTCTGTTGATTATGACTACCTCTGAGGCAGGCCTCCAAGTGCTGGTCCTCTCAAGGGCTAGATATATGAGTGTTTCAGAGGGCCCGGTAAGGGTGTCTACACCATATTGTTTTCTGATGTCAGAAGACAGCATTTGTGCCCCTGCCTCTCAGGCCCACAGTGGTATGCCTCATCAGCCTTCTGCTGACAGATTTCCCTTACCAAGCAGGCCATCATCTTGGATGGAGCCCTGGCAAGCTGACTGAAGTACCTGCCACGTGTCCCACAGGACTCTCTTGTATCCTCACCAGGCCAATCTATGGCAATGCAGGGGGCTCCCCCAGTGCCCTCTCTCTGCCTGCCGTTGCTCTCTAGTTCTCTCCACCTTGCTCATTAGGCCCAGGGACAGATTAATACATTCTCTACCTAAACAGATGTCCAGTGGGGAATAAAATGCCAGTCTTTTCATCTTACAGCCAGTCTTTAAGTTAGTCTCTTGGAGCTCCACCAGCACCTTTGAACTAGCTTCACAGAGTAGAATCCCCTCTTACTAGAAGCACTGTATTTCCCACAAAGACCAGTGGTCCTATAACTCTTAGCCTCTTTTCCTCAAACCTCTTACATGGAGCTTGGGGTGATGGCTGTAGTACATTTTGCTACCATTAGGCTTGGGAAGTGTCTGGGCCCAATTGCTAAGGACGCTCTTAGGCCTCACTTAGTCAACGAGAGATCCATCCTGTCAAGCAATGTTAAAAGTACTCTCACCATGCTGATACAATTATGCTGATAGAAGGAGCAATTTTTAATGCACAGCAATGTCCTTGAGAAATCCTTGGCACAGTAAAAATTAGATAAATGTTCATTCCTTTGCCCTTTCAAAAAAGGCTGAAATTCTAAGAGAAGGCCTAGCAAAAGAGGATAGGATATCAAAAAGACTTTGACAAAATGGAAAGAATTGAAAAAGGCATTTCAGCCACAGGAGCACATGAACAAAGGTTGAGATATGGAAAACTGGAGAGCAGATTTGGGAGAAAGTGAATAAATTTTTGGTAGCAGAGAAACAGGATGTGACATCAGAAAAGCAGATTGGGAACATCAGAAGAAGGGGTTTTATTGAAGACAGGATTAAGGATTCTAAAACTGGGCACAGTGGAAAGGCTTGTCAGCAAAGAAAGTGGCCTGTTGAAAATGGCAAATTTGGGGAAGTTGACTGTGAGGTGACATGCAGAATGGAATAAAAGAAAGGAGACCAGAAAGGTTATTTTAACAATTGAAAAGGAAGAAATCGGGTGGGGGTGCAGTGCAGGGAAGCACATAGAAAAGGAAAATATAAGCAATATTGGAATCATTTGTGATTTTTGATGACTAATCTTATAGGCTAGGATGTGCCAGCATGTCCAAAATACATTCTGCATGCCACTGTCAGATGCACCAAGTCAGCAAAGCATTCTCTGTCAAATGAGCTGAGGAAACTGAGTATAATACTTAGGGATTCATAGTTAAAGTAACAGCAACCCTAAAGGGGAAAAAAGAGAAAAATAGTTATAGATATAGATATAAATGCCTTAGTTTAATGTAGCATTTCCCAAAGTTGTTTGATTATAGAACCCCCTTTTTTATAACTCCTATCATACAGTCAGTATTCAAAAAAAAACACCTTGAGAACCACTGCACCATGTTATGTTATGAATAGACTACAATGTTGATTTGCACATTAGTACATTAATATTATAATTTTATTTAGTAAACAAAAAACAAAAGCGTACTTTATGATAGATTCAATTTCTGAGTAGAAAATATTTCTTGGACTCTCTAAGCTTGAGCTTTGTCTTTTGAAGCTTGACCTTGTCTCATATTCAAAGTGAAATATTCTTTTGTAGCATAAGACCAAGAATGCGTTGCTCCAATTTTATAATTTTGGGGATTGACTTTTGTGGCCTTAAGAGACATATATACATAGGTGTCCTCAGCTCTGGACTCGGAAGAAAATGAGCTTTATTTTGAGAGTACCTTTTCCCTTCTAAAGTGAGCACATGTAAAACAACGATTTTGTACAGAGAATAACAAGACAAAAATATTCTCATTGGGGCGCCTGGGTGGCTCAGTGGGTTAAGCCTCTGCCTTCAGCTCAGGTCGTGATCCCAGGGTCCTGGAATGGAGCCCCACATCGGGCTCCCTGCTCAGCGGGAACCTGCTTCCTCCTCTCTCTGCCTGCCTCTCTGCCTATTTGTGATCACTCTCTCTATATCAAATGAATAAATAAAATCTTTAAAATATATATATTCTCATTCATTGTATTGTTACATGTAATAAATGTTAAACAAAAATTTGTTAAGTTATGAAAGTAAGGCAGATAATAATTACACTTTATACACAAAGAAAATTGAGACTTAAAGATGGCAGTTTATTGGCTCAGGGTAGCTAGTTTATGATGCAACCAGGGCTTGAGAGAATCAGGTCGCTTGTTCTGTCTAATAAAGCACTCCTCCTTAAAGAATAAAAGACAAAATAACCACTTTTGTTGAATGTCAAGAGGATTTTTCCTTTGTAAATTATTCCACACTTCTCAGGAGGCATAGCCACGAAAGCTTCCTGTTCACACTTATCCTTGGACAGAGGTCCTGCCCTTCCACACAATTATTAATGTCATTGAATGTAGTGAATGTGTTTATCTTGCCTTCGCTTTCACTGTATCTTAAAGAATATCAAAGACTAGTAAACTCTGACTCTCAGGGCAGGAATTATGCCCAATTGAATGATAAAGAAGCTGAGACTCAGCTAGTGACTTCTCACAGTCACTGGGCAAGTTAATGCCAGGCAGAACACTTCTTAAATGTCTTCTAGCAGAAACACTGTATAGCACTGAGAGTTCAGAATAGTTCCTCCAAGTACACATCTATTGAAATGCCTCCAGCTCATATACCTCCAGTATATCATTTCACTTAAACAGACTCATCTATCTTAAAAATAATAGGGCCCATTACGTTATTTTTTTTAAGTAAACTCTACGCCCACCATGGAGCTTGAGCTCATGACCCCAAGATCAAGAATCTCACCTTCTACCAACTGAGCCAGCCAGGTGCCTAATTGTGCCCATTCCTTGAAATCAAGCATGATTATTGCTGTGATATTTTTTAAAGGCTATAGACAAAAGCTTATAAAAGAAATAAACTTGGGGCGCCTGGGTGGCTCAGTGGGTTAAGACCTGTGCCTTCAGCTCAGGTCATGATCTCAGGGTCCTGGGATTGAGCCCTGCATCAGGTTCTCTGCTCAGCAGGGAGCCTGCTTCCCTCTCTCTCTGCCTGCCTTTCTGCCTACTTGTGCTCTCTCTGTCAAATAAATAAATAAAATCTTTTAAAAAAAGAAAGAAAAAAAACTTCACTTCCAACAATAGAAAAATGGCAAAATAAGTTTTTAAAAGCCATCTGCTTTATATCTTTAATAATGTTCAAATACCAAGTAAATAAAGAGGAAAAAATCAGTTTCGTTTTATCATTTTTCTCATTACATTTTTTGATGTCATTTATAAAATCCATTTCAGATATTTTGCTGTGAATACATAGTTACATATTTGTTCATTCTGAAAAGTGTTTTTAATAGTAAAGAAGAATATATAATCTATTAAAAGGAAGGATGGGGGGCACCTGGGTGGCTCAGTTGGTTAAGCATCTGCCTTCAACTCAGGTTGTGATCCCAGGGTCCTGGAATGGAGCCCCACATCAGGCTCCCTGCTCAGTAGGGAGCCTGCTTCTCCCTCTCCCTCTGCCTGCCTCTCTGCCTACTTGTGATCTCTCTCTCTCTCTCTCTCTCTCTCTCTCTGTCAAATAAATAAATAAAATCTTAAAAAAAAAAAAGGAAGAATAGTTACTTCAGAGAATGCAACTAGGGAATTGCAAGTAGGGAGGGGCAATTTTAGTTTTTGCTTTATATCTATTTTATGTTGTGTTTTATAGGATATTCATTGATTATAAGCATATATTGGTGTTACAGGTGATTTTTTCAAAGTTCCAAAAATGGATTTGAAAGAATTAAGGCATGTAACTAACTTAGTGGGCATATACACTTGTCCAAAAATTAAGTATTTCAAACATACAGATACTCTACAAAAGCTTCTGTGTATTTATGACAAACAGGGACATTTTAGAGAAGTGCATTTTTTAAAAAGTAAATACCCCAAACTTGCCCTGTTGACCAAGAGTAAATGGGAGTTCTTCAGTTTTTCCTGTCTGAATCAGTGAGATAGTAAATGGCATATGCTGCGGGAGCTCCCCATCTTCCGCCGCAGGGCCTTGCTGAAAAAACAGTGTAACCTTTGGTTGCTGGGCAATGGACAACACAGCAAACCTAGCTCCCTTCACTTCTACATTTATTTATCTAGATTAATGATGTAGACCATCATAAACAAACAAGGTATTTGGTATATAAATAGGGTGGCTAATGCATTTCAGGAAATTTTAAGATTTTCCTTAGTGTTCTTGTGTACTCTTGGTGCTTTTAACGTCGCAAGAGATATAGGTTGTTTGGAAACCAAAATTAAAGTTAGATCGAAAGAGTACAATGTGATTTCCTTACCCCATTGATAAATAATACCATGAATCTTAGGGATGTATGCTGGGTGTTCTATTTCAGTTGTTTCCTAAAAAAAAAATAGTAAGAAGTTATAGGATTACTCATTTATATTAAAGCCACAGAACAGTCTTATCAGGAAGAGGGAAGAATCTCAAGTTATTCTTGGCTCTTGTTCTCTACCAAAATTCAAAAGGAAAATCAAATCCAAAAGTATTTTTTTAACCAGTAAAACAGAATGTTATAATTACAGCTAATTTTAGAATGTGCTTATTTATTTGTAAAGGCTAAGAGAGCTAGCAATGAAGCATATTTTGAAATTTTATATTATGTCTGCTGTCACTTGCAGTGGCCATACCGTACCGTGCCACATTAACAGTCCAAAAGCTCCACCGTCTCTTAAGCAGACTGTTTCCACAGTTAGTATCTGTGTACTAAGCTAGCCATAAAAATCCATAACAGGTCCATTTCCTCAGGCTTCGAGGTTCTCACAGAAGTGCTGCAAAAGTAATATGAAGTAATAGATAATTATTTTAAGAGTGAAACATGAACTGTCACCGATGGAAAAAATGTCTAATAAAAATAGGGGACGCCTAGGTGGCTCATCAAGAGTCTGACTCTTGATTTCAGCTCAGGTCTTGATCTCAGGGTCGTGGGTTCAGGCCCCATGTTGAGACAAAAAATAATTCTTTTAATTATAACTTTTTAAAAAATTAAGCCAGTCACAGAAACACAGATCCTTCATGATTTCACTTAAATAAGGTATCTATAGCAGTCAAACTCACCGAAGTAGTAGAATGCTGGTTGGCATGGGCTAGCAGGCAAGGAAATGGGGAGATGCTATTTAATGAGCATAAAATTTCAGTCATACAAGTTGAAAAAATTCTAGAAATCTGCTGCACAATGGTTACGTGCCTATGGTTAACAGTATTATACTGTACACTTAAAAATTTATCGGGAAGATGTATCTTGTATTATATTTTCTTTTTGCTACAATAAGAAAAGAAAGAAAAGTCCAGTTATTTTGTTCTTATACACGAACATTTTCATGACGAACAGGGAATGTTAGGATAAGACAGGTTTACATTAAATAAGACATGACCGATGAAAGTATAGTGAGACAATTAAAATTCTCTAAGCCTGATGATTTCTGAAAAATATATATGACTCTACTCCACTGAAATGCAGCTTTCACTGTCTGCTTATATTTATATTTTTAAAAATGTGAAGTTGACATTTATTGTGGAATCAGAGGAATTTTCCTTCACTGTTGTATTTTGCTAACTTTTTTATTCACGATTTGTTCTATCTCAGGGCTACTTCAAATATGACTTTCTCATGGTAGACACATAGAAATTGTTTTTGTGACAGGTACAATATATTCACAATACTTTTTCCAGTCTTTCTTTTTGGTGTCCAGCATTGTTAACAGTGACCAACTACTCTGTTTTAAGTGAAAGCTAGTAATTTTTATTTTATTTTATTTATTTTTTTTTTAAGATTTTATTTATTTGACAGAGAGAGACACAGAGAGAGAGGGAACACAAGCAGGGGGAGTGGGGGAGGGAGAAGCAGGCTCCCTGCTGAGCAAGGAGCCTGATGTGGGGCTCGATCCCAGGACCCTAGAATCACGACCCGAGCCAAAGACAGACGCCTAACGACTGAGCCACCCAGGTGCCCCTAGTAATTTTTATTTTACTAATAATTATTAATTTTATAGAATCTCTTGCTGAAGTTCATGTTATCATTATTTTAAAACTGTGTGACCTACATTTTTTTTAAGAAGTTAAAAATACCAAAAAGAGGGGTGCCTGGGTGGCTCAATGGGTTTTAAAGCCTTTACCTTCTGCTCAGGTCATGATCTCAGACTCCTGGGATTGAGCCCGGAATTGGGCACTCTGTTCAGCAGGGAGCCTGCTTCCCCCTCTCTCTCTGCCTGCCTCTCTGCCTACTTGTGATGTCTCTCTCTCTGTCAAATAAATGAATAAAATCTTTTAAATAAACAAACAAACAAACAAACAAACAAACAAACCAATACATAGTGATACTCAAATTCCACATGTTTATCTACAAATATCTTAGGTTATATTCATTACTTGCTAAACTTCCTACTCTCTATATACAAAACAAGCACATACTTGGCAGAGCACAAGCAAATCCATAACTTGCACGATTGATGTAAGTTTTTTTAGTTAATTTGAACATGCAGCACATATTCATCTAAATATTTATCATAGAGTTCCCATTTCCTTAATCATTACTACCATTACTCAAATTCTGCAAATGAAAATGAAGAAAATTTTTCTTTCCAAATTCTTAGACATGCTTTGCCCCCAAGCTTTAAAATACAACCACTGTTGCCACGAGAAGCTTCAAGAAAGCCAACTTTATGCCTAGAGGCTATAAAGTTGAAAGAATTATGTAAACATCATTCTGAAATTTGTACTGAATTATCTGATTTGGCTCTCTGGCCTAAAGTTCACCAGGTAATTTCCAGAGCTATATTCATTTTCACGTAGGAGACCTTAGTCAGTGGGAAAAGGTCTTTTTCCCCCTCTCAAGTTTTTCTAGTAATGCTTCCATGTACCATTAAGCTATTGGCACATTTTACTCCCAGAGGATAGATTTTGTTTGGCATCCTGAGGAATTTTGATATATTTAAGAAGGTGAGAAGTACACATTGGCATCATTTAAACAACATAAGTCTAAACCCCAATTGGCTTTTACATGCCAAAGATATGAAATGTGCCAACTGTTTAATAGTACACAATAACTGTTCAACTACATAAGTTGATTTCAGCAAAACAGTTTGGTGTGTATTTTATCCTGAATCATTTAGATACAATTATGCCTTATGGTGCTTTAATAATAGAGGCAAGTTGTCTGTGACTTTCACATAAGCAAATAGAAATAATATTGAAATGTTAGTCATGCTGTAGTTGAATAAAATATAAGAACACTGCTTTAGTTCAAAAATGCCTCTTCAGCAGCTTCAATAGCTTCCATGCTGTCTACAAATGTGCAATAGGAAAATCAAGTTTGAGGTTGAGGATTGTAGACAATGAACCTCTCAATTCCTTTTATTTCATTTTATTTTTTAAGATTTTTTTTTTTATTGGAGAGAGAGAGAGAGAGCGAGAGAGAGCACAAGTGGGGAGGAGAGGGAGAAACAGTCTCCCCACTGAGCAGGGAGTCAGATACAGGGCTCTATCCCAGGACCCTGGGATCATGACCTGAGCTGAAGACAGGTGCTTAACGACTGAGCCACACAGGCACCCCTCAACTCCTTTTAATAAACTAAATTTGAGGGGTGCCTGGCTGGCTCAGTCAGAAGTGCATGTGACTCTTGATCTTGGGGTCCTGAGTTTGAGCCCTGTTTTGGGTGTGGAGATTACTAAAAAATAAATAAATAATAATAAAAATGTCCTTTAGCATTTTAAATCAATAAATAAAAATTCGGGCTTTTTGTGAATTGGAGAAGCACATTACAGATTTTCCTTTTTTAGGCTTCTAAATATATGTATACACTATTCATTTTAACTGGACCAACATTCATTGAGCGTATACATATGGAATATATGGAATGCTGTGCCAGCCATGACTGGAAAGATAAACAGAGAGAGAGAAAGGTAGATATAATATAACCTTTTCCCTTTTAAAATTGCTTTCAGTCAATTGGGGAAAACATGCATAGAGCACAAGTACTAACTCGAACACAAAGCAAACAGTGCTTGTGTTGTAATACAGTTAAAAACCAGAAGTTAATATGCGTAAGAGAGTTAAGTATTTACAAGATGGTGGAACTATGTTAATGGGATGATCTGAGGGGCGCCTGGGTGGCTCAGTTGTTGAGTCTACCTTTGGCTCAGGTCATGATCCCAGGGTCCTGGGGTTGAACTTCAAATAAGGCTCCCTGCTCAGAAGGGAGCCTGCTTCTCCCTCTACCCCTTCTCCCTCTGCCCCCCCCCCTTGTGTTCCCTCTCTAGCTGGTGTCTCTCTCTGTCAAGTAAATAAATAAAATCTTAAAAAAAAAAAAAAAAAGGATGATCTGAGAGCATCATGTAAGTAGACTTTAAAGAATGATCCCTGTGGTAGAGGAAGATGGAGAATAGAAGCAAGTGGTACACAGTGTAGAGAGAAGGTGGATTAGAAGAGGTCGAAGTTATGTAAATAAGATTCATTTCTCTCTGTTACCAAATCAAGGGAAAAGGACTAGGTGGAATTTTACATGATATGTAGGATATACTTGAGATGATCGTAATATATTAGTTATATGGCCTACCTAAAATTCACTTTTTTATAAAGATTATATTTATTTATTTATTTGAGAGAGAGAGAGAGAGAGAGAGAGAGAAAGAAAACAAGTGGGGAGAGGGGCAAAGGGAGAGAAGCAGGCTCCCCATTGTGCAGGGAGCCGACGTGGGGGCTCGATCCTAGGCAGGTGAAGGCAAATGCTTAACTGACTAAGCCACCCCCATAAAGTTCACTTTAAGTAACCTGGGGTCACTCCAAAGGGTTTGGCAATCATCCTTCAGACTGCTGATACTGAGGTGCATTGGGAAATAATGTAACTACCAGTCAGAAAAGACATACCATTGGTACTAAGTTACCACGGACAGAGAAAAGCTGCAGTACTTTTAAATATGATCCCCAAATAAAAATCACAAAAACAGGTGCTCTAAATTTGGCCGCTTGTCTCAAAGGCAACTCTATGCTGTGCCCCAAAGTGAGAAGCAGCAGAGTTTTACTTACTTAACAATGATTAATGACTTTTGCAAGCAATCTAGGAGCCATGTAGTCAAAAGATAAGTTAGTATCAAGTCATGAAACCTTCTTTATATTTAGTGCATCACAACTTTTCTACAAGATGAAGTGAATTAAAGCATAAAAAATATTACTTAAAATTATAGTTGGACTGCATTCAAAAAAAGAGCTTTTCTTATAATATGCAAAACAGAATACTTTACAATCATAGATTACGATTCCTTTTAGTCACAAAAAGCTGAGGATAATTTTAGAACATCCTCCAGTTGTTTTCTTTTTCTGGAATGAGCAGATTCTTTAGTTGTGTTCCCTCGCAGTAGTAGTTCATTACTATCTCTTCCTCTTGTACATCTACATCAAGTCCTCTACAGCAAAGTAAACCAAGATCTTATTGCATAGATTCCTGGTTGATATTTACTTTAATGAAGACTCACCTATGAATATTATTGGTATCTTTTTCTTCCCCACACATCAGACTATCCCTGTGACCCTTACATGAACTTATAGACATAGTAGGGCAGAAAAGGCTAGAAGATAAGAAACAGTCATACATAATGAAATGTCAACTTGTACAAAGTGATCTGATTATAGCTCAACAAGGAAAATCAATGAGGTCTAGAATAAAGAAGGTACTAGGACTTGGCCAAACCTTGAACTGTGTAAATATTAGAAAAACACTGAAAGAGGAAGGTCTTCCTGATAGAGAAAAGCATTAAAAAACAAGGAGGTTTGAATGCCAGTGGAAACAGTGTAGTAACTGCTTGGAAACAGTGTAAGAACTGGTTTGACTGAGGAAACTTTGTGCTGGGGAAAAAATAAGACGGGGATGGTTTGCAGAATTCCTTGAAAACCATGAAGGACATGGAGAACCATTGTAGGTTCTTGGCAATATGCTAAAGGCAACAATTAACATATATATCAGTATAATAAAAAATACACAGAACATTTGGTCTCCACCAAAGAAATGAGTCAGAGATGCAGTTATTTTAAGTATGAGGTTATGAAAGTTATCAAAAGCTACAACAAAAGTGAATAAGAGAAGAAAGATACACATAAAGTCCCTCCCAATAAATAATCAATAAGGCTTAGACACGGATGAGTTATAGAGTGACGAAAAATGTGGTAAAAATACAGTTGTTGTATATGGCCATGTATAGTCATATTGGCTTTCTAAGAGAGACTTCCCCCAACCTGGACCTAAATCTTTGTACATATGCATCCACAGAGCTATTACTCCAGATTACTTCCTCTGACAGTGATTTTTAATTCTAACAAATGATCTTTAAAACATCCATTATTCAGTTTCTATGTAGAGTCTATCATGAAAATCTGGAGGCTCTTAGATGTACTTAAACTCGGTCTCTGTGGATTGTAGGTCAAAAGAGAAGAGGAATTGAGTGTGAGAGGAAAAGGAAGGAAAAATATGCAAAAATAAATACATCAATTTAACTGCATGATCATTCCTGTAACTAGAAGATAAAACTAAAAAGATGCTTTTATTGAGTATTGTCAGGGCCATTTAGGCTGCTTTATTCCCTGCCAGCTTCTGTGAACCTTTATGACTTTTAAATACTGATGAAGTGTACTTTCTAGAAGCAGATTGTTCGGTGGGTGGTTCTTCCAGCTTTGCTTCAGGCCGAGGGGCCCTCCCAGAAGGGGCCACGGACTGGTGATGGAACTTGGCCTCGGTGTGGACAGCATGGGCTCTCAGGCATTACCAGTAAGGTCTTTCCTGGACTCCAGAAGAGCTTGAGGGTTTTTCAGAGCACTAAACCTCCAGGAAAGCAAACTGCTCTCTTCTTAGGACATGGTTAACTCATCCTCACTCTGAAGCATCAGTTCCTTCCCTGTCACAGTGGTCTTTCCCTCAGGCTACTTGGGATGCTCCCGTCAGTGGTTTTTCAGAGTCCTTGATTGTCTTGCCTGAAGGTTCAACCCGACCCAGATGGATGTGACATGTTGCCCTTGTCCTACTGCTCAGTTCACTTTCACAGAAAAAGTGTTGGGGGTTTTTTTGTTATTCATTTTTATTTTTACATTTTCTGCCTCCTGCCCAGTATCTGCAAGTCCTCAGAGAGTAAGCAACATATACTTTCTGATTTCTCCCTCCTGCCAGAGTGTCTTCCTGATAGCATGTTTCTTACAGGTCTCATTTAAATGTCTTTTGTGGTGAAATCCAGGCTTTTGTCTTCATTCCCTGTGATTTCGCCAACTGTTCAGTTCTGTGACCGTATTTAGTTCCTTATATTCATGATTCACCTTTCCTTTGTCTAGCCTTTAGGCAGACGTACATTTAACTGAAATATGCTAAAAGAATATACCTTTTCTAAAGGCCTCCATGGAAAAGAATTCTTCATCCTCCACTATCTCTGCTTATACACCTATTTATAATACATCTATTTATATATAAACTATAAAGTTTTAAAGGCTGAAGAAATCTAGGAATCACCAAGTCCTAATAACCCTTTTTTTATGTATGAGAAAATTAACTCTCATAGAGGTTTGTGCTATTCACATCTTAAATCCTCCTCAACTTAGGGCATCTTAAATGATGACTTTCCTACAAATCTACTAGTGGAAATTGGTTTTAGCACCTATTTGTAAAGCTGGCTCTAACTATAGCCAAGAACAAAGCCCGAAGCTCTTTTAAGTGTTTAATCTATTTCAGGCATTCATTAAGTTCTCACTTTATATCCAGCATTCTTCCAACTTAAGAATTAATTTCAGACACTACATACAGTCTTTTTTCCAACCCCCATCAATCATGTGCCCTCTCCCAGGTCTACATTTTGGAAAATCCAGGAGAAGGAAGAGAAACCAAAACCCTAGTGTTAGGGAATAGAAACATAGGAAACATAGCTGCTATTAATAATAAATGTCGTGATTCCCATCAAGCTAAACTGGGAGGAAGAGGAGAAAGACTGCATACCCAGAGTTGGACATTGAATAGACACTCAAGAAATCTTCTTCGAATAACCAAAATGAAACAAATCCATGAACCGCAGACCCAAAGCTCTATCTCCAGAACAACCCTAGCAACCTCTTGAATAGCTCCATTTGATGTCCTAAAGAAACTGGAAATTATACATGTCAAAAATGGAATTAATTACCTTTTCACCCATCTCCAACCCTTCTAATGTTATGTATCCCTGTGCCTAGCATGAACCCTGCCACCTAAACTCCCCTCTCATTCACATCTCACCTCCAGTCCTTTAACAAGGCCCGTCAATTCTATGATATCTCAGATCCAATGGAAAGTCCTTCCACAAAAAAACACAACATATAGTTTATCACAGTTTCAAGTAATCCCTCTCGTAAAAGCTATGAACAGAGATGGAAAACTGTTCAGCTCGTATTATCAAAACTAGACAGGGATGATACAGGAAACTATAGATCAGTTTTACTTATGATCATAGGTACAAAAATCCTAAATGAAACAGTCAGATGGAAATTAGCAGTTTATTCTCTCAATCTTTCTCTCTTTCTCTCTTTCTCTCCCCTTCCCTGTTTCTCCCTCCCCACCCTCCCTCCTACATACACAGACACACACACACGCATGCACATGCACGTGCGCACGCACACACACACACCATTATTAAGTATGGTTTCGCTCATAAAAACAGAAATGTTTAATACCGCAATGCAGAAAAGTGCTTGATAAAATTCAGCACTCATTATTGGTAATTTAGGAAACTGAGCATGGAAGACAAGTTCCTGTCCTGATAAAAGGTAAACATCAGGAACAAAGAGGAAACATTTTTCTTAATGTTTCTTAACATTTGGAAATGTCCCTACTAAAATAAGGAGCAAGACTACCCTCTCCAAGTCCATACTGGAAATGCAACCATTTTAGTAATATCCCCCCCCCAAAAAAAATGGAAAAGAAAACAAGTATTATTAGAACTGGAAAGGACAAGGCCAAACTGTACTTATTGTCAGATGATGTGCTGCTCACATGTAGGAGGACCCACATGTAAGAGAATGCATGTAAGAGAATGCAACAGTGTTGCCAGGTATAAAATCTCAGCCCTGGGACTTACAGTCAGTAAAGCCTTGGGTCATTACAGAGGGTAACTGCAGTTGACTCATCTGTAAAAGGGTTGTTGAAAAGATTAAATGACTTAATCTGTGTAAAGTACCTGGTACTTTATAAGCATTATGTATTTACCAGCTATCACTATTAAATGATATATACTATATTTAGTAGCTTTCTTATATGCGGGGTATACCTAATTAGAAAGTATGATGATGATGATGATGATGATGATGATGATGATGATTGGTACTGGTAATGACTGTTCATCAGCTCATGTTAGTATGCTCCTTTAAAAAAAACAATAGCTTTCCAAATCACTCAGTGTAAATGTCCTTATAGTAGCTTCTGTGATTCTGTCTTCCACTCTCCTCCTTGCTCTCTTCACTTCAGACGAGCTGGCCTTACTGTTGCTGGGCCCACACCAAGCATCTGCCACCTTGATGCCTTAGCATTGCTCTTGCCTCTGTCTGGGACCCTGTGGCTTGCTCCTTGTCTCCTTTAGGTATCAGATACCACCCTATAGTAGCTGCTGCTGTTTGTTTACTTTCTTACTTATTCATTTATGTATTTATTTTAAGTAGGCTCCTGCCCAATACGGAGCTTAACCTCCCCACCCTGAGATCAAGAGTTGCATGCTCTAAAGATTGAGCCAGCCAGGCGCCCCTCTGCTACTGTTTACTAAGTGCCAAACCTAAAGAAGTGCTTCACATGAATTATTGATATAAGAGGAGACAAGCTTTGTTTTGTTCGCCGCTCTATCCTTAGTACTGGAAGAGGTGCCTGACACATCATAGAACTCAGTAAGTATTTGTTAGATGAAAAATAAAAAATCTAAGAGCTTATTTGTGTCAGGCACAGACCGAAATGCTTTCACACTTTAATCTTCACACCAACCCCCATTACGTCAGTACCATTTCTAGCCCCAGTTCCCTGATGAGAAGGCTGAGACTCTGAGAGGCTCAGTAACTAGGACCTGGGATCATGGGGTCACCCAGCTGGTAAGCTACTGTGTGCTTGTGCTCTTAGAACAGAAACTATAAGGCCTCTGAGGTTGACGCTAACAAAAAATGTGTGAGACCTTTATGGAGAAGAGCTTCAAACTTTATTGAAGGCCCTTTAAGACCTTTTTTAGATTGGGTGTTCGTAGGTGAAGAGACTCAATATCACAATGTGAGATTTAATGCAATTGTAGCCAAATTCCTGATTGAGATTTCCTTAGCATTTGACAAGCTGATCCTTACTTCAAATGGAAAAGCAAAGAGTCAAGAATAACTAAGACAGTGTTGGAGCGCCTGAGTAGCTCAGTCGGTTGAGCGTCTGACTCTTGATTTCAGCTCAGGTCATGATCTCAGGGTCCAGGGATCGAGCCCCATCTTGGGACCCACACTCAGCTGGGTGTCTGCCTTTCCCCCACTCCCCCTTCCCTTCCCCCTGCTCGTATGCACACTGTCTCTCTCTCTCTCTCTCTCTTTCTCTCTCTCAAATAAATCTTTAAAATAAAAAAATAAGACAGTTTTAAAGGAGAAGAGCATGGATGGTAACTTGTCCTACCAAATAACAGATCTTCTCTAAGGGCATAAAAAGTTAAAGTGTTAGGGTGTCACAGGGATAGACAGATAAGCCAGTAAAGGACAATAAAGAGCCTAGAAAAACAGATCCCCTCTTATGAGAAAAATGAAAAATGTCAGCTATGACATTATAGATAAGTAAGGTAAGGAAGGACTAAATATTCAACCATTAGTGCTGAGATAATTTTATGAAAAATATTTAGTCTGTGTGCAAAAATAAAATAATAATTCCCAGTTACTTTAAAAGATTTTATATGAAAAAACAAACCTTAAAACTTTTAGAGGCAAAAAAGGACAATAGTGTTTGACCATATTACATATTAAAACCCCTAGTTGATAAAAGACACCACAAACTAAGTAAGAAATGAAGACTCTGCAATGTGCCTCACCAGCTAAGGGTTAACATCTGGAATCAGTATGTAATAAAAGAACAAGTCAATGGGAAAACAGGCATATGTAATTCGTAGAAGAGAAAAAATATTCAATGTCACTGGTAGCCAAAAAGAATAAAAACTAAAATACAACTATCATATCACACTCATCAAATTAACAGATTTCTTGAAGTCTGGCCACATAGTGCTGATGGGATTATAAACTGATACAACTGCTTCTGAGAACAAGTTGGCAATACCTTGTCATATTGATACTATCCATATTTTTTGACCCAGAAATTCCTCTTTTGGATACATACTCTAGAAAAACTTAAGCCTATGCACAGAAAAAGAAAAGAAGGTATTTCTTTTCTTTTTTTACAGGACAGAAAAATTGAAAACAACATGAATGTCTGTCAACAGGAGAATGGATAAATTATTTTTATATATTCACACAATGGAACACAGAACAGTTTAAAATAAATGAGCTAGAGCTGCATGTATCAAAATGGTAATCTCCACATCATAAATTCCTATGAAATAAAACCAGTTGCAAAATGATACATGCTGCATACCATTTATATAAAATTTTAAACACATAAAAATATATAGTTTATTTTATATATATATACACATATATATATATATAAATGATGTTACTACAGCTGTCCATGAGAAAAATAAATGTCAGATTTGTTTTAATGCTTCCTCTGGAGAGGTATGGATTACTGAGGGGTACACAAGAATCTTCACTATTATTTCATTCTGAAGCAAAAGTGGCCAAATGTTAGAATGTAATAACATTTAGTGATAAGTACATGGATGTTTTGTTTCATGATATTTTCTGGGCTTTCTATATGCTTGAAATATTTCTCTTTTTTCACTTTAAAAATTATATATTTAACAAATTCATGTATACAGTACTATTAATTCACATATTAAATATTAACAAAGTGCTAGGGCACCTGGTTGGCTATCCGCCCCCTGCTCGTGTGCGTGCTCCCTCTCTCTCTCTCTCTCTCTCTCTCTTTCTCTCTATCTCAACTAAATAAAATAAAATCTTAAAAATAAATATTAACAAAGTTCAAATTATTTCCAAACATTTTTAGAAAACTATAAACACAGGGGTACCTGGGTGGCTCAGTAGGTTAAAGCCTCTGCCTTCGGCTCAGGTCATGATCTCAGGGTCCTGGGATCAAGCCCTGGGCTCTGCTCAGCAGGAAACCTGCTTCCCCCTCTCTCTCTGCCTGCCTCTCTGCCTGCTTGTGATCTCTCTCCCTCTGTCAAATAAATAAATAAAATCTTTAAAAAAAAAAACTATAAACACATAAGATTTCCTTTCTAGCTCCACAGTTGATATCTGCACTTTGGGTTTTTAAGTTTTTGCTTTTTTAAAAAAAGTTGTTGAGTGTATTTGACACACAGTGTTACACTAGTTTTAGGGGTACGACACAGTGGTTCAGCATCTGTGCATTATGCTATGCCTAGCACAAGTGTAGCTGCCATCTGTCAGTGCACAAGCTGTTACAGTACCATTGACTGTGCTCCCTCTGCTCTGCCTTTTATTCCCGTGACTTACTCATTCCATAACTAGAAGTCTGTACCTCACACTCTCCTTCACCCATTTTGCCTGCCTCTCCATCCCCCTTCCCTCTGGCAACCATCAGTTTTTTTCTTTATATTTATAGGTCCGATTCTACTTGTTTGCATGTTTGTTTATTCATATGTTGTTGTTTTTAGTTTCCACATGCGTGAAATCATATGCTATTTGTCTTTCTTAGCCCAACTTATTTCACTTAGCATAATACCTTCTACCATAATGCCTTGCCATTCATGTTTTCACAAATGGCACAATCTCATCCTTTTTATGGCTGCATAATATTCCTGTGTGTGTGTGTGTGTGTGTGTGTGTGTGTGTGTGTGTACATATACCACATCTTCCTTACCCATTCATCTGTCAGTGGACACTTAGGTTGCTTCTATATTTTGGTTATTGTAAATCCATACTACAATAAACATAAAGGTGCCTATATCTTTTCAAATTAATGTTTTTGGGGGGTGGGTAAAGCCAAGCAGTAGAATTATTGGATCTTATGATATGTCTTTTTTTTTTTTTTTTGAGGAAACTCCATGCTGTTTTCCACAGTGGCTATACCAATTTACATTCCCACCAACAGTGTGCAAGGGTTCCTTTTTCTCCACATCCTCACCAACACTTACTATTTCTTACCCTTTTGATTTTAGCAATTCCGACAGGTATAAGGTAATATCCCATTGTGGTTTTATGGACTTGAAATATTTCCATATAAATACACACATACACCAACTCTAGCCACTTCTCACCACCTCTGCAGTGACAAACTTGACCCTAATTCCCATTATATGTTGCCACCATGAATCACTTACAAGAGCTGCTGCAGTAGCTTCCTGAACTGCCTGCCCACACTTTGTTTGCCGTATGTCACTCAGAGCAATCTTTTATCACAAAATAAATCAGATTATGCTACTCTATTGCTCAAAACAATTTGAACATCAAAATAAATAATGATAGTATTGATTTGTAACCCCTAGAAGAAAATAAATACCCATGATCCATGCTAATATAAATAATCTAATAAACTAATAAATGAAGAAGGGAAAAGGGAAATAGAGAATCACCATTAGGTTCAACACTACAATAATAAATGTGGCAGACAAGATCCCTTAATGTTTGTGAAAATCAATAGCCAAAAACTCAAGGGAAAACAGGATTTGCATAGTTCAAATCCCTTGACCAAGATACATATCCTTTAGAGTTAAGGGACAGTTAATAACTTTGCTTTGGAGAAACCAGACTGACATCAACCAGATGGCGTAGATCAGCAACACCAGACATAGGACATATTGGCATCAGGAACCACTTGGTATGATGCCTCGAACGGTATCCAATGCAACATCATATCAGTGGTAGTTTTGCCAAAAGTGTGTAGGAGAAGGGGCTCCTGGCTGGCCCAGTCGATGGAGCATGCAACTCTTGATCTTGGGGTTGTGAGTTTGAGCCCCAGGTTGTGTGTAGAGATTACTTTAAAAAATAAAATCTTTAAGAAAAAAATGTGTGAGAGGACATTTCAGACAAACCCATGTTGGAAGACATCCTGCAAAATAACTGGTCCATATTCTTCAGAAGTATAAAGGTCATACATATAATGCAATGAAAAACTGAGGAATTGTTACAAACTAGAGGAGATTAAGGAGAAATAACAACTAAATGCAAGTGGGATCCTAGATAGAAAAGAACACTAGTGAACCTGTTACCTAACATAATCTCTGTCACAGAATTACTGTTGAATTGATGTCCATCCAGCCACCTACCCATCTATTCTTGATACCTCCCTTTTCCTCATCCTCCACATCCAACTCTTCAATCTTCATTTCTTTTAACACCTACTTCCTCATAGCGAGAGACTAGTTGAAAAATGATGTCAGCAATACCACAGCAACTTTTTGGTAGATCAGGTATGAATTTCCCTATCAACCCAGGGTAAGATTTTATTTTTAAGAAGTAAATATTGGATGCTATGAGAAACTTATTCAGAAGAACCATGGAAGTAAGAAAATCTCCAGCTTTGCCTGTTTGAGGGATGGAACGTCATTATTATTTGCCTGGATTACTACAGTAGCCTCCTAATTGGTCTCCCGGCTTCCAGTTTTGCTCTTCCCTCCTTCCCCACCTCCCTTACCCATGCCTCACCAGAGTGATATCATTATAACCAGAGTAATATTTTCAAGGGATAAATCCAATCATGTCACAACTCTTGATTAAAATCCCTCATTGACTCACCACTGTCTTCAGAATGAGATCTTCACATGTGCATACTTCTCCATCCTTATCTTAGACTATTTCCTTGCACAAACCATAAACTCCAGGCACACCAAACAACCCATACTGTTACACCCCTCTTTGAGTTTGCATTTGCTGTTTGTTTTCTTCTCCTAGGACTCCAACTGCCAGTGTAACTCTAACTTGCCCTTTAAATTCAACTGGAGCAGTTCCTGCTCTTTGGAGCCCTTCCTCCTCTATTACTGTCTCTCAGTGACCTCAGCACCTTGTACATAACTCCTTTACAGCCCCTGCTTGAAGACAAGGACTCCTAGTATCTTCCGCTAGCTTGTTGCCTGCTACGTAGCAAGTGCTCAATAAGTGTTTATTGAAAAAGGAAGGGAGAGAAGGAAAAATGGAAAGAGAGGTTTTGAAGTTAGATAGATATTTAGCAAATAAACTCTTCCCTAACTTTTCTCTTCCAGTATTTCTAGGACTTCAAGCTCTTGCAAACGTCTATAATTGATTTAATTCGCCTGATTCTCTGCTTGTCCTTTGACATAGATGAAACATTACTATTAAAAAGCTGTCCACTTTGACATAAGCTATTACTGATAAAGATTGTATTGAACCAGACTGGGATTGTGGAGTGCTTATCTCTCTCTAACTTTCAGAGAATCTCATAATCTGTGACCTCTAGAAATAACACCCAAAACTATGTTTTAAAATAGCCTGTACCATCTTAAGGACTGCAAAGAAATCAAAATATACCTTCTACTTACTTGATATGTTTCCTTTTTGTGATGTACTGAGAAGTTTAATTGGTATTTATTTGCTATTCCCAGAGTGTGGAAAGCCTTGGAGGGGGTTAAATAAATTAGCTTCTGAGTTTGGAGTGTACTTTAGGATGCAGTAAAAACAAATTTCTAAGGGGAAATAGGGGAAGCCTGAGGCTAGGGAAAGGGGGAGGGTCCCGCTTACATTTTTACCTTACTGAAATTCTTTCCAAATCAGGCTACAGACTTTTTTTTTTTTTTTTTTTTCACATCCACCATGCCAAGCACTGGATTTTTAGTAACAGTAATACAGAGCAGGAGCCTGTCATTTGGGAGCTGACAAATAAGCATACTGCCCCTCTTACACACAATATGCTACACATCTTTATTTCCACTCATCCTTACAGAAGCTCTTTAGCCTTCCATGTTTCTTTAAGGAGATGACAAGGAGTACTGGTTAATAAGCTCTTGGGGTTATTCAATATCCCACTTCAATGCTCATTTTCTGAAGTTGAAAACACTCATGCATGTGCACACATGCACACTAAACTTTGTCAGAGGTGAAGTACTTCCAAATGCCACTTGAATGTGATTAAAAGAATCCTGGGCTTGATAGGACTCATTACCCAAGATGCCAGGCCTAACTGTTTGCTCACACTTTGGTCTAAGAGAAGGAAACATCTTCGTAAAAAAAAAAATGGCTCATGGAAGTGGAGGTTAACAGTTTATTGTCTTTCTATAAAAACATTGGTGAATATATCACTTTAAAACAGAAATGTAACAGAATTTATTACAGACTATGTACTAGAAAAGTGTCTGTCATTTACTTGGTTTTAAGGAAGAAATCCAAGTCTATGTGACTTGTTACCCTGAGTTTCTGGTCTAGAGTTATCTGATTGATTAACCTTCCTAGTCAATATTTTTCTACACAAGCTCAGGACACTGTTAGGCAGTTTTGTGCTTAATGCTATTGGTAAATTTTATGTTTAGTTCCAAGTCATGCCATACTTAACATTGTTAATTTACACTGTGATTTGAAAGTCTTCTGATACAGCTTAAAGTTACTAAACTCGGTTTTCACCTTCTAACCTCAGAGAATATTAACAACTCCATCCCATTGGGGTGCCTGGGTGGCTCAGTGGGTTAAAGCCTCTGCCTTCAGCTCAGGTCATGATCTCAGGGTCCTGGGATCAAGCCCCGCATCGCATAGGGCTCTCTGCTCAGCGGGGAGCCTGCTTCCCCCTCTTTCTCTGCCTGCCTCTCTGCCTACTTGTGTATCTCTCTCTCTCTGTGTCAAATAAATAAATAAAAATCTTTAAAAAAAAAACCAAAACTCCATCCCATGATTGAGTCTACCCGTTGGTAAATTCCTCAAGGATTCATTATAACACCCCAGCCTCTGATATAATTTGTGTATCTCACTCATGTTTATTCTTTATCATTCCAGCAATAGGGTCTGTTTAAGTTGCATGGTAATATAGTTAAGAGGTTAATAGTTACTTAAATCAAATAGATAGGAACTTAAGATTGTAAGTCTAAGCTTTTGGGGATAGTAATTGAATGGTATGCTTCAACTAGACTAGACAATAGGACCATGGAAGTCATCAGCATAAAAAGTTCTCCGCTTTTGCATATTTTTTTTAATCCGGCACAAGTTTTATCAGGTAGTATGTGTCACAAGATTGTGTAAGATCTCACCTCATAGTAGAGCATTTTAGATGAAATGATAAGCTTTGATTTCCATTCTGTTGTTAATGATATGTTGACAAGTAGGGTGGAACTTTTTAATAAAAAAATAACATTTAAAGATCTTAAATAACAAGCCCATATCATATTATGTAACATATCTTGTCTCCTTATTGTTAGATATCATCTTGTGATTTATTCTCATCCGTCATTCTGTTCAGTGAAAATTAGCACAATTGCTTAATACGATTTTATTTAAATGACTATACATGTTGAGAAACGAATCTTATATTCTGGTGCCTGTAAAACAAATAGCAAAAAGAAGTTTTGCGTAGTGCCCACAAAAAGCATTAATCCTCCTTCCAAGTAACTATCAGCCAAGGAATTAACATTCTCCATTCACATTTTCCTATAGCAGAAAAGCAAAATTAGGGAATTTATTACATTTTTAGTCTTTCCTTTTGTTCTGAGATCTTGTGAATGTTTAATTCATAATTCTACAAGAATCCCAGGCTTCAAAATAATTGATACTATCCTGAATGACTGAAGCCACGCTCTTAACATTAGCAATACATTCTGAGGATAAGAGAAATGTATCATTCTTGGATATTCAAACTATGATTTCATTTTTAAAAGTTTTATCATAAAAGATGTCTGAAATAAGAATTCACTTTCCTTCCCCCAAGCTACCAAAATAAATAATTCTAGTAATATGTAAAACCTGTCTTCTCATAAAGCTCTGTTAAGGACAAAACAGAAACAGCCTATTGCTTTACTTTTATTAACACTTATTTTCATGCCCCAGTAACATTGTTTATCCTGTAATATGTCATATCTTTTTTTAAAAAAGATTTTATTTATTTTATTTATTTGACAGAGATCACAAGTAGGCAGAGAGGCAGGCAGAGAGGGAGAAGCAGGCTCCCCACTGAGCAGAGAGACCTATGCGGGGCTTGATCCCAGGACCCTGAGATCATGACCTGAACCAAAGGCAGAGGCTTTAACCCACTGAGCCACCCAGGTGCCCTGCCATATCTTTTTAAATAACCAACTTGAGTAGCTTGTATTCGTCAGCCTTAATGCTGGTATTAAGTCATTGGAAATATTGATAAGCCTGACTGCCATAATTAAATGATATAGGCCCGTATGTGCACCTTTTTTGGGATGGACTATATGTACCCTAACTCCTAACAAATTGCATACCAGCCTCTTCAATTCTGGGGAAATAAAAACCTTCCCTGGTTACATACCTGGACACCAGAAGAACTAAATTTTGGCTGAGCAGTATCTTTGGCCTGCGGTTTCCAAGTGGTGCAACTTTGAGCATATACATGTCAGCATGTTAAATATAACATTGATATACTAGACCCAGAGGAGTCTATTCCTCTTTCCTGTGAGTTTCATGAACTTTTCAGTATGCCTCTGTTCCTTGCAAGATAATTTCTGTAAGCTGCTGCTAATAGATTGGATTATGTCTTCCCACTCTCATTTTATCTTTCATGCTGTGGCTAGTCCTTTTCCTTAAGTACAAGGATACATCAGTTTAAGAATGCTAGATATTTTTTAAATATGGATTTATAGAAACATTAAGAGAGGATATTTGTATTTCAAAGTTCTTTTCACTTTATACAACATTCATAGTAGAATCTATTTAAGTGTAAGTCCAATGATATATCTCATTTCATAACAACTTATGTTAGATATAATTTTTCGGGAATAAAGCTACCT
>CM052815.1:23109595-23137095 GCA_028533885.1 Nasua narica | reverse complement strand
AAGTGACATTCTTTGTTGCTATAATTGCATTGGGAATAAATATGAAAAGCACATAGTTTTATAAACTGTGATTGTTCATCTACTATGTGGTGCTTTATCTATTTATAAAAGTTCTTAAATTAGAAAAAAAATTGTTAGAGGATCAGAACTATGTATATTAACGTCATAGTTTTAAAATACAAATTAAACCCAGTTTTTATGCATGTGAGTAATTTTTGCTAAAATTGTGTTGTGTTTTATATAATAAACTAAACTAGATAGATATTTTATTCTTCATCTGAGGAAAAAATAAATATATAATAACGATGGAAGTACGTTAAGGGAATAAATTTATTTTTCTGATATATTAATAGTAACTAAAATTGGTCCTTATTGCAGTTCGAGATGTATATCTACCTGTGAACTTGTGTTTCTTGTAATGCTTTCATTAGTAGACGCTCATCCACATATGGCTTCAGGGTTTTGGAATACAGTATGGGTATGACTGAATCCCTTTAATTGATATAAGTTTGGAAATTCTTTTGACTACTTTAGAAGTAAGGAATCTGTTCCCATTTTTATTTTTTCCATAGCTTTTTACATAGCTTTTGACCTGGGACTTAAATATGTAATCAGTAAGATCAAATATGATCCTTTTGTGTGAAATATTGGTATTTAGTCACAAATTCTAGCTTATGTTCTAAGAAATCATTTGTAAAATATTTCAGATAGACTTAAAATATACAAGTCACTTAATAGATTCAGGATGTACTTATAAATATTAGCATTACCTAAAAGTAAATTTATAATGATAACTTGAAGATGGCAAGCAATGGCAATTTTTCATTGAGATGCAGAAATGTGATATGCTTGCAATATACTCTGAAATTTATAAATATTCGATTGGATAATTATTTTATGTATTTGCTTAAACTGATTGTAGACCAACTGATACCTCTTTAGGACTTAAGATAGAATGAAAGACAGAATGAAAAATACCAATACTTGATATATTTTCAAAGGAAAAATTCCATTTTTTCATCATCATTTGCTAAATTGTGAAACTTGTCAACATTGAACTTTATAGACCATTTGATGGTCTTTTTCATACTCTCCTGTGCTTTCAATGCCTTGAGAAATTTTTGTGTACTTATAATATTAAGAGAACCACATAGAAATGCACAAATATGTACATTTCATCTAACTTAGATCTTTACATCTTAGAGAATTAACCCTACATAACAATTACAAAATCACTGCCCTCCTTTATTTCATTTTGGAGTGTAATTTCACAAACACCAAAGGAACATTCCCATAGCATACCTGCAGAGCCTGGCTGAAATGACAGCAAACTTCCGAGATTCTACTTGAACCAGAGTGACTCTTCCTTCTACATTGAAAATCTTAGCCAGTTCAGTAGGTCAGGTTGTTGGTTCTACATTTTGAAGATTTTTCGGACCTCCTCGTAAAAAGATTTGGCGCAGTGGTAAAGTTAAGTGGTAGGGCAAGAAATACTCCACATATAAAAGCAAATGAGTTTTTAAAGAATAGAAAATAATCTCTATGAGAAATCACTTCTAAACTATTCCTGTGAAAATTAAACTTAGCTCTTGTTAACATTTCCGTAGAAGTACACATTTTAATTAAGGCAAATAAACAAAGAAAAAAAAAATCCCTGAAAGTAGGCACAGTCATTTATCTATATACTCACAAATATATTGCTCTTTTCTGGTCATCAGTATTTTTTTTCTTGCTTTATTTGCTTCATTTCCTTTAACTTTATCCCCCCTTATTCCCAGAGAGGTTTTCTATCTAAGACTAAGTTGACTCTCTGCTTCCTTATCAGTGAAGTCCCTTCAGCAGGGTTATTCTTTGGAGTTATGTCCTCATCCCTAATCTGTCTCCCTCAGCTAGAGCGCTCCGTCTGGTGCTGCCCCATCACTGCCCTAAGGCATGTAGACAGAGGGCTCCTGCTTTGCCCAGTCTGTTCACCGAGCTCCCTTTGAAACTGGTGAGGAGGGAGGTCTATGGAGGGTGGGGATAGATGCACTGGGTGACTATTTGAAACCAGTGTAATTTGTAAATCTGCCATAAACTTTTAAGTGAGAGTTGGGCTGGGCGGTTTCCAGGGTTAGCATGCTTTCAGATACCAAAGGGAAAGTGGAAAGTTTCATTTTATTTTAGAGGGCTCTGATATGAAAGGTTTTTTTCTGGATTTTACTAAGATTTCAGTAACTGATCTATGGACTTCAAAGATATTAAAATACTCATGATAACATTGCCATATTACATATGTATATGTATGTGTATAAACGGGCATACACATACACACATAATTGCACTTATCAAGTAATAGTACTTAATACCACCTGAGTGTTAATTTAAGTGTGGAGCAAATAAAATGTACACCACCTAGGAGAGTGTACCTTTATCTGAACATGAAGAGGGAATCACTGGGCTGTAATTGATAGTTTTCGTTCACTACGAAAGTTTTTCCACAGTTGGTATAGAGAAAGCCACATTTCATTTTGCCAAACCCAAAACATACTTCCTAACTGCCTTTGTATAAAAGCTAACAGAACATTGTCAAAAATAAGAGCATAGCCCTCACTATACATTGAACTGGCAAAAGTTAGGAACAGTTTGGCAAAGTTAGTTTTCGTATAATTTTCCTTTCATTCACATTCATACCAGGTAGACTCTGTCAAATACCTATAGTAAAGAAGAACTTGTTCATGCATGCAGAACAAAATAAAATAAGATTAAAAGCTCCAGGAAATCAGCCTACTTCAAAAAACCATTAAAGTGTGCCTATCCCTCAAGCTTTACAAATGTGTTAATTGTCGTGTTTCAGTCATGTAAATATGTTTCAGCATAAAGTAACCAAGATTTCCTGTTATAGAAGCTGTGATCTGGGGGTGTGGGGGGAGGGGGGATGAAGGAGGACTAAATAACCCACTGTAATGAAACCTGCCTTTGGGCAGCACATGCTTCAGTTCTGAATGCCCAGAAATACTTCGCAGACGCTCTAGGCTGCCTAGCAATGGGGATTTCTAATTCTGGCTAGCTTGACAAAGTAAATACAACTATTGAACATAAGGCAGCTCCTAATAAAAAACAACAATTCCCCCTTGTAAACACCTACATTTGGCCCCATTAAAAATTCTTTCTTCATCCCCAGGAACTCGCAGACCCCGCAATGTGGGGGTCTCAAAGTAACTGAAGAGTGGTCGGGAGATTTAATGCCATCAGGATGGTTTACGTTGCCATTTCCACCGGGCACTTTATACCCCATCTCGGGGCTTGCTGGAGCAATGTTCTGCATACACTGTAGGGCATTGTCCAGGCAAACACATTGGCCATTATGCTCTTGGGACTCATTCATGGATAGCCAAAAGGAAATCAATATATTTTGTACATATGCTGTACTTATAGACAAAAAAAAAAAAAGATATGATTACCACATTTCCAAAAGGAGTGTTCGTCAAAAGCTGCCCGTTTTGAAAGTTTTTTAGTGGATTGATGTTAATATGATAACTTAAGCAATTATCTGATTTCTACTTGTTCACACCTTAGAATTCATCTGTTCCATACACTATCTACCGGTCAGACCTCTGCCGGGCCCTAAATTGAATAGCAGATCTGCTGTAGTTCTAAAAATCTCTGGGATTTAGGGATCCACCTTGAGTTTGCACACACATTGACCTGTTTACAGTTTACGGAGCCAGAAGGTTCAGGTGATAGGAAGGAGGAAACATTAGTTTGAATTCTAGCAGACAGAAACAAAGGGAACGTTACCTTTTGCCACCTCCGTAATAGTTCCCGTATGCTTTAAGAAAAAAAAGTGGGTAAAAAGGAAATTCTCATATAATTAGTAGTTTGAATTTATTTCTAAAAGAAGTGTTGTGGGGTTTTGGTTTGTTTGTTTGTTTGTTTCTTTGTTTGTTTGTTTGTTTGTTTCAGGCTCATCATTCAGCTCTAAAACACTGTATGTTCTTAAAATATCTCACTACTAGGAAGCCACCGGAGGGCTAGTAACCAAAATGCTGCTCTAAACGTTTCCTCACTTGCGGAGGGTAGACGGGGGGCTTCCTGGACAAAGCAGGCTTGAAGAGCCTATCAGAATGACAGTCAGTGCACAAGAAGATCCCCGTCTTCTTCCACTTACTGCCGTAGCAGCAGTAGGCCCTAGGGCCCAAGCATCTCTCAGCATGGCCCTGCTGAAGCTTAATTCAAATTCTACGCACTCTGGAGCTTATATGCTCTGGCCTGCATTGTGCGCTCGAGAGCCGCACAAGCCTTGGGGTAAGCAGCAGTTGGAGACCAGTAAAAAGATTGCCAGAGTGAGAAGCCCGTGCACAATTAAGGAAAGATGAATGGAAGGGAGTCAGTCGGGGAGATATGGAGAGTCTCATTGAGGCAGTGGTTCACAAGCAGGGGGTCACGGGGATGGCAGTGGCCATGTGTGTGACTTAGCCATCCCATCCCTTTATCCCAGAGAAGAAGCTAATGGGAGTGGTTTCAAGCATTTCTACTGTTCAAGTTTAATAAGTAACAATTTAAGCCACCTCGTTCCATCTATTACCTGGATGTCTTTTTTTTCAGTCCTACTCATGTTAGAGCATTAATGAGCATAAAATGTGCCAAAGAACAAAGGACAAACCAAAAGGAAAGAAAAAGATACTGGCTTTTGTTTGGAAGACAAAACCAATGTAAACAAAGTTCTTTAGGAGTAATCTAGTTTGTTCTCTGTGGATCTATAAAATAAAAGAGGAAATTAACATGACTCCCCCATCTTAAATGTCTGAAAGTTCAGGGATGTTGGGCCTCACACTTGGTGGTATTCTTTTTACTATATTGTCTAAAAGATTCTGGCTCACATTTGAAGAAGAGTAAACTCAGCAAATAAACCCCACAAACAGTAGTGCCTGAGTTTCTCCTCCATGAATATTTCACACTGGGTCCAACCACTCTAGCTAGAAGCTTCTGGTTGCTTGACAGGAGATTAGGAACCACCACCTCCAGCAGGAGGAGGATGGGAGTAGGCAGATACTGTGTGTCACTTAGGAGATAGAATATTTCTTCTGAGTCAGAAGAAAACAGGATCTAGAAGAGCATGTGTCTACCGCCTTTTGGAAAATTTTATCTTTAATAAGATGTTATCTGTTTGCAGCTCTTGTTTTATATTATTAAAAATGTCTTTGTATGGTTTTATAAGGATATGGATGAGATAGCCCTTGTATTCAGAGAAATAAATTTACATCACTCCTTTGCTACCCTTCGCTCTAAGAATTAAGTCCAAGTCACTTATAAACCCTACACAATCTGATACCTACCCACCAAGCCAAATTTCTCATAGCCACTTCCTTATTTGTTGACTGCTCCAGAAAGCTGACTTTTTTCCTGTCCTTCAAACATGCCAAGCTTATTCCTGCCCTAAGGCTTTGTATTTCATGACCTTTGCCTAGAAAGTTCTTTTTCCAGGTCTTCATAGGTCCCTTCTCAAATTGAAAATCTTACCTCGAATGTACTCTCCAGAAAGACCTTACCAAATAAGGTGGTACCACCCCAGCCAATATCATATTGCCATGTTTTATTTCCTTAAAAGTACCTCTCACTATCTGAATTATCTTTGTTTGCTTTCCTATATGTTAGCTATCTTTCCTTGACTCATGTAAATGCCTATGTATTGTCCCTTTCTGAAGTCGTAAGTTCTTTGAAAGCAAGGATCTTGCCTGTCTTGTTCACTATTTTATCTCTAGTACTTAGAAAAATTCTGGCACGTAGAGTAATGAATAAGAATGTGACTTTGGAAAAAAAAAAAAAAGAGAGAGAGAGAATGTGACTTTGAAGCCAGGCTGCCTGAATTCAAATATCATTCCAGTATCCTGAAGTTTCGCCATCACTACTCTCTTCAAATTTGGTCATGTGATCCACAGCTAGCTGAAAGGAAAGCATGGAAATGGAGTTTTTATTCAGGATGGCTGCCTATTCAAGAGCTCTTCTACTAAAGGGAAAAGGGAGAGTAGGTACTGCAGGATAATCATCAGTCTCTGTCACAGTGCACAAGCCTTGGAAGCCAAGTGTCCATCCACAGTCTTCTTCCCACACACCTCCTGACTCTCCATGGGTGAGTGGAGAATCTTACTGGTAGAAACCGGGAATTCTCGGCCCTCACAGTGGACTTCAGCCCAGTTTGTAGTCCCCAGTTCTGCTCTCTGGAAGGAACTCCCTTGTGCGTTATCCTCTATATCCTTTTAGGAAGTTAATCCTTGTCCATTATCATTCATGGCTACATGAAGTCACCATCAGAGAGTATGCTTTTGGGGGACTGCACAGTTTTGATCAGGTTAGGGGATGTAAGATTATTTTAGGGGTTGAATTATCCTAGACTTTTGACCAGGCTTGTGATTTCTTTGGCAGGACAATCCCATCAAGACTTTAGAAGGTTCCCAGTCTGTTCACTTCCCTTCAGTCCAACATGCGAGTAATCACAGCCAAAGAGTTGTCGGAACATAGTTCTAGGATTCAGCTGCAGGAAGCCCATCTCATCAAATTATTTTATGGACAGGAGAGAGAGTTTATCCCAGAAAACTAGGGAGCTAGTGAAATGATTGGAAGGGCTAAAGGACATTGCCTTCAGGGATGCTGCTGCTTCCTCTTTCGGGAAGGTGAGGAATTGGGAGGCCACCACTAGGGCTGTTAACTGGAAGTGCACACCTCTATGGTTGTGGTCTTGGGGTGGTAGGTTCTCACTATGGCTCCTGCAGTATTCCTTGACCCCCATGAAGCAAGTAACTGGGCCCCGAAACACTGGTCTGGCCTAGACTTCTGCACCTGCCTCTCAACTCCCATGAGGCCGTTGACCAGTCACTACGATACTGATGCAAAGGAAGCAAGGTCCCTGTGGTAGTGCTTGTGGACCTCGGGACTCAGCAGCGGGGAGACAGCTGCTGCTTCCCTCCCACCCACTGACTCGAGTACTGTTGCATCTAACTCGACAAGTGTAAGTCACACCTTTCCCTCCTCCAGAGGTTGGAGTGGCTACTTGTCCGCCACAACTGTTAACCTTCGAAGGCTTGAGTCTTCTTTTCTGGCCTCTCACACCCCTCTTACCTTGTTAGTAACTAGCTTGACTCCATCTAAAATAATCAACTTAAGGGGTGCCAGGGTGGCTCAGTCAGTTAAGCATGTGCCTTCAGCCCAGGTTGTGGTCTCGGGGTCCTGGGATCGAACCCCGCATCAGGCTCCCTCCCTAGCAGGGAATCTGCTTCTCCCTCTCCTTCCTCCTCTGCCCCCTACTTGTGCTCGCGCACTATCTCATGCTCTCTCTCTCTCTCTCTCAAATAAATAAAATCTTTAAAAATAATAAATAATATAATCAACTTGAGAGGGAAGGCAATACCCTTCATGTGGCTTTTATCTCCGAGCTGGCTCCCATTTTGTAGACAGCCCCTTAATGAGGGTATTTCACCAAGACCGAGGGCCACAGCCATCTCCTGGGAAGGCCACCTGCTTCCGTGTGCAAGGCTTCTTCAGTCCTCTGCAGCCCCGAATTACCTAGCTTTTCATCAGTGTCAACTCTCAGCTGCAGGTAGAGCACCTCTAAGAGGCGTGGTCCCTTCTGACCCTTCTTCCAAATTCCCCAGCTCTAGCCTAAGTTCCTTTCTCTTTTATAAATAACTTTGTTGAAAGTGGTAAGAAGCAGCTAACACAACAATATCCTGAATTTCTACAGCGCTTCGCCTGGAGCCACTGATCAGGAGGTATACAGTGTGCCTCCCAAGTTATCATAGTTGTAACAGGGGTCACCAGCCTCCGGCCTGCAGTCTGACCTCACCACCCACTTTCCAGCCACTAAGCCATTTAAATCACAGAACTCATGCACTCCATTTTTCAGGTACCAAATTCTGTATAAGCAGGACACAGGTTAGGCTGTTATTGCAGAACTCCAAAAATACAGTGGCTTCAATAACGGAGAAGTTCACATATGTCTCACTCTAAAGCCCAAGTTAGTGACCCAGGGTCTTCGGGTGGCCAGATAGTATCGGGGAACCCTTGACTTTCTCATTTTGCTGAACACCCTCAGCACATAGCTTCCAACTGCTGGCCCAGAGCACCCGCCCTCGAGTCCACATTTCAGCAAGTGGGGAGAGGGGAGTGAGGCTTGCCGCTAACATCTGTGGAGCCTCGAGCAATAAGGCAAATAAAGGACCGCACAATTATTATATGCCGAAACATTCTAAAGTTACCAAGCTCGGAAACCACGAAAAATCCATTATCTTCCTTCCTTCGCAAATACAACTTTCTGGAAAGTAAGTTTTAAATTTAGGATATGGGTTCCAGTCTAGAACTTAGAGACGTAGGGAGACTTGGCCTGCAGTCACCTCCTTTCTCTTCCCACTGCTGTCTCCTTTCCACGCACAGGCCCGTATGCTTGGGGACACCCAGCCTCCGATCCAAACTCCATCCACACGCCACAGAAACAGCAGTCCCTTGGCCATTCCCCGGCATCCAGGGTGTGCATAGAGACATGATCCTCCCTTGGGGCATAAACGTGGGGAAGACTTCATAGCCATTTGGACACGGAGTTCTGAACTCTGACTGCCCAGAGCATGTCCTGTAAAGAAAAGGCACGTCCTTTTTTTTTTTTTAAAGATCTTATTTATTTATTTATTTGTTTGTTTGTTTGTTTGTTTGTTTATTAATTTCTGTGACAGAGTACAAGCAAGTGGAATAGCAGGGAGAGGGAGGAGCAGGCTCCCCGCTGGGGAAGAAGTCCGATGTGGGGCTCAATCCCAGGATCCTGGGATCATGACCTGAGCTGAAGGCAGAGGCTTAACCTACTGAGCCACCCAGGTGCCCCTATTTTTGCCCAGGGATTCCTTACCCCATGAGGAAGGGTGGATCAGGGCCCAGGATGAGGGGCCCTCTCGCCGAGGTGAGGGAAAGGGAAAGTGAAAGCCATCTTCCCTTCTTCACAGATCTGACCCTAAACTTACTGGTAGCACTTTTGCCTAGGATGAAGTGACCAGGACTGAGTCACTCAGCCTCATCTATCATCAAGTCAAGTTGGGAAATGTGACCTTTATTCTGGGAGGCCGTGTGCCCCACTAATATCCAGAGATTCCTTTACTGACTGCAAAGGAAGAGAATAGATACTGAGTAAGCTAGCAATCTCTGCCACAGACACATGCCTTTTCACAAATCACACTTTTGTTTAGACAAGTGAGTTCTTCACAATCTGCTTTCAGAGAGGTGAGTTTGGAGGCAAGACAATACTGTCAGATATAATTGACGGTCAAAATAATTGCACACCTGAGCATTTTTCAATGGGCAGCCAGTATGCAATATGCCAGCTCTGAAATTTTGTCTAATTTTCAGATCAATCAGGAAGAACCAAATGCATTGTTTTCAATTCAAAGGATATAGTATAATTATGACATTCAATAAAACAATTTTAATCTTAAACCCTGAGAGTGAATGGCATTTTAAACAAAAACTAAAACTTAAAACCTGACCATGTTTGGCAGAATTTTTTCCAGAAATATTCAGCCACTACCAGATGCACACTTAACCAATGCAAAAAAGAGCAAAAATTGGTTCTGGCATTGTTTCTCCTGGCCTACTCACATAGGAAAGTAACACAAAATTCACCAAAAATTAGGCAGATGCAGCTTCTCCTTTGCAAAATTTTAACCAGATATAGAATAATTGCAATATAACATCATCATGATGTAATAATGATGGAATAAGTGTAACAATGTAAATATCATTACATAAGAGCATATGATTTATTTTGTAAGTTGAAACAACACTCCAAAATCTTGTGAAGAGGGGCACTTGGATGGCTCAGTCGGCTAAGCGTCTGCCCTCGACGTGATCCCAGGGTCCTGGGATTGAGCCACGCATTGGACTCCCTGCTCACGGGGAGCCTGCTTCTCCCTCTCCTCCCCGCTCATGCTCTCTCTCTCTCTCTCTCTCTCTCTCTCTCTCTCTCTCTCTCAAATAAATGAATAAAATCTTTGAAGAAATAAATAAGTAAATAAAATAAAAAATAAAATCTTGTGAAATGATGCAACACCATGATGATGACTATACCAAGTCTGCTGCACCTGTCTCCTTCCCTCTGCCCTCCACCCTGTGCCTATAGAAGTAAGTCAGGCTTTCCACTAAAGAAAGGGAAGTACCTCTTTTAATGTATAGAGCAAGAGAAATTCTGACCACTGCCTTGGCCCCGCCCCCTGAGCTCGTGGAGGCATCAGGCGTGCATTTCCTTGGTCAGAAAGCGAGAATGGAACCCCAGAGGGTCGCCAGCAGCTCACACACTGAGGGAATGCTTCTGGCTCATGATCATATTGCTATGGCCCTTCTGGAAACTATAGCTGACTGCTGGTTGTCTCCCAATAGCCATTTGCTCCATCTTCCATAGGAATAGATTTGTTAAACATTTTTACACATTTCCCATTTCCCAGCCTCCCTTGTAGCTGACCAGGTGCAGCCATGTCTAAATTCTGGACTTGAGTGGAAGTGATGTGTTCAGCTTCCAGATCTGGCCTTCTTGGCCCCTTCTTCCCTCCAGCTGAGAGAAAGCAAAAACAGCAGCCTTGGAGTCAGAAGGGGAAGAAGGCCCTTTTGAGGATGGCAGGCCAGTCCTCGCAGCTCAGAATTGCCTGCTTCTGGACTAGAAAGTGGGCAAGATATAAACTTCTACCTGTTTTAAGCCATTTATTCGAGGGGGTGGGAGTGTGTCTAGACTCCATCTACTCAGCCTGTACTCTAGTTCATTCCCTACCATTCCTAGCAGAGCCTCATAACCAGGATATGGCTTCAGAAATCAGCAAATCCTCCTCCAGGTGGATTTGAGCATCACATGGCTCTTGAAAGAATCTGGAATGGAATGAGATGGCACGTCTTTATGTTAATTTGTTTTTTCTCTTCATCATGTAAAGAGGGGGAAAGGCTTTTAAGACTCGAATAGAGAAGCTTCGTCTTCTGACCTCCTTTATTAGTTCTTTTGTCAGCAGTGAAGACGTGCAAAAAACAGATTTTTAAAACAAGCTGGACCCCAAATTCCCCCAGTGGTAATCCATGCATGTTTTCACCAACCCAGAAGCGAGGCATCCGATGTGCGCCATTTTCGCTACTGCGTTCCTAAGTATGAGGGAAAACGGTTTAGACTTTTCAAGTCTTTCGAGAAACCAGGACTTTGATCGCAGTTTGCTTTTTTATTTCTTTACCAGGCCGCAGTAGAGGGCAGGTTTGTTAAGTCTGATAGTCTGTTGTCGTCGCTTACAGTTATGGGTCATTCGTTACATTTGTACAATTGTTTCCTTGCCTTAACCAACTCACTTATTTTCATCCTGTTGAACCATATGTGTTTTTATAAGCCTTGCCAACTTTTTTGGAGCAAGAGGAGATATAAATAAAATAATGTACTACTGGATACTTCAGAGAATACCTACACATTTGTTTGATCCTGACAACAGTCTCATGAAGGGAATCATCCCCATGTGATGGATGAGGAGCCACTGAGACTCCCACAGGAAAACTGACTTGCCCGAGGTCACTGAGAGTGACAGACAGACGTATCAAACTTTCACCGGCTGCTTCTCTTAAGTGACCAGGGCAGAGCCTATATGTTCTAAGGTGTTTACGAGTTTTCATTTCAATTGGCTATGGGAGCACCTGGCTGGCCCATTTGGTAGAGCCTGAGTCTCTCAATGTCAGGGTTGTAAGTTCGAGCCCCACACCGAGTGCAGAGATTACTTAAAAATAAAATCTTAAATAAAATAAAATAAAATGGCTCTGTTTCGAAGAACAGAAGAAAATTCTATTAGAAAGTATTTTGAACTATTAACACTGATTTCTGTGAATCCGATGAATGCAAAATGTGACTTCAGCACACGTCACGGTATAAAAAGGGTTAAAACAGCCCTCTTCATGTGGGAAGGGCTAAAATGTACTACATCCAACAGAAAACAAACAGTGCCTGGTGGCTGGGGCTTGGCAAAATATGAAAAATGTAAATTGACTAAACTTACTTTAATGGGTATTTACCTGCAATTTGTCTCAAATCCAGGCGTAATCTAGATTCATTATCTTGCCCCTTCTGTCTGGGTGCTCTGAGTGCTGAGCATGGGGCTGGCAGGCTGGGAGAAAGGAATTAGGAAGGGGAACTGTGGATCCAAGAAATCCAATCCTGTGTGTCTCTAGGACCCATTGAGTTGCTGACTCAAGAAGGAACAACAGTGGCTAAGCCCAAGAAAAGAGACAGCCGTGTAGGCAGAAGGGGAGGAATCTCAAAGTCTGGCCCGGCTCGGTACCTCCCAGAGCTGCAGAGCAAAGCTCTCCTGCTGCTGTCGCTTTATTCTGACCCAGGGCTTCCTAGGGGCCTGAGGGTACCTTTTGGCAGGAGCTCCCATAATCTGCCCGAGTATTTGGGCAGCCCCGCTGTTTCCCACCTTGCAGCACCGGAGAAGAGGGACCCATTAATCCAGTGGGATCACTGCAAATGGCCAAGGCTTCTGTGCGAAGTTAGGACGTCTTTCTCAAACCCCTTTGGCTACACGGAAAGCATCATTTTATTATTTTTTTAAAAGATTTTATTTATTTATTTGAGAGAGAGAGAGAGAGCACAAGCGGAGAGGAGGATCCCAGAGAGAGGGAGAAGCAAACTCCCCGCTGAGCAGGGAGCCCTATGTGGGATTCGATCCCAGGACCCTGAGATCATGACCCGAGCCGAAGGCAGACACTTAATGCACTGAGCCACCCAGGCGCCCCAGAAAGCATCATTTTAGACAAAGCATGAATGGAAGAAATAGGCAGACAGCCAAATATGCATCTCCTGCATAAGCAGCACAATCTCTTCCTCCCGGAATCAGGGAAAAGAAAATCCGGTGGGAAAAATTTCCACTCAAGATGTAAGATATATTTTGGGCCCTCGCCTCAGAATGCCAGGTATAAAATGAGAAAGAGGAAGACCTTGATTTGGCTTCCAAGGTTGAAAATGGTATTCCATTTTTTTAATAGTCTGATTTTTATTTAAACCATAACTCAGTGAAACCGCAAGGTCCAAAAGTTTATATGTCCCCACAGCCTTGCAGGTTTAGTCCAAAGGAGGTCACATGCTATACAGGGTATCTTCCAGCCTATTTTTTCAGAAGACAGATCTGGGGTATAGCAGCATCTGAACATTTACATGTCAAGTGTGTAAATGCTTTGGAAGCCTCAAAGGAAAAGTCCCTGACACACCTGGCAAGCCTGGAACCTGATCTCTCCTTCTTCCTCACTGCTCACATCGCACTGACATGGCACACAGGGGGAGGCTCAAAAAGGAAGAAAACAAAAAGCCACTGCTTGAGAATTTAGAGTACAGAGTATGCCCAGTCAAGTAACGATCAACAGAGCCAGCAGAATCCCTCACATAGTTCCAGGAGCCAACCTTGGGCTTTTTCAAAGGACGTGAGTATCCAAACTGGCATTTACCGTGTAGCATTTGGTTAGAAGCATTTAACCATATCAACCAAAATTTTTGTGCTCAGAAGTTACACACGAATGATATTTGACTTTTCTTCAAACCCATTCAACCTGAAAGATTTCCAAGCATGTCACACGTCACATTTAGCTACTTTTGCTGTGAAGGGCTTTCAGCCAACTGGCTCACGTTCATTGCCTAGAGAAGCAGAGGAAGAGAAATTTTTAGCAAATAGGTAAGGTCCTGAAATAAACTGTCATATGCTGGTTCTGAACAAGGACACTAGTTTCCTCATTTAGATGATCAGAACAGTATGACCCTTCACCCGAATGCATCTTAAACGTGTATCTGCTCCCCTGTTTAGCAAATCACCATTTCTACATGTGAGAATCAATTCACTACTTAACACCCAGCCCATTTCCATGAAGCTTTCTCCTCCCCTTCCCCCACCTGATCTGGGCTTTGTTTCTCCTCTCCTGCAGGCATCACTTGGAGGGCTCACTCTGATGGTTACCACTGTGCTTGTCTTACTCATGCTCCTGGAATTAGAAGTAGTGGGGAAAGTGCTCTGTTCACCTTGCTTTGAATAGATTCTAAATATTTGCTGAGTCAAACTGATTTCCTAAATAGCCTAATCACCATCCGACATAAACTTTATGAGGTCCCAACCGAAAGTACACACACACACACACACACACACACACACACACACACACACGGTTTTTTTTTATGGTGAATTTTTTTTAAGTTTCAGGTAACCTTCAGATCATGCATGTATCCTAGTCATTAGCAATAACTACAGGATCTTAAAGAAACATTCAAGTTCAGACATATAATTAAATGCCTCTTTCCCTCCAATTTCCTCACATGAACACAGAGAGTTAACACTGCAAAGACATTCATAAACTCAGACTTTAGAGTCATGCATGTCTGCTAGATTCCTGAGCCTTTCATGCTTTCATTTCTGCCTGAAATCCTTTCTGGGGTGGGGTGTGGGGCGAACTGGCTAGGAAGAAATGAAAGAGTTGTTTAAAACAAAGAAACAAGTATGTCTTTATTTGAGCTTTTTAAAAATCATTCAAGAAATAGACATTCAGTTATTTAATATATGACAGATTGGGTGCTCTGGAGACAAATGAGTATTACTATGCGGATATTACTATACAGATATCCCAGTGTTTTCCTGACCTTTCTGACATCTTTGTGGTCATAGATCCATGATAGTGTCTTCCATTCTAGGTATAGCTGAAATAAAAACTAAGTACCTGCAAACTGAAGGAAGAATATTATCGTAAATTTTTTTTAATGTTTTAAAATATTTTGATCCTCTTCGCACAGCTTGTGTTTACATGGCACTAAAGAAGCCTTTTATCAGGAAAGAAGTTCTCCAGAACATATGCTGATGGAGCATAGTATTTTGACCACCCCCCCAAAAAAAAGAAAAAGAAAAAGTTCTATCTTTCTCATCTTTTTTTTTTTTCATGTTGTAGGGAGTTTTCCAAATGAAGGGTTTCACATAGGTTGTCTCCAGGTCAGTTCACTCTTACGAGGCCTTGGCTAGTCATCAGTGGACACCCCAACCTACCTGACTTCCCTTCTGCCTCCCACACCCACTCGGTGCCTCCCGCAACAGACATTTTCCTTTGAGTTAGGATTTTTGTGAAAATTATATAGGCTGGCGGCACTGGTCGTTAAAGGAATCTGATAGAGATCCTTTGGAAAACCAAAAAAGTTCTTTTGAAATAAGAATATTTCTCCCTAATTTTAGTAACTGTTGTGCAATTGTGGTCAGTTCTTACATCTGCTTGAATCAGCCTCTATCTGCAGAAAAACGGTTAAGACGGGAGATGTTCAGAGCTACCCTATACTTTTGAAAACATTACCAATGTCATGCATAGAAACAAACTTACCAAGACCTGAAACAGATGTCATAGCTGACTTACCTGAGGATATAAAAAATATTGATCCTTTGACTGGTGTCTTTTTTTCATTATGTCAATATTTCTACAAAATTGTAAGTTCCTAAAGAAAGTATAGCTTTGAAATAGAATCATCAGGCCAACTTAATAGACAAATGAAAACAAGCATTTGTAGGAATCTGTAATTGCTGAAAAGCTACATTCAATTTAAAAATAGCATTTTGGAGCCCCGGCAAAAACAAAGCCAACAAACAACCCGCCATTATTGCAATAGTGTTCTTTTTCAAGTACGCCTTTATTTGTGCATTTACGGGTTTTCATTTTGACCTAAATAAGAGAAATCTTCATGTGTTGAGGTTTGACTCTGGAAGCATTCCACTAAGATCCCTGGTCCGGTGTCTGCGATGGCTAGAATTTGTAAAACCTAGTAGGAAGAAGATGTGATTATATTGGGTCTCGGTCTGAAGAACTGTTTTAACAAGAATTTCATCTGCAAGACTAAATGCTGATCAACAGAGCATAATATTGTATTCTGAAGTGTGCTAGCTAAAGCAAAATTAATTTTTTTTCTTCTTTCTTTCCTTCTGAAATCTTCTGCCACAGCGACTGCATTTGCCTCCAGACTTGTCAGACACAGTGAGCCGCTCAAGCAAACAGGATCTGGCAGGGCCCTCCAAGCTGCTGGGCCCAGGCTGCGGCATGATGGCCGGAGGCAAGCAGCACCTGGACTTCTAGCGATTCCTCCTTAGTCGTCGCATGCGGAATTATAGGACACCCTAATTATGATTGCTAATAGCTTCTGTAAATATTTTTCTTAACGATTTGACCCTCCCATCCTTGAAAAACAGTTAGGATTGCAAAATGAGGCCACCGCTCTTCATTTTCCTTACCCAACTTTTTACGCAGAAAGAGCACTGCAAAACTACTTTCATTTTAAAATTCTGCTTTATGCTGTATTTAGAGAAAGCAGGTAATTTTATTTTTAAATAAAATGTCAGGAACTCAAAGTGCCTCACAGTGGTCATGAGTGTATGTGTTTTAAGGCACTTCGTTCATGGTAAGTGCATATTACAACATGTAGTGTAAAAAAGTGTGAAATTCATAATTGCATATGAAAAACATTTTCTCTGGATTTCTGAAAAAGTCACTTGCCACCAATAAAAATGCTAAGGCTTTTGTAAAATGAAAAATTCATTTGCTCATATATGTGAAGACTATAATAAAATGAATTTGCATTTATGCATCCTGTTATTAAATTGATGAAAACAAAATAATATTTTGGGATTAAGATTCCATTAAAGATCAGTAGTCTGCCATAGTAGTTAATAAATATAAAGAACTTGAGTGACAGAAAGCATAGAAAAAGAAGTTGATGGTCTTCTGTTTAGTAATCCTAAACAATTGAAGTCAGCACTATGAAATTACGTCAACAGACATAATTCAGGATTGAAATTCAAACTGACAGCTACATTAACGCTAGGGGAAAGCATGTATTGAAGCCTGGTGAGAGATTTTTACAGAACATAGGTCTGAGACAAAGTAGCAAACTGAAACTAACTCTGATTTCCATTGCATCAGGTAAGCCCTTTGTGAATTAGGGATGTTAGCTGTGTATGCACATTTATAACCATACAGACATGTATTTGGGGGGCGGTAGGTAGCACATTGAACTGGTTTTCATATAAAACACTGGGTTTTTGAATCATAGTTCCATATTCTCAAAGCTTTTGACAAATAGATAAAAAGTGAAGAAAGTAACTTGCATTTAAGTAAAGAACCTCAATTTTTAAAAAGCTGCTGAACGTCCATTAGGAGAAACTGAATTTCTAAAATGCATCTTCAGTGATGTTAGAATAAATTTTGAAGCAGTTATAACTAGCATTTTTAAGCAGTTTGCTTGTAATACACCACAAATTATACTTTATTTGTTCTTGACAACATTGTAGAAAACAAAGACTAGGTTTTTAAAACTGTCTAACCAATATGATGAATGTCAGTCACTTAAAAAAAAAAAACCCACTGTAGCATAAACACACACTGTATACAGGTTTTATTCAGAATTAGAATAATTGAATCAATGACAGTGATTCGCCAGGATGTCAAATCTCTCCATCATATCCTGTCACTACCAGTTTATTTTTTGTGATCAAAATCAAAAAGACAACTATTTTGTCACCCGCTATTTTATTAGTACTAAAAATCAGGTTTCTTCTATTTTTTTAGAATGTCTGGTTTATTTTTTTCACTTCTTTTAATTCAAAAGACACAAATTCTTCCCCATTTTCTTTTCAAAATAAAGTTTCAGAATTGATCTGTCAGTTAAAATTAAAGGGCTTTTTATATTAAGCAAAGGTGCTTTTAAAATTTAAAGCAACTTCAAAAAATCAGTTTGGTCCATAGATAATAAATAATGTGCAGATACTCCACAAAAGCTTTGCTATGTCCTTTGAAAGCATTATGAACAATCTGAATAAATCCAAATGAATATTTTAGTTGGGTTATTATTTTAATAACTCTAACCTTTTCCTTACCATGTTGTGATTCATTTTATACAAACACACATCGGAACAATTATATAGCATTTGACTCTGAAAAGGAAATGTGAGGTCATCAGATATGTAAATTGCTTGTCAAAAATACTTAATAGGTCATTGATTTACTACCCTGGCTACCATGTCTATAAAATTAACACCCAATTACTAGTTAATATATGCTTTGCAAATAGACAAATACTATAAAAATTGAATGTGCATATTTGAACCCTTATTTTAAATATAAAAGAAACTTTTCAAACTCAGTGAGAGTGTATATTGAACAATAATCATAGCTGGGCTTTCCGATACTCGGATCCAGGTGCTTTGTTGTTCTGATTCACTAGGCAGGCTTTGCAAAAAGAAGCTACAGAGGGACGTATATTTTTGTTTTCCTCTGATAAAAACCCAATCTAAAAACGTGTTTTCCTTTCTTCTGGAAACATTACCGATTATCGGTATGCTAATAACTTACTACCCAAAAATACTGGTCTTCAGTAATGCTACAGTAGGTGTACATACCATTTTTGACACATTATGAACTCCATTAACGGATTTTTTCTCAATCATCAACTTGTCTCAAAGATATAAATATTTAAGTAACAAGACCAGACATAGTATTTGAAATGTCCTCATATCTTTTAAATGTTTCTAAAACTTTATAACCCTATCTAGTAGTCATTTCTTACACTAGATTTGCCTTTCTTTAACATGAGGTAAATATTTTGAATACTGCACCCTGCTCTCAGGTGCTGAGGTTCTAAGAACTTCTGAATTTCTTTCTAGTAGCCACCAAACAATTTCCATTTTTCTCTTCCTCCTCTTCCATTTATTTGTTACCTGTACCTCCAGGATCTGCAAATACTAACACTAGACCAAAAACAAAACAAAAAACAAAAAAATCACCTCAAAAGGAACACTCTGCATGCAATCAGTTCCCTTTCTTTTAATTTTAAAGAATCAGATACATGCATACACACACAAAGGGAAGGGGGATCCCTATTCATTTGTTTAGAGCCCATTGTGAATGTCATTTCTAAAACATCCTGTTATTGCTTTCCAAAAATAGTCACCATCAACACCTTCAAACTTTAATACTAACCCTAAGTACTTGCACTTTGAACTTTAAAAATGAGCAGTGAAATCATGTCAGGACCAGGCAAAAAACAAAAACAAACAAACAAACAAAAAAACTACAGATGAGGTTTTTTTCCTTGAGAAACAGAAAAGGGAAGCATTTGTGTTTGGCCTTGGTGAGCCAAACATTATAGAGAAAAGCAAAGCATTTTTTTAAATCTTGTTAACATTAAGGCCCAGAGCAAAAAGAAATAAGCAGAAAAATACAGACACCATCCTAAGATGGCAAAAATTCACAGAACAAAGATAAACCTTACTACTGTGTAAGAGAATTTGAGAAAACCTAGTTCTGTTGGGAGGGAGGAGGGGAAGGTAGGTGGAAATGATCGTATGAGCCACATCAAGAAGCTAGCTGTTTACCAGGTAAGAGAGTTGGGGGGGGAGCAGAATATTCTGGAAACACGTGGTAGTGAAAAGCGGTTTTTTACTCAGAGTAATTTGATTGTTTCCTATTCAAACACTCAGCTCTAATTCTGTTCACCTGGTCTCCGTAAGTCCGTCAAGTTTGGGAAAAAATCATAGGCTGAATCTTGTGATTTTCCTGAGGACGACACAGGTGGGTATTTGGTCACCATCCTGGAAGATGGCATCCAAGCCTCCCTGCAGCGTTCTCGTGGATAAACATATAAATATACCTATCAGTACATAAATAAAAATAAATTATTTCAACGGCGACCAGTAAAAGGCCACCACCTCCAGGGCCCTGCTTCCACACGATGCCTGCCATGCTGGCCCCCGGGGGATGGGGGGTGGCGGGGGGGGGGGCTCCTGGAGCTCCATTCGGAAGGACAGCTCATCTCCCTGGGGTGAGGGCAGAAGGCAAGGCAGCCGCTGCGCCCTGGCAGTCCTGACCCTCGGAGGACAGAGATACCTGCCCGAGCGCGCCTGCGCACACAGACGCTCCGCTCCCACACACTCCCCTCACCCGCGACCCCAGCTCCAGGACCCAGAGTGCCGCACCCAGGTCTCTGACGACGTCTGTGCTCTCTGCACCACGGAGCCGTGGGGCAGGCCTGGCTGCCTGACCCTGGCCCACGTCAGAGCCAGTTGGAAAGTGTCCCTCCTTGCAGGGAAGATGTGAGCCAGCCAGCAGCTGCAGCACGCACCACGCGGCCCTTCTCTGACAGTGCCCCCGGCACATGTGCCTCAGGGAATAGAGGCTGCACAATGTCGAGAGGCAGAAGTATGTGCACAGGCAAGCGCGCCGACCCTGGGTCCGTGTGCACACGGTGGAAGTCTGCAAGGGTGCCGTGAAGGCTGCCACTGAATCCACGCCACATACATACACGGCCACGCACACATACATATAAAAACCGCAATCAACTCCAGGAAAGTGTCTCTAGAGGTCCAGCAACTCTGGTGGAATAAAATGATTAATACATAGCATGCCTCAGAGATGAATCACAGTTATCTGTTCCGAGTAAGCCCTTCACCAGACAAGAGTGGATGTTGAATGAGAAGGCTCTTTCTTAAAGTCTCCAATTAATTTCTATATTTCTGATCATTTGCCTCTAGGGATTCAAAACAAAACAAAAGAGCAGAGCACAATTCAGTGGAAGTGTGTCTTTGTCCCCAGAGCTCTCTGCCTGTGCAAGCATTTTATCTAGACGGCCAAACCCCGGCCTCCGACTGAACTTCGCAGAAGAAAACTTATCGGTATTGACTTATATGTTGCGCAGAACAGACAGAAATAAAAGTCTCAGACGGGCCCTTTTTCACCCAACAAAGGCTTATTTTTTTCCATCCTTTGCTGGGGCTCAAGCACTCCTGCCCTGCGTGCCGCCACTTTAAACATGATCAGATCTGTGCTTCGTTGCAAATAACAACTGGCCGACAATAGGCCCGGCTTCATAGATTTGGGAATGTTTGGCTTAAGCTGCCAATGACTGAAGGCCTTTAGCTCCCATCGGCCAGTCACAGTCCGCTTTGTTGTTGTCTGTTGATGTGTCTGCGCTCATTATTCCTTGACATGCAACATCCCCCCTCCACCCTCCAACCATCCACAACCGCACAGAAAGCGAGATTCAAATGGGAACAGCTGTAGTGGTTCAATGGGAAATGATGCCTCTTGTGCAAAGGGGAGGGAGAGAGAAAAGGGAGAGAACCTATTTGAGAAAGGCGACAGCTTTCAGAGAGTCTTGTATAAGAAATCTACTTTTGAATATACTTCAGTGAAATCGCTGTTGAAATAGGCTGACAATGGAAATCTGCCCAGATTGAAAATGCCAGCCCTAATTCCAAAGACAATTCCTGGTTAATAGCTTGTTGCATTTTTAAATTATTTCTAGACTTTGAGTTTTTGAACTAAATGGCTAGCTGGGGAATGTGGCCGTTTTCTATGTACGTTGTGGGGACAGATGGGTACAGATCCACACATAGCTTTAAGCGGAATTTTTTTCCTAACACATCTTGAATCAATGAAATGATAAGAATTATTTCTTTAAGAATTAGAGTATGTATGAAAGGACCCATTGGTTTAGAATGATAATCTAACATGGAAACAAAATTTGTAACACCACACTATAAGGTTAAAAAGAAAATAGTATAATAAAGGAAATACAAAGGCTTTGGCATGGTTTTTACAATCAACAATGGTTAATTTTGATATGTAGTTGTGAACAACTTCAAAACACTTAAGTTTAAAACTCTTGCAAGCACTTTTAATTGATTAGGAATGAATTCTAGATGCACAAAATGATTGGACTGTGAACAGTAATACAACTATATCTAAGAACAATTAATTTTTGCTGGCCAAAAAAGAAACGTATGATTGCATGAAAATGTGTATAAAACATCTATAGAGTATTCTTGTCAAATATAAATGAAATTAACTTTATTATAGAAATCATTCTGAGGATTTCTAGGGAAGACAAATACTTACATTTTGACATAAAACAAATTGGATTTTATCGAAGACACACTCTACCTTTTAGCTATTACCTTTTTTCTTCCTTGAATTTATATCTTACCCTTTTTTGCACATAAACTTCATCTGTTAACAACCTTTGGAAAACCAACAGATATTCTTACATAAATCTAGTGCATGTTGTTCCAGGTTTAATTATATGCAAAGGAATGATACAAACTTGGAACATCAGTCCATAAACTATGAACAGATGGGTAGAAGTATTTGATATATCTTGATAAAACTCTTAAATTCGTGGCAAAGCTTGTTGATCATGGTTTCCTTTTTTTTTTTTAAACAACTTCATGACCAACACAGATCAAACATCCATCCAGTCTACGTTGTTCTTTTTTTCATAACATACAAATGCCCATTTACAAATAATACACCAAAATGAATAAAAGTTTGGATACCAAAATGAAGATTTGTTCCAACTGATATCGTGCCTTCTGTATACAAAGGTCCTTGTTTCAAGTCCATTCCCCAGTGGTACAATACAGGACACAATTGCAGAACTGAAGTGCTTCTAACAACCATTTTTCTTTCCTTCCTGAACGCCCAACTGTTGTGTCCACATAGTCACTGACTGAATTAACACAATATATCCTTTTTTTTTTTTTTTTTTTTACTGTAATCTTGGCCAATACTGAGACATATCAGGTTCACTTCCAGGAACTTGAACTGGAACTGACACACCAGGGGAAATGAGTCCTAGAAGTGGATGAGAGAAATAGCCATGTAGAAATTCCCTTCGAGAGACAAGCATGGAGTATGAATTTACAGGTTAAAAAAAAAAATCTCTAATACTCTCTAACGTTCTAACTGTGTTTTTAAAAAATACACAAACAGAAGTAGGACCTTCAGAAACCAGATAACATGTTTCCATATATCTCTTCAATCCCAAGTCCTCCCACACAAAAGAGAAGGAAAAAAAACCCTCCATTTGTTCGTATGTTTGGAACTTTAGCAATACAACTATCTCTGGAAAGCCCATGTGGTACTTCTTCATTTGCAGTGAAAGGCAAGAAGGAGCTGGGAAGGTGAGAAGTCTTCTGACAACACCCACCTCGCCCTCGCTGCTGAGCTCTGGCTAATAACCTCTCTTCAGAAAACTTACATTCTCAAGCCTTGTCCTCATCTACAACTTCTGTGACCAAATTCAGGAAAACAACTTTGCTTTCTGTCTCCATGGGATCAGGTTACTAACTCACCTGACTGAATTTCCCCCTTCCGATCAGCTTTCCCCAAAGAAGCAAGCAGCAAAGAGTTAAAACACAACAGGACACAGGGCCAGGGGGTTCTTTCTAGGTTCACTCCGAGTGAAGGGCAATCACCTGGCAAAAGGAGCTGGGAAGGCTACCTCCGCGAAGCCTGCAGGGGACGGCAGCTCACCTGTGGAAGTGGTGCCCGAGGTGCCCATCGGCTGACTGTTCATGTGTGTCTGCATATGTGGGGGCGTGTAGGTGTCGTAACTCCGCCCATTCACTGAAGGGCTGGTGGGCAGCATGCAGGAGTACGAGGAGGTCTGGCTGGGGACTGGGGGCTGAGAGGAGAAAGGCAAACCCATGTTACCGAGAAGCACATCCCACGGCCACATCCCCAGGCTCTCCCCTCCCCAGGAACTGTGCCAACAAGTTGGATCATTAAAGGTGCCCTCGTGCAGAGTACTGGAATTCCACAGGATAGCCTGGCAATCGGGCTTCCAACCAACCCTTCCACTGACCACTGCTAGAGTAAAGGGGCCCAAAAGGACAACTGTCTAGCTAGATGGTGGATGCTATCCATAAAATTTATAAGGTTTTCGTCCATTTTCATCTCAGACCTTGCTGGGATCTGCACAAAAGCTATAGCATGAGAACTCCCATTAAAACACACCCCCTCTCTCCTGCAAATCCAATCTATTTGGGAATCTAGTGACCCCCAAATCCTGTACCTCAAGCTTTGGGCAGAGACCTGTGGGAGTAGTTCTCTAGAAAGTCTGCTCCAGAGGCCCTGGGAGCCTTTCATGGTTGGACTCATGGGATTAAAGATTCTTTGAAGAGGCAGATCAGTAATGAGCTCAGATTAAAATGGTCAGAAGCGTCAGTAAATACCTAGCTCCATCCTGAGAATTAGCTCTGACTTCCTTATAGACCTAAAAACACAGATGGGATTCTATCCATAAAATTGGGTTGCTACCCTCTAAGTGTTTGGACTGGTGGCACTGAGGAGGTAAAACTTTCTCCTAAGTGAATAAGAAATACACAGAGCTGACACAAAATCCCTCATGAGCTCACGTGGAGTTATGCCAGGGCAGCAAAATTGGGACGAATTAATAGAAACATAACACCAGGAATAAGGGAGATGATGGCACTACTCTGTTCTGCAAACTGCAGAAATGTTTAACATTTCAAGATTCACCCTCTCAGAAAGGGTGACCCAGTAGACAAGGTTCAGCGGAAGACACCCACCCTTGTAAAATGGTTGAAGATTATGGTCAACAAGATGAACTAATGGATAGACAGACCAGCACCTGCCCCCCAGCTCCAGAATTCGGAGAGTAAATTTTCTCTGAACAGTTAAAATTATTAATAACTTTTTAATTTTCTTTGTGCTTCATAAAGGTATGTATGTTCTGTTTTATAGAAATTGTGTAACTTTTAAAAGTTACTGTTTGAAATAAATTGACCCCACATTAGTCAATAAGTGGAAACAACCTTAATAGAATAGTAGCACCTATAGAATTGCTTCTAAATGTTGTCTCATATACAAATTTTGTTATCTCAGCGGCAGAAACTATAATTTGCAAAACTAAACGAGACACTCAGCAGTCTTTTTGAAGTCGGAGGATGACTGCTAACATCAGGTTCAAAGAGGCAAGCAGGCCTTGAGGGCGCAGCCAGAATTTCAGCTTGCATTTGTTTCTAATTCCCAAAATCATTTCCTCTAGGCAACCTGACTTCTGGAAAATTCCAAAGCAGTTGTAGTAATACCCACCAATGGGTTGTTAATCCCTTAAGATACATTAATTGCACTATGGCTGCTAATATCCAGATGCAATAAAAATCAACATGTGAATAAATTCCTCTGAAGTTGTTTATGTAGCTGCTCCTATTTTGGTCTGAAGACTGTGAAACATTAATTTTGCTCTTTTTTTGGAGTTGAAATTCATCAAAAGTCATCCAGGGGTGAGTAAACAATCTGTGTAACCCCAGCACTCTTTCCAGCAGGGGCTCAGCCTGGCCAATCTCACACCATCCGGCATCTTCGAAGGACTGCCCAAACACGAGTCCTGGCAAGTCACCACAGAAAGCCCACCAGAAGACCAATATTTTTTTTTTCCCATCCAGAATCCATCCAGGTCCAAAGTACACCCCACCTGCCCTATGTATTTCCATCAGAAAGGGCTAGTGACCTGGTACAGGGCCTCGCACACGTAGGAGCTGATAACCATTCACAGCAGAACTGAGAAGAGAGGCAGGCTGTTACACTAAGTGAAAACATCAGTGTATCCAGGCAGCTAGCGTGCCACAAACTCACGATGTAATTCAAGGCAAAGATGTGCTCAATTTTTAGCAAATATCTCTATTCCATTTTTTTGTTGTAAGATACAGAAGAAAACTCGCTGTTCCTCTAGGTTAAAGTAGATCCCACTATGCAAATATAAATCTTATTTCTTTTTTTTAAAAAAGATTTTATGTAGTTATTTGACAGAGAGAGAGAGAGATCACAAGTAGGCAGAGAGGCAGGCAGAGAGAGGGGGAAGCAGACTCCCCACCAAGATGAGCCCAATGCTGGGCTCGATCCCACGACCCTGAGATCATGACCTGAGCTGAAGGCAGAGGCTTTAACCCACTGAGCCACCCAGGTGCCCCATAATTCTTATTTCTGATCCTTTTTTTCCTTCCCCACTAGTTCATCACATATACTCTAAATAATACCCAAAATGCGTTCACAGGATATGTATTCATTAATATGAACACACTAATATAAACCCAAATTTATGGATACTCTAAGCCCTTCCTATCTAATAACATGCCAGAATTATTTCCACTTTCTGGTACCCAAACATGCCCCATCCCTACCCAAAGTTATCAAGCTAACATTCTCTCTGAGAAAAAGGCAGAATAACTCAGTTTTCATGTTTTTTTCAAAGCATCAATCCATCAGTCCAACTGAAAGACTGGATTGACTCTTAAAACTTGACTGGTGGAGGGGGGTCTCTGCTCAACAGGGAGCCTGCTTCCCCCTCTCTCTCTGCCTACCTCTCTGCCTACTTGTGATCTCTCTCTGTCAAATAAGTAAATAAATAAATCTTTAAAAAAAAAAACTTGACTGTTGGGGTGCCTGCATGACTCAGTCGTTAAGCCTCTGCCTTCAGCTCAGGTCATGTTCCCAGGGTCCTGGGATCGAGCCCCACATCAGGCTCTCTGCTCAGCAGGGAGCATGCTTCCCCCTCTCTCTCTGCCTGCCTCTCTGCCTACTTGTGTGTCTCTCTCTTGTGTCAAATAAATAAATAAAATCTTTAAAATTAAAAAAATAAAGAAAATAACGTTATTATTAAAAAAAAAAAAAACAAAAAAAACCTGACTGGTGAAGACAATCAGCCAGCCCCAAAGCCTCCCAAGGGCGCACGCGTGGCCCCTGAGGTCTGCAGGCCCTGACCTCTCCTCACTCCGCCTCCCAGGCACCCGGGCCGCAGGCAGCCAGTGGCCTCACTTACTTGCATAGGCAGGTTATTCGCCATGGTGAAGCTGGGCATGGGTGGCAGAGCGCTGTACGTGTTGGTGAGGGCAGTGTCTGTCCGGCCCAACATGGAGCCCGAGGTGAAGGAGGAAACTGCAGGAGAGGACACCACAGACAGTCATGCTGAGTGTCAGGGCCAGGGCAAACAGGTGAAGCGCATTTAGGAGCAGTATGAATATTCAAATTACCAGGCGTGGTGGGTTGTGGGATCGGTTGGTAGACACTGGTGCTGAAACTACTGCTGATGGGGATGTGACTGGGGGTGTTGCTGGCCTGTCTCCTCTGGTTCCTCAGTTTTTCTTCCCTTCTCCATTTGGCCCTCCGATTAGAAAACCACACCTGGAAATCCGATGGAACAGGTCAGGCCTATGCCCACCCCCAGTTCACCCTCCCCCCAGCTGCCCCCACTGCGCCCCACCCCCAGGCCCCGTCCCCCAGGGGCAGCAAATCATTTAGCAGACTGAATCTTTCCCTGTTTCTAGAAATGATTGGTGTTCCTTAGAACTGAGCACCTTTGTCTCCAGAAAGGTCAAATGGGAGGCATGACAGCATGAAAGCACATGGCCCCTGGGTACCTGTATTCTCGCTTCAGGTAGATCGATTTTGGCCGCTAGTCTTTCTCGGGCAAACACATCCGGATAATGGGTTCTCTCAAACTCTGGAAGAGGAAGTTGAGTTTTCCACGTTATGCCAGAACTATACAAAATGGCTCAACCAAGCTCCTCAAACTGGTTCCTACCTCCCCATTTCTGTCACCTCCAACCACTTCCCTTAAAAATGCCAGTACCACGGGTATTGACTGTCCTTGGAAGAGCTATCCCACCGGA
>CM052815.1:23080380-23109495 GCA_028533885.1 Nasua narica | reverse complement strand
CCGGAAGACAGAAAGAAAAAAGAAACCTTTTCAGTCCTCTATGCAAAGGGCCCTGGCTAAATTTAGCTCTTTGTACTGAAGATGTGGCATTTAGTTTGATTTACTGCTTTTCTACTTTGAAAAACTCCATCACCTTTCTCCAGGGCCTCAATTTGCTCTTGGGTAAAGGATGTTCTATTTCTCTGCAGCTTCCGCTTCAGCTGAAGTCGCATTTGGGCCTCATCTGAATCTTCTCCATTGGAACTGATGGAATTGGTATTCTCTCCCCCTCCCTCCTGTTGCTGGCAGCCATCTGGAACAAAAAGAATAGGACGGTAAGAGAAATCTGGAATAACTTGGAGCCCGGGTGGACCCATAAACTCCAAGAGCAGTACCTCCTGACAGGCTCACCAAAACATTCCCTAGGCCACGTAAGTGTCAGCCTTCTCCTAATAAAAGACATTAATGACATACGTTATCTTTCTTTCTCTTTTTAAAATTTTTCATTTTTTTAAAGTTTATTTTTTAATATTTTATTTATTTATTTATTTGACAGAGAGAGAGAGAGAGAGAGAGATCACAAGCAGGCAGAGAGGCAGGCAGAGAGGGGGAAGCAGGCTTCCCGCTGAGCAGAGAGCCCGATGCGGGGCTCGATCCCAAGACCCTGAGATCATGACCTGAGCTGAAGGCAGAGGCTTTAACCCCCTGAGCCACCCAGCCGCCCTTCTCTCTCTTTTTTTTTTTAATCAAGTTTGTATCTTTTTATCTGTTTTTGTCAAGAAGAGACTGTACAATACAGACATTACAAAGTAGCATGCCTTTGAACAACAAAACAAGCACTGAAGTTTCCAGTTAAAATGGTCTCTTATAACTAACCTTGAGTCCCAAATGCCTCACTCAGTTCCCTTTCCTTACAGAATTTATTTACCTATAGCTCTGTTGGGAAAATAGAAGAGTGATGTTCAAGATTTCAGCTGATCTATAATCAGTAATTCCTAACTAATCAATTAGATGTTGATAGGTTTGTAGAAAATGCTATTAAGAAACCAAACCAAGCTTGTAATCTTTTAAAAAAAATATTTATCTAGTTTTTATTTGAATTCTGCACAGTCAATTTCATTTTAAAGGTTGTGAATTTAGAAATGCTCGCATTGTTCTGCAGTTTTATTCAACTATTGTATGAGTGCGCTTTGCCTTGACACCTATTACGAGCACAGCTGTAATTATATCATCACCAAGAACAGGCTATAATTGCTGAAAATGGAATTTTATATTTAGATAAAAGGACTGTCCATTCTTTGTAATGTGTTGCACCAGAGAAAAGTAAGATTTCTTTTAAATTTTTAACGTGTAATTTTAAAAAAGAAATAGTAGAGAGTTCACTAACTAGCTAAATATGCTATGCTGCAGCTGAATCCTTGGCATATCATTTAAGTGGTACATTTTTAATTAGGGCATTTCCACCACTTTTAATGTAATTTCTATCATTAAACAGGGGAAAGTTTTATTGTTTTCCCTTGCTGCTTGGAGGGCAAGATATACACTTAGGCTAGCTGTACCTTGCCTTGCCTCTTGCTCCTGAGCCCATGGCCTGTCTGAAGGGAGGACTCAGCCCCCACCGGGCCTCCAGGGCCACTGCCGACTGGGTCCTGGATCTTGGGTCCGGAGGCTCCCAAGAGATACCAACAGGAGCTGCACTCCTCATCCTAGAAATTTGGCGGGGGGGGGGGGGGGGGGCGGGGGGGGGCCTCTAGGGATGCCTTGGTGGGAATCAACTTGGCCAGGAATATCATTTATAACCAGGAGACAATAGGCAGCGCCTTCAAAGAGTTCAGGGAATTGTGACAGGATCTAGTGGGATCTTTTCAGGAACTTTGAAATGTTTTAAAACCCCAACTTTCTCCCCCATTTAAACAGGCGGATTCATCGGCACTGGCCACCATATGGGCCCTCGGAGATCTATTGAGATGACCACCAACACTTGAATAGCGAGGGGCTGCTTTTCAGGGCCGCACAATGCCCTGCGAGTAAGGGAAACTATTAAACTCCTGGGGCAGGAGCGTTGGCAAACTTTCGTGGGCAGAATTTTGAGGCCACAATGAGCGCGGACAACAAAAGGATTCTCTTGAGGCGTGCAGCGGGCCACATTGTGTTACAAGAAGCCCAGTCAACAGACTTTTCAGTGAAGTGTGTTAACCCCTCTGCTCTGCTATCATTAATCACTGTCCGAAGAGCAGGCGCCTCAATGCTATTTAGGGCACTTGGCTGGGGGGATGGAGGGTGGATGGGGGGCCAGAGCAGGGGGTGGGGGGGAGGCAAGGAAAGTGGATGGGGACCAGGCGGGCCTGTGTGGGAGGGGCGGATGGGGAAGGCAGGGAGGATGGAGACCAGGTCTGGGTTGGAAGAGGGAAACAGGGAGGGAGGATGGGGGCTGAGGGAGCAGGTTGAGAGGAGGAGGGAGGGGGCGAAAAAAAGATGAAGGAAGAAAGAAGGCTTCAAAGAGACTGAGACAGAAAGGTATAAGAAGGACAGAAAAAAGTGCTGAAGGGAAAAAGAGGCAAGAGAGTCTAAGGAGACAGGGAGAGAAAGGAGAAAAGGAAGACAAGGGGTAGGCAATTACTAAACCGACAAGCATTGCTTTGGGTCTCTTATGCTACTTCAGAGAGGTGGGGGGTCGGGAAAGGTAGCTTAGCTGAGGGAGACGCTGGACTCACGTGTGTGGGCACAAGTGTCTGTACTAATTTACTGCCCCAAGTTTCCAGGTGACTTTCTAAAGTGAAAAGAAAGAAGAGCCCCACCCCTCCCCATTTTCAGATTCAGTGGATGGGGAAGACTTCAGAAATAGCCCTTTTTTCACCAGTTAACTAGAAACTAGTCCTGGGGATTATTCCTTTTGGAAAACACAAAAATCTCCCACCCTCTGACGTTTAGGGACTGGGGTGTTGAGGAGAATACAATCCTGTCTCCCCGGGGTGATCACGCGTGCGTGCCCCATCACTCATGGCCACCCCAGTCCTTTTGCTTGGCATATTTGATCTCACCAATTAAACAAAGCTGCCCAGGTTTCCCGTGAGAGACCCCCGCAGATAGCATTCTCTACTCTGGTTTGCTTCTCTGACATTTTCCTAATTTTAAAACTTGGAGATTTGCACGCTCTCCTCCCCTCCCTGCCCCCCATCTCTCTCTGTCTGGCCCTCCTCACACAGGAACGCAGGCGTCGCTCTCACTGGAAAACGGACATTAAGGGGTAGGGGAAGTCAGTGGAGATAGAGAGCCCTAGAGGGGGGTGGGAGGCGGAACTAGAGGCCAGTCAGGAAAAACCGGTGACTGCAGGATCCATCCCCGACCCCACAGAGTGGGGATGCCGGCTGGAAGTTTGTTCTTCCAAAGTAGCAACTGTTCGCAGCCAGGCGCTGAAGGAGAGGTCACTCTTACACTGGGAACCCCCCCTTTTTTTCCTTTAGTGGATTTACCTTCCACTCTTAAAGCTGTTAACAAAATAAAACTAAAGTTTGGATCTCGAATTCTCCATATGATAAACCTAAGTGGCAGACAATTAAGATATCTTCTTTAAAAGGCGCCCCCTCGGAGCGCGCAAAGAAGGGGCCTTCAATGGTAGCCGTCCACCTTCCAGCCTAATCCGTGAGAAGGCGAGTGAAAGCGCCTCCCATTATCCCAGCCCCAGGACCATCTGACGCTGGGGGTAGGATTTGTTTCCTGGAAGAAGGAGAGGAGAGAGAGAGAGAGAAAAAAAAAAAAAAAAAGACGCTGGGAAATAAAATCATTCCTTAGTTTCTTAGTGTCTTAATCAGTGAGGCGGAAAACAAGCAAGAAAAGATAGCAACCCGGTTGCGGCACCTTTTCAGCTCTGGAGCGCGGATCAAAACATTGTAGCATCTGTTGAAAGGAGACTGACTAAATCCTATAGAGGGCCTGGGTATTAGGGGGGTGGGGGTGGGGGGAGGAGATAAGAAAAAGTGTCTCCGTGATCCCTAAAACCACCAAATCGCTGGAGAATTGGGGCTGGATAGAGTTGTCTCCTGTTGTTGTCAGCCCACGTCGTCACGATTTTATTCACCGCCGCATGGCGTTGATCAGATGGAAACCATATTTGTCTCCCTCTGAGACCTAACCTCGCCTTATGCTTTCGGAGTAATGGACTCTTTAAAAACCCCAAAACGGATTCCTGGGCCGGGAGAGGGGGCGAAGGGGAGGGGTTGGTTCTTAGCCCTGGAAGGTTCCTAGCCCCGGGGCGCGTCGGCCAAAGCTGGCCACCAGCACCCCGCACCCCCACGCCCGGGACCCTGCAGCGGGGGCGGCGGCGGCCGGCGCCCCCGGTCGCTGCCTTCGAGTGGGTTTCTTCGGGGGCAGAGAGGGAATTGGCAGTTGGTGAGTCAGAATTCTCGAGCAATTCGGCGCCTAAAAGTTAAAAGCTCCTGAATTAGCGCCACCTCCCGCCGCAACCAACACCACAGGGTCTTTGCGTGAGGCTCTAGCTTCCCGCCCTCGAGCCTCCCGGGACGAAAAGCTGCCCTGATCGGGCGCCACCTCTGGTGGAAAACAGAGGGGCTGGCAAAACTGCTGCCCTGGGCTTCTGTCCGGACTCGGGAAGCACGAGGGTGGACGTCCTCTAGGTCCCAAGCAACGGGGGCCCTGGCACCGAGGAGGTGGAGGCTCTGGGCTCAGCCCTCCCAGACCTGGCCACTGCGCCCCGCGCTCTCCCCAAGAGTTCTCGGACCGGCCCTGGCCGCCAGACTCGGCGGGGGAGGGGGCCCCTCCATTCAGGTCGCTGGGGGCTGGGGGGTGGACGCTGGGGAGTTCCAAGTTTGGGGGTCTCTCGGGTGTGTCGGTGTGCGCACGTGGGAATCCAACCGTTTCCGAGGTCAGGTGAGGGTGTGGTGGTCTCCGCTTAGCCCTGTCACTCCCTGTCATCAGAGGCGGCAGTGGGCCTGGGCCTGCGGCCGGAGCGGAGGCGGCGCCTCCTCGGGTGTGCCCGCCGCACCCCGGGCGGCCGCTCGGTCGGGGCCGGATCGGACGAGCTGGCCAGCAGGGTCGCCCAGGGAAGACCCGGCCCAGCGCATCAGGAGGCCTCCGCCGGCCCAGCGGCCGCGCTGGGAAACACAGAGCGAGCGCTTTGCTCCCTATCTTCCCAGTGTCCGTCCTATATTGTTTTCTGCTCTTAAAACTGACATGTCTAATTGGCAATTGGTGCCGAATCGTGTCCAGAGGTCTCTTGTGGAACATTTCTACAGCTGTCTCCTTCAACTAGACGCTTATTCATGTCGCCTTAATGAGAAACAAAACGTTCTCTAATGAGCAATTACAGAGCGACAGGATTGTTCCCATAACAAATTCTTGCGAGTGACAGAAGCATCCTTTGTACCAGATATTTCGCATACTGTTACCGATTTTCCCTTCTCTAGCCCGGCTCGGTGGAGGCGCGGGGCATCCGGAGCCGGTCCGGGAGCGCACTGACGCGCGGGCAGCCCCAGCAGCGTCCCCGCGCCGCCGCCCCCGGCCCGGAGCCCCCAGGCTTCGTCGTGCTCTGGGGACTGAGACGCCACGTCCCATTATCCCGCACATTATCTCCTTGTCACAAGGACAACAAATACCGATTAATCTTCGGAGTAAACTGTTTCCTATTCTTGACCAAGCTACCTCGGGGTGTGGAGGGGAGGGGAAAGCCAACCGGCCCCACCCCACCCCCATTTGCTCCTCTTCCTCCATTCCTTCTCAAAGACCCTGCGACAGTCCAGATTCCTTCTCTCTTCCCAGCCCCCCACACCCCCCCCTCCAGGAAGCGGCTCGGGACACCCTCGCAGGCCCGCTCACAGTATCCTCACCCCACCCTTCTGTGCAGTCGCCACCCACAGAGAGTGAGAACTGGGGGCCCAGAGAAGTTGAGGGAATCCGGCCAGAGATGATGGGAGCCCACCATTTCCAATGCCCTATCCTGTACTCCGCCCTGCATCTCGCTGCTCGCCCTTTCATAGGCACCCTACTCATAGTGACATAATTTGTCAATTATGGCAAAAAGCAAAACGATACAATTATGTTTACCTCGCAGTCTGTCAGTGTGTTAACTTGTCACACTTCTACAGCGAGGGGGCTCTCCGTGCATTTTAATGGCAAATTTGAATAGGGCACCACGCAGCTAACTCTTACACGGGCACATATTCCTGCCCACAACATACACCCGCGCATGGACCAGCCGCCTTCTTACTACTCCTGACATCCACGACCCTCAAATTCGGAGGCCAATGAGATCGGTCAACAAACACTACCCTTTTACAGGGCAAGCCGGTGTGTCCTGAGCCTTTAAAGGGTCTCTCCACGACCTTCTTCCAGCACAGAAGTGAGAAGAGGGGAGAAGCTGGGAGAGAAGCTGGGCTGCCTAAATGGAGAGTTTCGAGGGTGCGTGCTCAGGTTTTTACCTTGCGTAGGTTGCCCTGGCACAGAAGTCCCCGGATACCAACCCGGGCGGGTGCCCCAGCTTCCGGTCTGCCCGTTCAACATCCTTAGTTTATCATACATGCCGTCTGCGCCCATCTGTTGCTTTTCGCTAGCCAGGTTGCGAAGAACTCTGTTTATTGATGACACCTGCAAATCAAACCAAAATCAAACCAAATGGTAGCGTCTTCCAAAGACAGTTGTCCTGTCATCCGTCCCCATCTCAGCACACCCGCTCTCTTAAAGAATGACCTTTAACATGTTTAAAAAAAAAAAAAATACAACCAGCCAAACAAACTCCCAGCCATCCTGGGACAGTGGGTGGATTTGCAGAGACATTTTGGACAGAATGGCAGCCATCACTTTGGGCATGGAGACTGAGTGGGGCAGAGAAAACGGGATGGAGAGCATTTCCTTCCCTGTCTGTGCTGACCTAATCTTTATTAAAAGACTTCCTCAAAAAAGGCTATGACTTGGTTTAGAGCTTCCTTTTGCTCTGTTTCCTATTAGGGCAGAAGTGGACGTTTGACACCTGAAGGAAGGTTCAGGCAGTCTGAGCTGGAGGAGGTTGGAATTTGGTTTTCATTTTCATTTTCCTCCTTAATTCAAGTGCCTTTCCCCGGGTGTCTCCACCCCCTACTTTGCAGCATGCAAATAAGGTGAAAAGCTACCCACACTTGACTCCCATTTTCCAGAAAATTGGGGGAAAAAAAGGTCAGTGTCCTCCTCTCAACAGCCCCAGAGACAGAGGTGACAAAGGTGGAGCAGGGAGGGGACATAAGCATAATGACACTGGTAAAGAGGAGGAGGGGAGGCAGGTGACGGGGAAAGACGGTAGAGAGGAAAGAGCATGGGGCTGAGGGCAGGGAGGGGGAATGTTCTCGGTGAACTTACACTTGGTATGTTATCGTTGGTACAGACCCCCTCGGACAGTAATCTGTCTCGGATTTCCCAAGCAAAGATGGACGGGCACTCCCGCTTATACTGGGCTATTTTGCTTACAACTTCTGGAGTCGCTACTCTCGGTTTACTACCACCGATTGCCCTGGGTCTGATGGAGCCAGTCTCGTAATACCTGCCCAGAATTTTACTCACACATCCGTTGGACACCTGCATAGGGGAAGTGGACAGAAAACCACATTATTAATAATTTCAAGACAAAAATAAAATTGTGTAAGTATGCATTAAACAATGACAAGCTTACGTTTTGATTGTCCAGCACTTGGACTTTTGCATCTGCATGGGTCTATAACACAAAAATATACCTTCAATGGTATGAGAACTTACTGTAGAGAGCTTTTTTTCTTAAAATTACATTTGTAGCCCTAGAAACTACAAATATGATGATACTTTCAAACAGTTTGAACTAAAAAAAAAAACTAATTTAAAAGTTTTTTTTAAAAAACTGTTTTCTTAAACATTGCCTGAAGATGCATCAAAACGAAGTCAGATTAATTTTTTTGTGCTGACCTTGCTTAAAGTGGTGTTATATTTTAATGAGCAAAAGAGGAAAATGAACTAAAATTGTACGTATTTTCCTTTAAAAAAATATGCCCAGTTGAGAAAATGTGAGTTAGGTAGGGAGGTAAGTAGCATTTGCCTTTTAAAATCAATATATATTCTTCATGAATATGAAGAACACAAACAAATATCTCAAAATCTGAGGTAAGCATGGGATGAGGGAGAAGGGACTAAATTACGCTGGTTTACACGACTCAGCTTATTATTGTTCATAAACTGTTCCCATAATTAATGTTTTTACCAAATGAAATGAGAAAGGTGCTTTTTTTTTTTAATTCACACACATTTTTTTTCTTAAGCAGATGAGTTATCTTACATGACTGACCCAGGTTGAAAGAGATAGGGAAGGATGTTGGAAGGAAAGGGGAAAGCGGGGATGGCAGGAGAGCGGGGTGGGGACGGGGTGGGGTGGGTGAGGGGGGTCCATCATTAGCAGCGTTTACAGCAAGAAATGAAGAGAGGGCGTTGAGAGTGGAGGGCCGCGGGGGCGGCGCGTGGGGCGGCGCCGGGAGGATCACCTGCAGAATTCGGGAAATGTCGCACGGCCGGGCCCCGCTGTGAGCTAGCTCTACGATCTTCTGCCGGGTGGAGTCCGGCAGTGGCCGCCCGTTGACAAAGACACCACCGAGCTGATTCACTCCGCTGTGACCTAAGGAAAAGGGAGAGGAGAGGAGAGCAGAGCAGAGCAGAGCAAGGAGGAGAGGAGAGGAAGAGGAGTAAAGAGAAAGAGGAGGAGGAAGAGGAAGGAGAAGAGGAAGAGAAGACAACCACAATGCATCCTCAGCTCCCTGGCAGCCCATGCCAACCTCAGCAATCGGTTCCCGGCTATCGATCAAAACCGCCAGGGGACCACGCCACCACGCCGGCATCAGGCAGCCCAGCCCAGCCCGGCCATGCTCCTGCCCACGGAACCACCAGACCACCGCACAGACACATGCCAACGAGCAAGAACACCCGCTGTCACTCCTGCCGGGCCCCAGCCCACTTGCCCTCTCCATAAACCGCCCAGCCGCCCTCTGAACCCACAAGGTGCAAACAATCTTTCAAAAAATATCCTCCCAAAGATCCCCTCTGAATGTCATGGCAAAACGTGGGTTCTGCAGAACCCACACTCAGTCTCCAAGGTCTCTGTGTTGTTGGAACTGTGATAGCAAATCCTAAACCTCTTCAGCGTTCCCTTGGACTCCAGAGTCCAGAAACGTTGGCTGTCACACTCCAAACTTTGGCGAAGCCACAATCACCAGTGTTGGGAAAAAAATTACACGTATGTATAGTACGTTACATTACACACATATATACACAAAGAGATGGGAAGGGAATGGAGAAGACCCAGAGCGGCAAATCTGCGGCTGTGAACCCCAACCTGCGCATCCAGTACAGAGCCCCAGATCGGCTCCAGACATAAAGTAGTCCCGCTTGCAGCTCTGGGGCCGAGAGCCTGGAGTCCCTTGGCGCTGGCCACAGCTCGCTTTACTTCCGCTGCTCAACTCGGCCTTCCGCACAGCCAAGCACAGATATTAGCGAAAAGCGAAAAGAACAAGAAAGCACACCACAGTGTCCTCTACCCCTCCTTTATCTTGTTATTCTCACGACCTCACCCCCATTGTCTAATCTTAGAGAATAGAGAAAGGGAGTTAGCACCTCTCGGTAGCCCCCTCCCCAGTAACCACAGACACACAAATAAAGCCAATTGCCAATTTCCACTTCCTTAAAAATCTCCAACCTGCAGCCCCGACTCTAGAGAGCAGCCCTTCCAGGAGAAGACGTGGCTCCCAGCTCAGCTTCCTGCTCTCTCCTCTCCTCTTCTCTCTTCTCCTTGGAGCCTCTGATAAATTGACTCCAGGAGCCTGAGCTTCTTAGCAATAAATAAGCTCCAAATATAGAAGAGGGGGGAAAATATGATGAGCCTCTCTGACATTTGTCTTTAAAATAAAACTAGCTGCACGTCAAGTTTGAGCTTAATTTCTGGAAATAGGCGGAAGTCGCTCCGGATCATGCATGGAAGGCTAATTGAAAAGATCAGTCGGGGCGCTTGTGGCAGCCTTGTCACTTTGTGACAGTGCTCCGCTCCGGGAAATTGCATCGTCACGACAAACGGGACCGTGATAAAACGACCCTTTCCGTCCCTATTTGTAGATCACTCAGACGAGATTGAACTGCACTCGTTTCCCCTTCGAGGGGAGCCGCGTTTTCAGGGTAGCCGAGGGCTTGGGGCAGAGGGGGGGCCCCTCACCGTCGGGGGCGGGGGCAGAGCCTCAACTCGATGAGAAGTGACAGGCGTTTGGGGGATCTGGGCTCCGGCCGGGCCCAGCGCGAGCGGGGACATCTCCGGGACACCGCTTCTCCAACAGAGCGAGGCCTAGTCCCCGCTTCCGGTTTCTGCTAAGTTCCCTTTATTGCCTTCCTTTGCCTCACAAGACCAATCTACTGCTCTAGCTGTGGAGCCTTCCCTTTGGGCAAAGGGAGCCTTCCCAGAAAGAGAAAGGCTGTCCCAGAGAGATACAGAGAAACACTTCCCAAACTTCACGCGCAGCCTGGGCAATTCCCAATCTCTGAATGCCAAGGTGTTTGAGGCCGCCTAATCCTAGACTTCCCTCCTTCTCTCCCCCCCCCCCCGTTGCAAAAAATAACGTGCCCGCCACCCCCGCAGCAGCCGTCGGCGGGTGCTCGCCCAGGAGACGCCGGGGCCAGGCCACCTCTGCCAGCATCGAAAAGGCAGCGAGGAAGCGCAGCTCTAAGTTCCCCTGCAGAGGTTAAGCCTCAATCATTGTGTCCCTTCCCTAGGGACGGCTGGCGCTCTCGCCCAGTGGCGATGATTATGCGCCTAGAATTCGACCGCGAAGCATCTAATAGGAAAACATATGGTGTCAATTTGGATGCTCTGCGCCTCGCGCACACCCGGGAGCGAGCGGCACAAAGCCCTGCAGGCCGGCCCGCGACCCCGCGCCCCTCGGGGCCTGCCAGCCAGGCCGCAGCGGCAAACGCTCGGCGCTGCGCGCCCCGGGCCGGGACCTGCCGGAGAGCCTATGGCTGGGGAGCCTGAGCTGCCAGGGAAGCACCCAGCAGCCAGGAGAAGTGGGCAGAAGCCTCGGCCTCGCCCGGGAGGCTCCCTCCCGGGTTTGGCAGGGTCTGCACAACTAACCCGCCTTCAAGCTCGCCCCCTTTGAGTCCCCTCGCGCGCTTCAAGCCCACCAGCCGCGGAAGCACCTGGGGCGGCTAGCGCTTCCAGGACAGGCGGAGCAGACATTGCAGACCCTCCGAAGTCCGCAGGTCGGCAAGAGAAGGTTGCTAGCAGACAGACCTTTCCGCACTCCTACCACAGCTGAACCCTTCCACCGCGGCCAGGCTCTGCACCTCAGAACCCAGGCCTAGTTTCAGTGGGTCTCCAGGCTCCCAGGCCCGGGCTCCGGACTAGCCCTGCCGCATACCAGCACTCACGGACTGGGGCGGGGGTGGGGGCGGGCTGGGGCCTGAGGGGCCTGGGCAGAGAGAGGATGGCCGGCACAGGAGCCGGGGATTCAAAGGCACTAAGGGCCTGGACGGATCAGAACGGCCCGAATAGCTACCAGGGCAGGGCTTCTCCAAGGCTCGGCACCCACGCTCTTCCCAGACCCAGTAAACCTGCTCTGACCAGTAACAAGCCCAGGGGTCCAGTTTAACCTCCCCCCCCACACACACACCATCGCCGGCCAGGGTGCCCCGCTCATTTTGCCTTGTAGGCCCAAAGCTGGGGTGGGGAGGGGAGGAGCTGTCCTGGAGAGTGAGTGGGGGAGGGGAGGGGAGCCCCACCACCCCCACCGATGGCGGAGACTTTCAGTCTTGGCTAAACCCAAAGGGGCCTCTTTCTCCTCGCGCAACCAGGAGAAGCCTCCGCCCCGCCCTGTTCAGCCCAGCCTCTCTCTCTGGGGTCAGAGCCCGGGCAGGGGCGGGGAGGGGGTGTGCGTTACAGGATTTGGGGGGGATGGGGTTTCTCTATCTCAGCTTTGCAAACTCTAGCGGGCCGTTCTGAAGGGCCCAGCCCCTGTTCTTCCAGGAGCGAGAACTGCAGAGCAAACGTCCTCCCCTCTAGGGTTGCCGAGAGCGAAGGGGGGCGCAGCTGCCTCAGGTCCCTGGGCCTCTTCCCTCGCGCCAGACGGCCTGGCCAGCGTGCACAGCGCGAACCTCTGCCTCCTCCCCTGCCCCGCTGGTCCCAGTGTCCCCAGCCCGAAGTCTAAGAAAGACCAGAGGCACTTACTGTTCTGCATGCTGGTGCTGGCTGGGGGCCGCGGGATCCCACGGGGTTCGAATATGGGGCTCTGTTAGCAAGAATACAGCCGTTAATCCCGGGCCCACGCCAGGCCAGGTAGGCCTAACTCCCAACAGAGCTTGACCTGGAGCCTGGACAGCAGAATGCCCCTTCTTGAGGAAATGGTCCACTCAATCGCTTGGGGCCATGGGGAGGACACCCCTCTCTACCCTCCTGTGCATGTAAAATCCACCCTTTGGGCTACAAATAAAATACTCCAATATTCCCAAGCTGTTTTCCCCAAGCCCCTTAGAAGTTCAGTCTTGAATCAGGAGAAATGACCCAATTTTTATTTTTTGTCTTCTTTTATGTGAACAACAATGAAGAAGTATTCTGACTCTTTCAGGTTTTGGAGCCCAAAGCAGCTACCGCAGAACTTGCCTGAAATCTGGGATGTCTGTCCACTCTTACAATAAAAGATCTCACACATCTGCGCACCCCTAGTTAAAGTCTTCCCCCTGAGACAAAACAAAAGGAGAGAAAGGTATGTCAAACTTGGCTCAAAAGCATAGGCCCCGTGGGCTCTCAGAGCCACACTCTCAGAAAAACACAACACAACACAACAAAACATGCATCTAGGGCTCAAACTACCATAAAACCCTAAATCCCAGAGTTACGACCACATTTCCAGCTGCCTCTTTTGCAGAAGTCCCCACCTTTTAAAAGTGGCTACTCTGGCCTGGCAGGGGACTACTGGAGCATCTCACAAGTCAGGGAACCATTTTGCAAACATATCAAAACCCAGTTACGGGGGAAGAGGAGAACAAGAGACACAGTGGTGTTAGGAATAGAGGCCAAAGACTAATACCTGAAGTTTAGAGGCGAGGAGGGAAGGAGGATCTCTAAACTTCAGGGTTCCTGAGGGTGCGGGCTCAGATCAGGAGTGCAGAGCCCACACTCCTTCCTTAAGGAATTTCAACACCGGAGATCCCCCCCAAGGCCCCCAGCACCCAACTCTCCGGTTATCCCTTCATCTTCCACTCTCTCCTTCAAAGCTTCCCAGCCGGGCCCCACTCCACCCACCTCCCAGCTCTTCTGGGACTCCGAAAGTAGCGAGCCCAACTTTCCCCCCCCCGCCAAACCTCACTTATTGTGATTAACTTCTCTTCTGGTGTTTAGATCTTCCCCCCTTTTACTGTACTGTGACACACGCTGTCTACCTCGCCTCACTGCTTTAAAAAGTACGAACAGGAGGGGGTGAGCGTGGTCGACAAAGCCTACAGACAGCGAACAATGGCTTCTATTCTCCAGCTCTCCCCAAACCCAAAGAGCAAAACCCAGTCTCCCTAACCAGCAACACAGCTTCCAACCAAATGTACCAACAACCCACCAACTCACAAAGGGAACAGAGAGACACTTCTAGCTTTGTAAGTCCTGACCCAGCTCAGGTCCCCCAAGGTTCGCCCTCCACCACCTCCTCCCTGCCTTGCCCTAAAAAGAAGGTGGGGGGGATAGAAAAGTAATTTCTTGTTATAAATATCTGGGGGTAATTGTGTTACTGGTGTGAGTTGTTAGGGGCTGTAAAAAGATACAACGGCACCGTGGGGAGCTCAATTGGGAAGAGAGAGTTACAATAAAGAACCTATTCAAGAGGTTTGCAAAAAAAGAGAGAGAGAGAGAGAGAGATAAAATAATTAAATAGTCACAGCATTATTTCTGCGTTTAAAAAACCCTAAAATATTCATTCCTTTTTTTTCCTGTTTTGCTTATTGTGATTATTAATCTTGCCTGCCTACAAGCAAAGAATTCCAAGAAGCACATTTTTTCTCTTCAAGGCCATTCATGGTCTAATTTATTAACTAGCTGGGAGGCAGCTTAAATCCATAAAAATAAACTTAAGAGGAGGAATTTTCCCAGCTTCCGAATGTGGCCTGGTAAATACTGGAGACAGCAGAGGGCTACCTAGTTACCTCTAGCTGGGCTGGCTCCCAGGGCCTTTCTCCTCTCTCTCAGTCTCCACAACCACAGTCAAATCTAGGAGGGGCAGAAACCCCAACTTCTTGAAGAATGTGCCTCCCCCAGCTCAACGTGAGACTCTGAAACTGCAAAGTAGTCGCAGCCAGGGTGAGGGGAAGTGGAATTCTCCTAGAAGGGGTAAAACTTCCTGAACTCCACTCTGTGACCCACCCCGCACTCAACCACAACTGAATGCCCCCAACCTGGTCCAGACATTTTTCAAGTCATTAAACAAACAAAAAAAATTCACTAGCTGATTCCAGAGTGGCCCTGCCGATTAATTTTTGAAGCAACTGGGAAGGTGGAAACATTTCGTCTTCCAATTCTGCTCCATTCCCACCTCCATCTCAGCTAAGAAGCTATTTAATTACTTAAGTAATTGTTAACACTTAGTGCAAAAGCAACCCGGGAAGCTGGCCACACCGACACCCGGAAGCAGTCCTGGACAGGAAGGCTAGAACCCCCCAATTTCAACCAGAGGCTCCCCTCCCAGCTCAGCCCAGGGCTTTCTACAGCCCTAGTCCAGTCAGAGACTCACTCGGGGAAAGAAAGACTCTCCAGACACTTCGGAGTCCAATGGGGCCTCGGTCCTCTAGGCCACTGGGCCACTGCCACCCCCATCCCGGACTCAAGCCTCTGCTTTCAAACACAGTGGTTTTAGTCACTTAATTCTCAAAATCCATCCCCAACTCCTTTACTGGGGTGAAAGGGAGAGCTCACTTTCGGCCCTACCGGCCCCCAGCCAAAGAGTAATTAGCAATTAAGATGACAAAGTTTCACTCTCTAGGGCCAAATAAGATAACAACTTATCAAATTGCCTTCAGACGTTTGCAAAGGTCTCGGGCTATCAAAAATGTAATGTCAGCAGCAACAACAATTATTTCTCCTTGGTAAACTCACCAGGCTCTCAAGCTCTTTGCTTTTCATTTCATTTTCTGCTCCTGTCCCCTCCTCGAACCTTCCCAAGTTCGAGTTAAACATCCAAAATGGCTTAGGAAGCTTTAGAGTATGAGGGGGAAAAAAGAAACCACGTTCACTTTGTTTTTAAACTTTCTAGAAATCACTCATGACCGGAGGGCCGGGTTTGAGCACTCGAAAAAGAAAGTATTTCCACTTGAAATTCAACTCCATTTCCCCACAATTACACTTGCTAAAATTCAGGGCTATTATGATCCAGGGAGACTGAGAAAATCTGCACAAGGAAAGAGGCAACAACTTTATGAACTTTGAAAAGACACTTTTCCTCCAGGGGTCTTAGAATCGAAAAGCTCTCAAATTACTCAGACTAATTAGCTGGGAGAGGATGTGATCAGACGCAGGGAAAAGCCAATGTTTCATATTGATTTTTTTTTTTTTTTTGAGGCCTCACAAAGGGGAAAAAAATCAAGAGATTTGGATTATTTTTTTAAAAGACAATCCACCTTTCCACCTCGAAACTTGTTGAAATGGTAACACCGGGTGCAGCTTTGTCAGAGGAAGACAAGGAAAAATACCCACCGAGCGCTGGGAGCTGCAGGATAGGGAAGACCCCAGCTTTCGCAGCGAGGGCGACGGTTGGGGGAAGCCTGGGGAGCAGAGAGTTTTCAAGTTCCGAGCTCTACGCTCAACTTGGGGGCAAGAGCCTGGGGGCTTGATGGAAGCTGACAATCCTCCCGCTCGGCTCTGAGCTCCCTCGGAGCGCGCGTTCGCCCGCCTTGGCCTGGTGGCTTCCTTCCCGGCTCACGCTCACCCGCTCTTTCTCTCTGCCTCCTGCGTGCGGCTGCCTTGCCGACCGACTCCGCTCCGGCTGTCGGCGGGCGCGGTACCCCTCGGCGCTCGAGTGCCCGCCGACTCTTCGGTGGCCGAGCCGAGCGCCGCACAAAGCCGGAGGGCGGGCGGGCGGCGGCGCGGCGAGCTGGCTCCTTGGCGCTCCCTCGGCACGCTCGCTCTGTGCGCGCTCGCTGGGCCCTCGGCCGGACAAAGCAGCCGGCGGAGCCGGGTCTCCGAGTCTCCGAAGCCGTTCCCGGGCCTGGGGCACCGCGGAGCCTCTTCGTCCTCTGCCGCCGGCCGAGGGCATTTGGCGACGTTGGGGTCGGGAGCCGCGGCTGCTGCTGCACCCGGAGCCTCGGTTCTTCCAGCGAGCCTAGCTCGTGCCGGCGCTGGGACTGAGCCGGCCGCCTGCCCCGAGCCCTGCGCCGCTCCCGCTCGCCGGCTGTCGCCCTCCGACGCGGGCTTTCGCTGGAAGTAGAAAGTTTGGGCTCCTGCGTGGAAACTTCTCCGGCCCAACTCTCCCGGCGTAGCAGTGGGGGAGGGGACCGGCCAGAGGGAGGAAGCAAGGAAGGAGGGAGGAAAGGGGAGACCTGCCTGAATATTGCGATAAAAATGAAGCAAGAAGAAAGAAGCGGACTCACCTTTATGAGGCATCCTCTCTCGTCAAAGCTCCTGTCAAGAGTTTTGGTTGGTTGGGGTTTTTTTTTTTGCTGTTGTTGTTGCTTAAAGACCACAATGGTTTGCAGTGACGGTGTTTTAAAGGAGTTGCTGGTGAGAGTTTTCTCCACGGACGCTGCTGGTTTGGTGTGTGAGAGCAATTCTCAGATCCCTGGGAAGGAGACAGAGATTGACAATAAAATGGGCTGTCAGCGGCTGGAGAGTGAGAGATAAAGAGTGTGGGTGAGGGAAGTGGCTGCAGCCAGCACACCTATGCTGATTGGTGATGGCTCAAGTGTGTTAATGTGTGTGTGCCGGCGCCCGGCCTCGCCTCCACCGCTCCTCACTGGCCCATTAGCGAAGCCTGACCTCTGTCATCATCCTCCAGCAAAACACTTCCTCCTGCGCCTGAACCAGAGCGGGAAATGAGGCCGAGCCACGGTTCGCTTTTCAAACCCACTAATCACTCCGCAACATGCAAATGCACCGCTCGCTCCCACACAAAATATTGCTTTATGCAAAGCAGCGCCGGGGCCTCGCGCCAGCCGATTGGATGCTCCCTCTCCCCGCCTGGTGCAATTGGTCCGTTTGTTTGAATATGAATACACTTGTTTTCGGCTCGGATGGTGGGTCCCGGCTTCTCTCCCCGGCGCTGGGCCCCCGAGCCCCGGCTCTGGAGCTGGGGCTCGCCGACATCTCTAGGCTCCGCGCACTCCGAGAGTCAGAGCTGCCCGCACTGTGGCCACGAACTTGGGTCCAGTGAAGGCCGCTCGGCGGCGGGTCGCGCCCCCCCCCCGCAATCCCCCCTCAGCTGGGCGCGGGACTCCCAGGTCCTGGAGGGAGCGAGTTTCTGCAGCTTCTCGCAGCCCTTTCTTGCCAACTCCAGCGCAGCGTGGCCTGCCGCCCCGCCCCCGCCCTCCCCTCCCGCCCTACCTCGTCCCTGCCTGGGCGCGGGGACGCGGAGCCGAGCAGCGGGACGCGCCTTAGCCCACCTGGCCGCAGGGAAGAAGAAGAGAAAAGGGGCGTGAACGGCACTGGGTCCCGGCAGCAGCACTCTGGCGGAAGCCGAGGCGAAGCCTAGGCGGAGACGAGGCCGCCTGGCTGGGAACTCGGCGACGCCCGGCGGCCTCCCTACTCCAGGCCTCTGGGCCTGCCCATTCTCCCACTCTTGCTCCCCCGGCCCTTTCTTCAGTCCTTTCTCCTTTCGGAAGCCGAGGTGCGCAGCGGAGCGGAGGCACAGCCGGGCCTGGAGAGGCCCGAGCAAACACGCCACTTACTTTGTGTACAGAGGGTTCTTGTGAAAAGCCCTGAAGAGTCCTTACCAAACACTCACCAACTTCTCCCACGTGCCATTTGTTGACTAAGTGCGGCTGCTTTTCCTGGAGCCTGAGAGGAGGGGACGCGAGGGGGAGATGAGAGGGGAGGAGGGGTGATGGAGGCCTGGGGTGGAGGAAGATGACCAATGCTGGGGAAAATGTGTGTGTGTGTGTGTGTGTGTGTGTGTGTGTGTGTGTGTGTGTGTCCTCGCCAGCGATATCCGTGTGTCAGTGTGTGTCGATGTGTTCCACTGGTTATCTGTGTGCCATGCGTGGGGCTCCACACCGCAACTCCTTCTCCAGGGTCTGCTCGGTTGCAGGAGGCAGCTCCCCTTCGGCTGTTGCCAGAAAACGGGGAGGAAAGTAAGCAAATGGCCTTTCTCTTCTGACCACACACCAGAAGTCCATTTGTTGAATGCCGGACGATTAGGACACACCTCAGTACACTCCAAAGGCGCCCCTTGGCGCACGCAGTTAAGGTGACAGGGGAGGGAGCGGCTGTCTAGTCCTGCGAAGTCTGGAGTCATCTTGGAGCTCGCTGGCCGGTCGCAGGGGAGGTGGAAGGTTTGGGATGGGGGACACAGCCCAGGACCCAGCAAAGGCGAACGGGGATGGCATAGCTGAGGCAGGGAGGCTTGAAATGAAGCTGCGCCGGGAACGCTTGACTCCTCTTGACTTGTGAAAAGTGCTGAAAAGTCAGGCTCATCAACAAAGTCTGTGAGCCCTGAACTCGCTGATGGGTGATGGGGTTGCTGTCCCTGGGAGCTGGGACCAGGAGGATGTCGCAGGCTGCCTTGGGCCACCGGCCTAGTGTGGGCCTCACGCTGTCGTCCCCAACCTGGACCCACTAACGCCACGACCAGGGAGCCGGGGCAGAGCTCCGGAAAAACGGAGGCCTCCTCTGACGGGACCAGGCTTGGGCTTGCACAACCTGCTCACCATCGCTACCTGGGGATGGCCCTTCCCGTCGCCCAGGAGCACTCAGAGCAGGGGGGAAACCCAGGCCAGAAGCGAAGGCGGTGGTGCCAGGCACTGGGGTCAGCAGTCTCCTGTGCGAGAGAATTCGTAGGACCGCGACTTTCAGAGGATCCCGGGAAGTAGGGCAGCGGGTCCCAGACCAGCAGGAATCTGCGTTTTTCTCTTCCTTTTTACTTCTCAAACCAGTGTTAACGAAGCTTGAATTCAAGTCCATTGGGCATAAGCAAAGGGGGTGGGGAGGAGGCCCAGAGAATGTCCGAACTGGAGGCGAATATCATTTTTACAACCTTTCAATTAGTGACCAAGTGGATTAGCACCTTCTTAAGCTTTGCCTCGGAAAGAAGCAGCCATAATCTTGTTGCTATTTCCCCCCAGGGCACTGGCTCTTTGAATTAGCTCCTTCTCCCACCCCTCAACCCACACCTCACCTCGGAGAAAAGTTTTAACAACAAAAAAGCATAACAGGCAAGGAGCCGCCAGTGAATGCCACTGACGTCATTGGGTGGGGGTGGGGGCTAGGGAAGGACTCTTGGAAACCCCTCTGCACAAACAAGAAACAAAAAGGACTTGGCTGCTTCCAATGTGTCAATATTTTGGGGGAGCCCAGCCCGGAGGGAGGCAGAGTTTTCAAAGTTTAAGGAGAGAGGGGTGGAGAGCAAGATTTCCTGTTCTCCCTGGAGGGAGAGAGTCTCTGGAATCTCGAGGAGAGTGGGAGTGCTGTTCTACTTGGTGGGGCGCCTCGCCCGCTCTGCCAAGTACCTGCTCTCGTGGCAGCGGGCCGTTGCGGAGCTGGGACCGAGGGCCAGAGGTGTATGTAAAATTGCGACAACCCTCAGGTCGCCATTTTAAAGGCGGCTTGCAACAGGACCAAGGCCCACTTGCTGCCCTCCAGGGCAGGGAAATCGCGCCTTCCGTTTCTGTGTCACCTTTTCCCGCCTCTCACCAGGTACTCCCGCTCCCCTGCCCTTTGGCGCCCGCGAGGGACGTCTTTTCGGCCTGTTCCTGCAGGGGCCGCCGGGGTCATCCCACCCGGTAGGGGAGGCTGTCTGTGCCGAGGGAGTCACGCTGGGGGATCGCCGCTCACCCGAGAGTGCCCTGAGCCTCTAGCCAGTATTGGCGCGGAAGTGCGAGATCGAGCAGCATCTCAGCCCCAGCGGCCCCTGGCATTTGCCTGTCCCCTCTCCCCAGGTTTTCAGTCCAGAGACGGCCTCGGGCAAGGCAAAGACGTGTCCGGTTCCTGAGGGATGTGCTTTCAGCTCCCGGTTTTGGAACCAAGAGTCTCCCACCCGGTGTTGCAACACCTCCGAACTGCCGCTTTCCTCCACCAAGCAGAGGCACGGTGCTGGCGCGCAGGGAAGGGTGGAGAGGAGCTTTTCTTTGGAGGAGGAAAGTCTCCGCAGACACCTGCTCATTCTGCAGAGCCTCTGACGACTCTGTCTCTGCAGGCCCGAGGAGGGTGGGCTCCCAGCAGAGCAGAGCTGATGAATCAGGGCAAACCAGCAGGAAAGGCTAAGACGCCCACCCCTGCCGCCCAGTTCGGGGTGCCTCCTCCACTTGGGCTCTTTCTCTCTCTCTTTATTCCAGCAACCTGCGGGTTTCCAGCTCACCCAGCAGCCTCGCCGAGCCCAAAGCGCTGGAAAGCCAGGGAGAGCCGGGAGCCTGCAGGGTGGTGCCTCGAGGCTGTGGCCACGCTCGGCTTGGCGAGAGCCGCGGTGTTCTCGCCCTTCCTCGCCTCCTGCCAAATGACAAGCGTGTCAGGGCGCTCTCTGGGTTCAGTCTTCTTTCATTCACATTAGGCTGCAAGTCTCTCTTTCTCTCCTCCCCTCACCCTCCGCCGGAAAAATACTTTAAAAAAAGCATTGTCCAGCTGGGTCTCCCAGCGAAGAGATCCCTACAGTCTGCGCACAGGTGGGGCTCCCAAGCCTTTGCTTCCTGGCCCCTACATGTTGTTGTCCAGACAGGGACCAGGTTTAAAACTCCTGGTGTGTAGAATACTTGAAAAGTACTGGAACTCTCTGATTTTTTCAAATTCTGTTCTCAGGAAAGTTTGCTTTCCATTTCGTCGCCCTGGACGGTTCTCCATCTCTCCTTTGCCTGTAACCTCCTCCCTCCAGAGGCAAGAGTTCAGCGTTAAACGAAAAGCAAGCCAAGGCCACCTCAGTCCTTTCTTCCTGGAGATTCCCTCTTAAAACAACTGCTTACTTTAAAGTTCAGGGACTGAGTCCTGCAATTTGTCCTGGAGTGAAGCAGGGAACAAGCGGGTTGGGAACTGGGGGCTCTGCTGGGGGATTTGAGGCTGGGGAAAGGGGAGGGAGCAAATGTCATGGCTGGCTCGCTCGAGCAGCCAGGGAACCGGAGCTAAGCGTATCGGGCTTTTAAAATGACATTGATTAGGACAAGCTGTTCCCCACCCCAGTAAGAGTTAATCTGCCTGTTAATCAAGGCACTAAGGGGCTCAATGCGAGTTTTATTAGCAATTGGAGACAGAGGCGGCAGCGAGGGATCAAAAGCCGGGATCCCAGATATTTGTCGGTGCGGTTATCAAAAAAAAAAAAAAAAATCAATTAGAGAACAATTCGGCGCTTTTCATCACTTTCTAACTCTGACTCCTAGCTGGTGACTTACAAACCTGGCTAGTGGGGGAGGGGTGGGTGTGGAGGAGTTGGGGTCGGGGAGGGAATCGAAGCCGGGGGTAGCGTAGGGGCGTGAGGCAGGGAAGAAGCTGCGGCTTGGCTTCGCGGAGTTCCGCCCGGGAGAGTTTAAGAACGCTCGACCTGGGGCCCTGAAGTCTGAGATTCCTCGGGAGAGGAGAAAGAATGAAAAATAAAACAACAAATAGCACCGCCAATATCGGCATCCATCCCTCCGCGTCAGCTCCCCGCTGCTCAGACCGCCTCTGGCGCCCGGTGGCGTCTGGGCCCCGCGCGCAGCAGCCGGGCGGGCCGGAAAGTTTGCGCAGCGCAGCGAGAGGGACTCTCCTTCCGTCTCTCCCGCGCTGCCCCCTTCTGCCCTGGAGGGGTGTTAGGTTCCTTCGGTTTTCCTTTCAGATTCTAAACTAAATAAATAAACGCCCAGGCCCTGGGGAAATTTGAATAGTAACTCATTCAATAATCCAAATTATGTGAGAGGTCTGAGAAAAAAGGACAAGCCAACCACAGACGCCCTCCGATCAAGGAGGGCACGAGAGTGAGAAGGCGACAGAGGAGGTCCCCAGCTCGCCCTGGGCGCGGGGAGAGGACTCTGGTCAGAGGTAATTATGTCACTGCGTTTTCTCGCCGTGACAGCCGAATAAACACGATCTCCAATAAACATCTCTAATGAGGGAGGAGGCCCGAGGATGACTGGGTTTGATTTATGACTGGAGGAGAAGGTCCACTTCCCACTGCGAAGCGGGCAACCTGCTTGCCGCCCAGCTGCGGAGAAAGGAAACCGCGAAGGAGAGGACCCAGGCCCAGGTAAGGCGCAGGGCCCGTTGGCCACTTCTCTCACTCTGCTGCTTCCCAGGCAAGGTGGGCAGGGGCGGCCACCGCTCCCAGTCGGGCCGTGATCCCAAGCACCTGTCACAGGTGCCTGAGGTACAAACGTCCTCCGAAGGTGCCCCCCCCCCAAAGTCTAGAGAGAAGGAGCCAGGGCACGAGTGGGAGCGAGGGGCGAGCCTGGGCCTGAAGCAGAGGCCTCCCGGGCCATTGCCCCTGTGTCCTGCCTAAGCCCTCTTTGGAGCCTGCAGCTGTTTAGGGCTGGGCTTTTGGAACGTTCGCTCCTCGGAACCACCGGTTATTCTGAGTTTGGGGCGGTCCCTTCCCTGACCCACTTCGGAGAAACTTCTGGCACCCGGCTTGGGCCATCCCGGGGCAGGAGAGTGGCCCGGCACTGCTCTCCCCGGCGCTCAGCGGCCAGGCTCCCCTGGCGCCCACAAGCTTCCCACCGAGGCTTCGAGCGCAGCGCTCGCGGTAACCCGAGCCCGCGTTCTAGCTCAGTGAGAATCGCTAATTATTAGGTCTTCCAAAGTGAAGCTCAAATCACACGCTGGGGCTTTACGCGCTGCCCAGCTCTGCGGGCAGCATTCTTTCGTCCTCCGCTCCCTTCTGAGAAACGAACTCCCATCTCTAAGACTTTGTTTAGGTCCAACCATCTACACTTTGCAACCTCTGGAAACTTTTGTTGCGCTCCGCCCGACCCGCGGCGGGGCATTTCCACGCGCTCCAGGCTCTGGTGGGGACTTCACGAGTGCACGTCGTGAACTGCGATTCCGCGGAGTTCTGGGTGCAAACTGCATCCCCTCCTGCATTTCTCACGGTTGCGAGCGGCTTCTGCAGACAGCAGCAGATCCCCGGCTCCCTCTCCCCGCCCCTCCCCCCAAGCTCAGCGCCCAGCTAGAAGTCCACTCTGGGAACTGGAACATTTTGCTACTTTTGCAGAAAAGCACGTTCGGCAAAGACAACACCCCCGCCCCCATACTATCCCGCCCTCATTAAATCCACCTTTGTAATGCCTCCTTTTAAAAGCAAAAGTCAAGCCCCTGTGCTACTAGGAGGCAGGCTTAGATTTGGGGGCCCCGTCGCAGGCAGCGGAGAGGCGGCGCGGCCCGGAGCCGGACCCGGCCAGAGCCTGGGCGGTTACCTGGGAGCGGAGGGCGGGGAGGCAGGTGAGCCTGGCGGCGCGGGTTCCCACACGTCTCACCGCCGCTCGGCAGGGGAAGTGGCAGATCTGACAGCCGCTTTCTACGCGAGGACCTGCCCTAGAGTTTAAATGTCAATGATAAGAAAAGAGGGTGCTCAGGCAGGCGCTAACTTTCCTTAATATCCATGCCAGCGCGGTCCTCATTGGCTGCCCGACCCGCGTGACGTCATGGCGACCAGAGTTAGGCTCAGCTCCGCGCAGACCTGCGCTGGGGCGCGGCGGGAGCCTTCCCCTCCCTACCCCGAGACCGGCCCGCTCTGTGCCCAGCCGTGGCCTTCCTGAGTCCAGTCCATGGCTAGCCTCGCCCAACCTGGCCCCAGTCCGCCCAGCCCTCCTTTAGAGCGCAGAGTCAACCCCAGGAAACTAGTTCCCCTGAGTGCTCTCTTCTTCCCCACGGGCACACCGGACCCTGCCCCTAGGCAGGCCAGCTACCTTCCCCGGTGCCCATCCAGTCCCCTCCTCCGATCACAGAGGGAGTCACTTCATCAGAGGGACTTGGAAGCTGCTCCCGGGTTGATAGGGGCCTCTGGCAGGAATCATTTTCAGGAGGTGCTCGAGGAACGATGGGTACCCCAATCTGGCTTTCTGGCTTGCAAGTCACCAGCTGGGCACAGACTGGAGCTCCCGGGAGAGGACAAGCGAGTCCTTACCCCAGGCTATGCCAAAGTCCTGGTCAGGCCAACTAGGTTCTTGTGAGGGATCCCCAAACAGCGCCTGCTCCACATTCCCTCATCCTCTTGGGCTGAAAAGCTCCAGTCACATAGAAAACATAGGTGATTTTTATTAATCTTTGGCTTGATGGTTAACTGCTGACTTTGTGGCCTAGAGGAGGAAAGTAGGAAACCCCCAGATTCTGAAGTCAAGATTCTCCTAACAGGGGCCGAGAAAAGAACAGAAATTTGGGCTAGGTAGGCAGGATACTGATCTGGTGGTCTGATTGTTTTCCCCTCACACCCTCTGTGGACTGGGAGACGGATTAGTAGAGCTGGGCCTGGCTATCCTTCGATGGGTACTTAGACCCGCGTTGTCATTCTCATTTCCCCTTCCCCCACCAAACAGGGGAGGGGGCTTCTCAATGTCCAATCCCGTCCTACTCTGCCTCCATCCGGGTCTCGAACTTGGAAGTGACCGAGGACCAGCCTGGAAGGGTAGGGGGCGCTTGACACGATGGCAGGAAGGGATGTGATGTGGTGTGGAATTGCCTTCAGGCCGCTCCTGAGAAGCCTAGTCCCGGTAGACCTGGGGGCATCTGGGGGGGGGGGGCGGCTAGAAGGGAAAGATCTAGGCCGGAGGAGGGTGCCAGGGCCAGTTCCTGCGCACTTTGCTCAGGTGGGGGTGGAGAAGGGAGAGCCCAGCACAGATGGCGAGACGCGAGAGGTGGAGCGGTTCCTGCTCCCAACCCCAGCACACCTGGACAGGTGGAGGACTTCGCAACAGGCCGGAAAGCGGCTCCAGGTAGCCCTACTGCCAGGCTTCTCCGGCCTGGTCAGCTCCCCGCCGGACCTGATTTTTTCTTTTTTCTTTTTTGCTCAGCCCGTAGAGGCCCTGAGGATAGGGTAGAGGTGGGGAGGAGAATGGGAGCCTGCTGTCAAAAGGTCTGAGCGTGCTGTTCTTCCTTATTTTAAAAAGTTCCGCTCACTTCTCCCCATCTCAACACTCTAGTCTTCCCGCCTCAGGAGCAAGGAGCGTCCACCCACCCCCCCCCCCACCCGCCACTCTAATCTGGGCCGGGACCCTACCGCTGTCCTGTCTCCCCAAGCCCGGCTCCGCTGGGGACTGGCGCTCAGAGAGGCGTTTGCTCGGGTTTCTCCGCCGCCACCGGCCATCTCCTGTGACCTAGTTTCTTGGTAATCTTCTAGTTCGCCTCCAGGACGTGGTCCAGCCCCCGGCCTCGGATGTCCTGAGGTCTTCCCGGCTCCCTGTTCTGCCTTAGAGTCTGGACGGCGGGTAGGCCCCGAGCTTGAGCAGGCCTCCCCACTCTCTAGTTTCTGCCTGCGACTTGCTCCCCACCCGCCCCCTCTGTCCGGACCGGAGGCCGCCGGGAAGGCTGCTCCTGGCTTGTTTGGAGTCCAGGCCATTAAGTGTGTGCGGATCCCTGCAACCCAGCAGGGTGCTCGAGAGCTACGCTGGAAACGCCACGGCCCCCGCCTGCTTATCTGCCTGTCAATAAAGGGCGCGCTCGGGCCGCGCGGGAGCGCGGGCGGGTGGAGGCGAGGCCGAACTAGGCCCTTCTTCCGAGCTCCCGGCCAACGCCGAAGCCGCTCTCCATTTGCCCCGGGCACACCAGGCAGGGCGGGAGGAAACAAGGGAAGCCCGTGCTGGGGTCGCCACCAGGAAAGCTGCAAGTTGAGACGCTACTGAAGCTCGGTGCCCTGTGTCGTTTGTTACCCCGGAGAACCCTGGAGATCCTCCCAGAACCCAGGAGCGGGGGCCTCCCCTTCCAGCCTGCCACGGGTCTTGTGGACGGCTCGGCCCGGGCCGGCCCCTCGTGGTGCTCAGCCTGCGAGGCCCGGCCTTGCCCCGCCTGCGCAGAGGCAGACTCTCTAGGCCACACCGGGCAGAAGGGCACCGCGGGAGACCCGGGGGCGTCACCTGCGACTGGCAATCCGAGATGCAGATTTCGAACTAAGGCAGGCTGTTAGGTGGGGTGTAAAGGGCCAGAAACGGGAAAGAAACCCCTTTCCTTCCAGGCTTCCCCTCAGCTCAGGCTAGCCCAGACGGAAATTCTCTGACACCCGGGGCAGTCCCAAGCTTCGATTCTCCACAGTGAGCGAGCTCCACAACCGCCCCGTGTGCGGGGGGGGGGGGGGGCTCTCCCAGGTCAGCCCTGGCCTACCACTGCCCAGAAGCCCAGAGCTACCCTCCAGCCCAAAGAAGCCAAGTGGGGAGTGGGGATAGGGGAGAGGAGGGGAGGAAGGGAAGGAAAGGAAAGATAAAATTAGAGAACAAGGCTTGTTTGGAAGAAGAGAGGGAGAGGGGACGATAGAGAGATGGGTTTTAGCTTGAACTGTAGCTGAGATCTGTTGTTCTTTTCCAAGGTATGTCTCTCTCTCTCTCTCTCTCTCTCTCCTTAACTGCTTTATGCAAATAAAGCAGCTTCCAGATTGGAGGAGCCCCTACTTTGGATCTGTGCTACAGGGTGGGTAGGAATTGATTTAGTATTTTTCCTTTCACTAAGAATGGGCATTGAGTGAGTCAGGCAACAATGGAAAAGTAGAAATGGATTTTTTCCTTGTGGTATTTTAATTTCATTTTTTCTGAGTTAGAGGATAATACATCCTGCTAACTTCTACTTTTAAAAGTATTATTTTAAAATAATATAATACAATGTAAAATTATTCCTGGGTGGGCGCCAGTTTATAAAGGGGTTTAATAAAACTCTTCCATGTAGAGATTAATAGAGGAAGAGGCAAAAGTCCCTGACTAATTGAGAAAAAAAATACATGTGTATATTGTGTGTCATTTCAAATAGCTATACAAGCCAGAAATCCATATCTTATCTCAGGAATTAAATTTACTGGGCAGTGCATGTGGTTCTTGGTCTTTCTTCCCTCTCCTCCACTTCCTCCTCTGTAAGTGACAAGACTTTAAACAAGTTTTGATATTAAATAAAAACTGGAGAAAGGTTTTGTAAATCTGAGTGTCCAAAAAAGAAATATGTAGCAAAGCTAATAATTGCTATCTCTTCACCCAGGTCTGAAGAACTACATAATGGCATGATTTATGCAAGAGTGTGGCTTCTCTGCTATTCAATTCTTTTCCTGCTCTCAATCAAAGAAATACTTAGTTTCTTCTCTTTTCTGTCCACTCTACCCCACCATAAAGTTTTTGTGGAAATTTGGGGAAATCTCCAAATCCTTCCAGTTTGCTTTCCCACTAAGGAAATCTCTAGTACAATCAATTCAAGAAAACTCTGCTTTTCCTCTCCTTTTAACCGTTTTCATGTTAAGTTAGTCTGTGGCACCATGTTTGATTTCTTTCTCTCCCTTGTCCGGGTGGAGACTGAGACATTAGCTGAATTCCCTGGGGGTGATTGGATGCAATTCGCTGAAAGTAGACAGGCACGTCCTGGATGTTAGAAATTCACTTTTTCTCAACGTGACAAGGCCGCCTTCGATCTACAATTGTATTTGAATGGGCAATGAGCGGAAAGATCTCTCATCATTAAGTCTGCTTCTACTTTAGCAAAATAACGAGAGCCTTCATTTGCACACAAATGCTCATAAAACTCGGATTCCCTGCAACTCTTTAATAAAAAGGGATGGCTGCGTAATTTAAACTGGAGGTGAGAAGGCAGAAACAGAGAGAGAGGGAGAGGGAGAGGGAGAGGGATGGGGGTTTCAAAGGCATCCCCTCCCTTCCCCCAAAAGGTCCATGTGATGGAGTTGACTTTTTTTTTTACTTTAAATCTTAAATAAGATGTGAGTTGTAACAAGAGGATTGGCACTTACTCCGTGACCCTTATAATTGGATTAAATATAGACTGAGACATACAAAAACACACCAAGATTGACACCTGCCAACTGGACTTCCTTATGATTGATTGTGATGCGTCGTGCTGGCAACAATAATGAAATAAATTGTACGGATAAAACAGCACATTTGTCATTTCCGTGCCATGAGTGAGGAAGTCAACGAGTTAGGCAAGCTGTTAGCTGACAGGCGCGAGCGGGAGGCAAGCTAAAGAGATAAATAAGGATTCCAGGCATTGACAGGACAAATTATAACTTGTCACAACCTTTTTAAATTCAGAAGTTTTCAATTAACATATATATTGCTGTTACATATAAGATAAGGAGGCGCACGCGTAAACATGCGCGGTACGTAGGGACCCCCCAGGGCCAAGGGCTTGGGCGCCCAGGCCTCTCAGTCTGCGTTCTCAGCGACGAGCCGGAGCGCCCCCGCGGGCCACGGGTGGCCGGCCAGCCCGCGGGCGTCGCGGGACTAGGTAAGACGGGTGAGGGCGTCTTAGGCCGAGGAGGCAGTTCCTTCTTTTCCTCGGACACGCAAGTCGCAGCTCCAGCACCCTTTCTTCACAGACGCAGAATTCCCAGTCCAAGGGCGAGCCCGGGCAAGGCCTGCGTCCACATCTGGCAGGACGAGCCTCACTCAAGCTCTCTGCCGACCCAAGTCGCCGCGCAGGGAGTAAGAGGTACAGGGCAGAGGCGTCCCCTTCTCACACTCCACAGTCTCGCCCTCAGGAGATAGTCTGAGCTCTTGGACTCGGGATATCAGCAAATGGCCCTGTCCGGGGTCCAGGCCTAGGCCGATGACCCCTCCTATGGCCCGAGGACACTCCCAGGCTCCGGACGCCTCCTTTGACTGCCCGGCCCAGAGCGGCCCTGGAGGAAGTCACAAAACCAGCTCTTTCCGTCCTAGCCAGGAAGAGGAGCTGCTTTTCCCCATCCCTCGATTTTTGTGCATGGTTTCAGGGGCTCTTCGTTGTCCCGTGGGTACGACGGAGGAGTACTGCTGGAGGAGCCCACCAGCAGTTTCCTGGGTGAAAAAGCAAGTTTGGGGCTTCAAGTTCGGGGTGGTCGTGGG